>OY744525.1:46099647-46207147 GCA_963556195.1 Sepiola atlantica | reverse complement strand
CTCTACTTTATAGTTATTTCCACAGGGGCTGCTCGATTGATCTCTGGTCTCTCTCTTTAAGACATTCACAGCAAGAACTCGTCTTCTACCACAATGGAAAAAAAAAACTTTCCTTTTATTCTTTTATGTGCTTAGCGTCAGGTGGAATTTCAATGAGCAGAGCTTTTTTCTTCTTCCAAGGGTTTCTCATCTGTGGAACACATTACCACGAACTGCTTCCCTGCAGATTACAGCAGGGTCGTCTTCAAATCCAATGTCAACAAATACTTGTCATAAACCATTAATCATTTTCAATCTTATAATATTAATCATCGTTCAACTGACTATCCATCCATCTAATGACCCTTATCCTCGGGTGGCTTTTAGCCTTGAAGTGGTGATTCATTAGTTAAAAAAACAAACTATTTCATAGTTTCTTTTTCTTGTGGTCTTTGCTTGGTTTTGCTAAATTCTATGACCAGAATTTGGCTAAGCTGGTAGAGTATTCAACCGTAAAGTTATTGATGTTGGTAATGCCATTAGAGCAATATTCCTGCACTGATGAGAGCAATAAGCTTGAAACACTAGCGTCTGTAGGTATTACTAATTTAACATTTATTTATAAATGTTATACTAAGCCCCTTTAAAAAATTAAAGTTGAGCACTCTCGGGGATGTTAAAAATAGACTGTCAAAAAGCTCTAATGCAAAGTTCCGAATACGTTCGTAGAACACTCTCGACTAGTCTTCTATCGGTGCCCGCTTCTAGGTACATATAGATCTTAATTTCCCTTAAATACGTGACAGTTTCTGTTGGCCGAGTGGATATGGCGACTGCTTGCAGATTCTAGGCTGACTCTGTGAACTGGGTTCGCGCCTCCCAACCATCTGAAATTGTTACTTTCCTGCACTGATGAGAGCAATAAGCTTGAAACGCTAGCGTCTGTAGGTATTAATAATTTAACATTTATTTATAAATATTATATATATATATAATTATTGTTTCTTTGATGAATATTTAATATCCAGACATGTGTTTCATACTCACTAACAATCATCAATGTGGCTACATATAACTGTTCCGCTGGTTGCATGACTCCAACTGTGAACTCCAGTAACCATTAACCTATATCCAACCCCCTAATTAATGCGGTTGTTGTGACAGCTGTATGAACGAAGAGAGAAATAAACCTTATTTAACTTTTACAAATATATATAAACATATGTAACCAATGTTTCTATAAATAAAAATGTATACTATATATATATATATATATATATATATATATATATATATAATGTGACACTAATTATAGTGTCCCTGAATATAAATTTTAAAGTTCATTCTGGAACTGCACCGGTTTGTTGTTTTGATTTCTAACAACTTCATATATGGTGTTCTCGGCTGTTTTTTAAAAGTCTCTTCTACCCTCCAGCTTTTTGTTCATTCGTTTTTATCACCCTAAGATTATTCGACGAAGAATCGAAAGTGCTAGTGATACTTATGGAACATTCATTATTCTTTTTTGGTTTGAACACGGAAAAGATTATTAGGAAAATTGGAAAAAAAAATCCCAGAGTTATGTTATGTTTAATAATGTTTGCTTAAATGAAAGAATGCTGCCTCCCCCTTAATGCTAGGACGGGCTCTTTAAGAGAATTATAATTAAGCTGTCAAATTTAATGCGTAATACGAAGTTCAGTCCAACCGAGTCGTTGAACACTGTTTATAAGAGCCTTTTAGGTATATCCGCTTGTAAAGAAATAAATAGAGCTTAATGCTCTTCTTTTCACTGTGGTTGTTAGGTTGACCGCATTGTTCTAGGGGTTCAGACAGGAAGTTAAAATGTTGACTTAGGTGTGAGGTTCGAAGCGTGTGACCTGCAGAACAATCATCCTCATCACTGATTATTCCCGGAAGATGATGAAACATATATGGATAAGAATTAAAAAAATATTTTTAATATTGTATATATATATATATATATATATATATATATATATATATTATAAAAACCTGTGACTCTTTGGTCCATCCACTTCGCTCGTGTTAGATTGTTTAAATTAGGAAAAAGTGAGTTTGCAATGCCAGTTAAATATTACAAAAAAAAGACAAAATCCCAAATTAATTGTTTTTTGCTCACTGTATTTATTCCCAGAAGATGATTAAACATATATGGATAAGAATTTTTTAAATATTTATAATATTGTATATATATATATATATATATATATATATATATATGTGTGTGTGTGTGTGTGAAAAGATGACAGACGGAAAACAAGTCAAAGTGTAGGTGAAAAACAAAAACAAGAGATTTTTTGACCGCTTTCGTTCGTGGAGAACGTCTTCAGAAAATGAAGAATACAGAAATAATTTTATTTTATATTGAAGGCACACACATGGGATGAGGGGGAAAATGATCTGATTGGATCATATGAGAAGACATTAAGTGATTTTGGGACATGATAAGTAGGTGACACATTGTTCTAAGGCGGTGGGGGAGGGGGAAAAAGGCGGCAGAGAATCAAACTACGGTAAACAAAAAGGGTGGGCATGAAATTGATACCCTGGAAGTTAGCACCTAAAAATTAAAAAGAAATAAACAGGGATGGGTCAGCTAATTTGTCAACAATAGGTTTTTAAAGAGCAATTCATGAAAATGAAAAGCTGAGGTGGAAAAATGTGTGAAAAAAGAAAACAAAAAGGAAAGACAAGTTAAAGGTTAGGAGAAAAACAAAAAACATAAATGGGATTTAAAAATAGAAAAATAAGGGTTAAGTTAAAGAGAGATGTATTAAAAAGGTTAGATTATAAATGAGAGCTTGCTATAATCACAAACATATAAAAATATATAAACACACGTGCACATGTGTATATGTAAATATATACACACATATGTGTGTATATATCCATACACATACACACATACAAAACACATTTTCCAATATGTATATATATATATATATATATATATATATATATATATATATATATATACTTAGTCAGGGGCGCAGTGGTGCAATATATTGCATTGTTTTAGTGCAGCTTTAGCTAAGTGTCTGCTTAGGGTATAGGATCCGTGCCTTAAGTTGAAGTTTGAAGGTGATGAAATATATATGTTATTAAAAACTGTGACTCCTTGGCCCATCCACTTCGCTTGTGTTAGATTGTTTGAATCAGGAAAAAGTGAGTTTGCAATGCCAGTTAAATATTACAAAAAAAAAAATCCCGAAATTAATTGTTTTTTGCTCACTGTATCTATTCTCACTCCTCTCTCTATCCAGCTACGGGTTAAATAATATTACTACGTCTGGTTATTCCCTTTTGTTAAAACATGGACTATTCCAATCTTTTTATTGTATTTTTTTTCTTTATAACTTTGACTGTTAATAAACAGAGAGAAAGAGAGAGTGATGTAAGTAAAAGTGATAGATACTATATAAAAGAAGGGAGCAGTCAACCAACATATAGCGAGAGAGGGTGAGGATTATACATAGGATATTAATAGGATGTGTCACTTGATCAGTTAATTGTTAATTGTGGATAATTTGAACAATCAAAATGGAAGATTTTTTTAAACATACCTCAATCCCGAAACTGAGGAATATTTTAGCATGTATTTTGTATGATTATAATATATAGGAAAACATCCTTAGGGAAACAAACACTTTGATTAACCCAGTTTTTGTACAACAATAGACGTGTGTGTATATATATAGTGAATTTTGGGCTGTATTATTTGGATTATCAGGCCGATATAACCTCCGACCTTCTTCAGGTGCAACTCATCGAACTCGGGAACCTATACAGAATTTCGATCTCAACTCTACTTAATCCACATTGTTCAGTTTTCATCAGCTAAGTCTTCAATAAGTAATTTATTTTATTAGTATAACCTGTAGTGAGGATTGAACCTTCAACCTCCAGAAGACTGTCACTTAGAACTGATTGTTACTTTACACCTTTGTTTGTTGTGTCACGTGGCCATGTGGATTAATTCAAACAATACAAATTATCAATCCTCACTGAAAAATTCCGAAACATGACTGTTTACTATTTTATATTGTGTTTATAATCCACTCTAACGGGCACTTTCTCTGTCTATCTGTCTGTCTGTCTGTCTGTCTGTCTATCCGACTTCTTTTAGGAATAGAAAATATTGAATTGATAAATTCCCAACAAATAAAGCATGTGCCATGACCGAAAATCGAAACCGAAACCGTGAGATCTTTAGTCTGATGTTCTACGAACTGAGCTATTTAGATTTTCTTATAAATAGATCTTAAAACAATACCGTAACAAAATGTATTATAACTTTTATGTGACGTCATAGATTTATGATTTACGTCATGTTTCAAAACATGAATTCAAACATAAACGATCATAAAAATAAATAAATGAATGGGTAAACATTATCAATAGCGTTGGAAATTCTTTTAATAGTCCAAAAAAATTTATTCTGCTCTATGTATTGGCGTTAAAAACTGTTTAATATATATATATATATATATATATATATATATATATATATATATATATATATATATATATATATATATATATATGTGTGCATCGTTCCTTCCATTAAGAAAGTAGAACGCTCTAGACGTTCAGCCGCCAATAATGTGTTACAATTGTCACCATTTATTCGCTATTTAAAATTGGTCGTGTGGTTAAGGCGTCGGATTTGAGTTGAAAAATACTTGTAATTCAGGGTTTTGAATCGCATGACTGGTAGTGAATAGTCATATCTCTATTCTGATGAGTCCCGATTATTAAAAAGGACGAAATGTATACGTACATAGATAATAAACAATAACAAATATTCATATATATATATATATATATATGGATATATTGTTGAATATAAGAGACAACTCAGGTCTAGATATCCTTTGGTAGATCCTTTCAATAGTCCGGATCTGATCTTAGTTTCGGAGGGGAATTAGCTGATGAATTTGCCATAGTTTAGACTTGTCTCTCAAGTACTTTCAGACCCATCTGGGTCCATCTTCAGGGGAATGAGGTTAATTAAGTACAGACCATGTGTTAGTATTATAGAACGTTTTGGCGGGAATTATGTAATCAGTACGAAACTATAGTTAGAACTATAGACATTTTAGTATATTATTACTGATATTCATCAACCAATTCCCCTCCAAAACTAAGATCCTGATTTGGACTATTGAAAGGATCTACCAAAGGATATCTAGACATGAGTTGCCTCTTATATTCAACAATACTTGCCTGCAAGAGAAGATGCTGCCTATATATATATATATATATATATATATATATATATAAGTCAGTTCATATTATATTCCAATAACCATGGTTTTATTTTATTATTTTTACACATTTCCAAAAAACATAACATTTCTGTGAGATATATTTTTTACGATCCGTTTCATTTGTCTTGTGCCAAACAACATTTTTATGTCAATATCGTCTCTGCAACACTACAAAATCATCAGAAAAATTCACAAAGAGTAAAAAGTTCTTGGATTAAAGTCTCTTGAAAAACCTACACTATACAGTTGTTTCATTTTTGGGTGAAAGCAAACAAAAAAACAAAGAAAAGGAGCAAAAACTCACACGTGGGGGAACCTACTAATACGCCATTTTGAATTTTTCGTTCAAAGCTAGTACATCCTAAAAATTTGTGCGAGCAATTGTAAATTTTAATATATATATATATATATATATATATATATATACTAGACAAAATATCTAGACCCGGAGGATCTGTATCTCTATCAATCTCTCTTGAGATGCAATTGAAGCCAAAACCTATATCAAGACCAGACACTACTTTTCTCGAGTAAAATTTTATGATGAATCTAATTGTAGTACTAATTTTGTATTAAAGGATGTTACAATAATATTATGAGGTCTTCATTAACGCTGGACATTCATAAACAACAAAGACAACATGTGTGCCTACTAGTTCTTTATGAAAGACCAGTGTACACCCTCTGTCAAAATTGACCGAAATAAAAGTATGCTTCGCCAGTGTACGCACTCGGTATTTATTTAGATATATTACTAAAATAGTCATATAAAATCATTGAATTATGTCAGCAATTTAATTTTTAATATATAAATTATTATTATCATTTCTGATGATCTAAAGAAAAGAAAAACCCACTGTCGACTTTTTATTATAGAGTAACAGATTTCTTTTAGAATTCATTTCAGACGGCAGAGTAAGTCTGAGGTGGTTGTCTGACTTGCTATTTGCTTTCTTGCTTCCCCTCACCACTTAAAATGGTTTCTTCCGGGGACTAGAAAAATAAGGCATGTGTTTTACCGATTAATATTCGTGACGGGATAGAAGTACATATATATATATATATATATATATATATACATTTGAACGAAAATAAAAAAATTTATAAATAAAAATAAAAACAAAAATAAAAATAGCTGATTAGTTTGATCGTACACGTGTGAGTGTTTGCTCTAAAAAATTTTGTTTGTACTTTTGTTTATTTTCACCTTAAAATGAAACTGATGTATGATGTGGATGTTTTTCAAGACACTCTAATCTAAGAACTCTTATTATTTGTGAACTTTTTTCTGATGATTTTGTAGTGTTGCAGAGACGATATTGACATACAAATGTTGTTTGGCACAAAACAAATGAAACGGACCGTTAAATATATCGCTCAGAAATTTGGAATTTTTGGAAATGTGAAAAAAATAAAAATAAAAGTAATAAAACAAACCATGGTTATTGGAATATAATAAAAAACTGTTCTATATATATATATATATATATATATATATATATATATATACGCACAAAAAAGTAATCTGTGAACGCGTTTCATAGTTTTACTAATCAGCAGCATGGCTCGACTTTGACAAGGGATCGAACCCACGAACACATTGCCTGTGGCCTAGTAAGTAACCTCTGGCCCTTGTCAAATTTTATGCGTGATTTTTAGCGCCTTAAATCAAAGTTGTTTTTTTAATAGGCGTTAGTGAGCGAAATAACACTCATTTAATTACATATACTACCTAAGCGGTAATATATATATATATATATATATATATATATATATTAGGATTAAATTCTTATCCACAGACACATGTTTTTTTTATCCTTTTTACCGGGAAGCATCAGTGTAGAGGAGGGTGATTGCTCTGATATATATAAATGTACACATTTATAGACATTGGTTTTTATTATAAAATAAAGGATTGAAATATTTCAGCAATTTTGGATGAAGTTCATGAAAATAAAATGTATTAAAAAAAAATTTTGTTTTTGGTCTCTTCGTATCTGAGGTTATTAGTTGGTTGTACAGATGATATCCTGTCACATTTATTCATGGCAGAATGTGCATTTTTATGATCCTTGTACTTTCATCTACTTTTTTTTACAATAGATCAAAAGACATGGAACAAAGGCGACCGATAGATGTCTTTTGAGATCTTTCAGGCGAAGCAACGTAACCTTCAGAAGCACCAAGTTGGCCAGGTGCAGTGGGTGATGAATTTTGATCCAATGTGTCACATCTCATAACCCGAGATGCTGGCCTCATCTTCCACACTCGTGTTGTCATTTAATATTCATTGCACTGTGAATCAGTTTTCTCAATTTTACTTTTTCAGTTTGTTTTGCTTTCGTTTTTATTCTCGTTCTCTCATCTAAAAGAAAGGTTTTGTTTATCTGTCGGCATGTAATGCTTAAGTTCGAGATAACAGATTTTGTTGGTCTGTGACACTTAAATTTGTAAATAGCGTTTTTATGGTTTGTCATGCTTCAGTTTGAAATTATTGGTCTGCTACGCTTAAGTTTGATATAGCAATTTGTTAGTTTGTCATGCTTAAGTTTAAAATAGCATGTTTCTTGGTCCATAACGCTTCAGTTTGAAATAGCATTTCTGTTGGTCTGTTATATTTTAGTTAAATATAGAATTTTTACTGGTTTGTCATGCTTAAGTTTGAAATAGCCTTTTTATTGGTCTGTTACGCTTAAGTCTTTAATAGCCTTTTTATTGGTCTGTTACGCTTAAGTCTTAAATAGCATTTGTATTGGTCTGTTATGCTTAGGTTTCAAATAGCATTTTTGTTTGTTTAACACACTTAAGTTTAAAATAGCATTTTTATTGGTCTGTCAGGTTTAAGTTTTAAATTGCATTTCAATCACTAAACTAAATGGAGGCATCTTCTAAAATGAATGGATGTATCTTTTCGATACATTCAATCCTACCTTTATTTTATTATTAGAATATATAGTTGTCGATCGATCTGTCACGCTAAAGTTTGAAAGATACTTTTTTCGGTCTGTCATGCTTAAATATGTAATTACATTTTTCTTGGTCTGTCACATTTAAGTTTGAAATTGCATTTTTATTGGTCTGTCACGCTTACGTTTGAAATTATATTTTCTTGGTCTGTCACGCTTACGTTTGAAATTATATTTTCTTGGTCTGTCACACTTAAATTTGAAATTGCATTTATTTTTTTGCTATGTCACACTAAAGTTTGAAATAACATTTTGGGTTTTGTAAAGCTTAAATTTGAAATTGCATTTATCTTTTTTGCTATGTCACACTTATGTTTGAAATAACATTTTGTGTTTTGTAAAGCTTAAATTTGAAATTGCATTTATCTTTTTTGCTATATCACACTTAAGTTTGAAATAACATTTTGGGGTTTTGTAAGGCTTAAATTTGAAATTGCATTTATCTTTTTTGCTATGTCACACTTAAGTTTGAAATAACATTTTGGAGTTTTGTAAAGCTTAAATTTGAAATTGCATTTTTGTCAGTCTGTCATGCTTACGTTTGAAATAGAATTTTTTCGGTTTGTATGCTGAATTTGCATTTTTGTTTTTCTGTCATGCCACTAGGTCAAAATAAATAGTTCGTTCTGTTTGACCAGTAAAATAATTGGGAAAGTCCAAACAGAAAAATGTAATAAAGGGACATAAACAAATTGTGAAAGAGAAAAAGACGGATCAATTAATTTCTCTCTTTCTTTTTGTTCTTATACTCTTAATCTCACCTCACTTTTTAGCAAGCTGCTGAATTATTTTATCTATCCCAATCATGCTTATATATTAACAGGCTTAATTATATATTAACAATCTTAATTCATCACCAGGCATATTTGACATCATTACATTCGGACGAAATAAATCGTTTGATCTGATTAGCTGGTAAAAGTTAGTAGGGAAATTCAAATAGAAAATAAGACACAATAAGACAATCAAGAATAATATAAATGAATTGAAACATTTTATTTCAATGTTATTAATTAAAAAAGAGTTAGCCTTTCGATATTCATTACCAGTTCACAGAGTAAATAAAATATTCTTATTAGATTAAGTAACAAATAAAATTGACAGTTAATGTAGTTAATGATGTTTTTCTTATTTAGAGGACGAACATTTACAAATAATATTCTCTAAATACATAAATTTGTACATAATAATGAAAAATATCTTAAAATGAAACATGAAAATATAATAATGATTTTGTGTCTGATTGACAGTAAAATAAAAAGGGAAGTACAACTAGAAAATAAGACACGGACGAAAACTCAAAAATAATATAAATTTAAACTTTTTATTTCAATTTTATTAATAAAAAATAGATTTAATGTTTCAATATTCATTTTCAGTTCACAGAATAAATAAAATAATTTTTACTTAACGTAATGTGCTCTCTGTTAGATTAAATAACAAATTTCTTTAGCAAGCTGTTGTTTTTGTCATACCGATATATTAATGCTATTGAATCATCGCTAACCGGATGTGATGTCATAACAGCAGGGCAAAATAAATCGTTCGGCCAGTAAAATAATCATTTCTCAGATAAACTGCCAACATTTACAAATAACTGCATAAACTTGTACATAATAAAATAAATTGTTAAAATAAATAAGGAAAATATACTAGAGATTTTGTGTGTGTATGTCTGAAACCAAAAATACGTCAACATTCACAAAGATATTTTTTTTTTTTTCTCACGGTTTTAGTTATTTAATTATAGAATTTAATACTAGCAAATAAAAACTTTGGGTGTATATGTTTGCTAGTTTTTGTTTTTAACTACAAAAAAATAATATGGACTCACAACTCTTAGAATCTATCCATCTAATAATTATCGTTGACTACTTTTTGACCTTGAAGTAGTAGTTTTTTAGCTCCTTACATCAAGTGGCTTCATGCCTTCTTTGGAGCCATTCCCCCAATAAAATACTAGCAAATAAAAACTTTGGGTGTATATGTTTGCTAGTTTTTGTTTTTAACTACAAAAAAATAATATGGACTCACAACTCTTAGAATCTATCCATCTAATAATTATCGTTGACTACTTTTTGACCTTGAAGTACTAATTTTTAGCTCCTTACATCAAGTGGCTTCATGCCTTCTTTGGAGCCATTCCCCCAATAAAATACTAGCAAATAAAAACTTTGGGTGTATATGTTTGCTAGTTTTTGTTTTTAACTACAAAACAATAATATGGACTCATAACTCTTAGAATCTAGCCATCTAACAATTATCGTAGAAAATCTTTCTTAAAAATTTAGTGATTTCTATTCTACCTTATCTGGAGCCTAATTTAGGATATTAATTGATTTTAATTAATTGTATCTATTTTCCATGAAGCCATAATTTTATATCTCAGATAGATAATAAAATAAATGATTTTAAGTAGGTATAAATTTCTATGACGCCAAATAGGTTTTTTCTCGGATTTTTTTTATGGATTAGAAATAATTGAAAAACGTTTTTTTTTAAGAACGATTTTTTTAGGAATAGTTGTTAAAATGAACGATTTAACAAAAAAAATTGAAGTTTCATTTAAATTCATAATTTTTTTTTAATCGTGTTTTACTTTGTACTTCTAAAATAAACAGCAAAACATATAACATCACCTTCATGACTCAATTAAGATTCCACAACAGTAACATTTTGTCCACACTGCTGTATGGAAATGATACTTGGCATCTCAAAATCAGCCAAGAGAGGAAGTCAGAAGCGTTTGATTCCAAATGCCTAGGAAAGATTCCAGACATCGAATGAAGCAATCGAATTGTCAACCAGGAAGTCACAGACAGCACTAACAGCTTGTATCTTCAATAATCTGCAAACGATGTCCAAGCTGGCTCGGACATGCCCAAAGATTGGCTCCAAAGGGAAATGCTAAATGCTTCAGTTGACCTCTGATAGTCAAAGAAGAAGAGGAAAACCTAAAACGAACTGGAAAACAATCGAAAGAGATTGCAAACAGTGGGCAGAAGCTGGAGGGACGCTGTGGATCTGGCTACAGACTGAATGCGATAGAACACTTTGACTGCGTCATGCACCTCAGAACGCAGGGAGTTCCTGAGCTTAAGTAAGTCTAATCCTTCCCGATTTCCTATTTACTTGCCTACTCACGACGGCTGTCAGACATTTTTGAAAAGAAACAAGCTAGTACTAATAAAATCGTATTTAACATAGGTATGTTTCGGAATTTTTTAGATGAGGGTTGATAATTTGTAGAATTTGGTATATTCGGACTACTGTTTTCATCTCAACGTTTCGGCCGATGTAACCCCCGACCTTCTTCAGGTGTACCTTGTCGAACTCGGGAATCTTTCTGTCGAACTCGGGAATCTGGAAAGAAGTCTTCAGTAATTCGCAAAAAATTCTGTCGAGTATCTTGGCGTATATTTACTTAATTCGGAAGTCGAGTTGCTCAAGAAATTGTAGCCGCCATGTTGAATAACGAAACACTGCAAGGAACTTTGTTCGTCAATTGCATTCTCTAAAAACCAGAATGTGTATAACTGTATATGTAATAGGTAGAAATAATGTAATCCGATATTCTCTAAAATCAGCGGAATTAGCGGGAGCGTCCATTAAGTGTGTGACTAATGTTTTGTATTATGTAGTAAATTAGTAGCAAAAAAATAGTAAATATTAGCGGACATCTTTTTGAAAGTAGACATTGTTTATTAGTTCCAGGTGTCGATTTGGAGAGTGGCAGTAGTAAAGTTATAGGGAGGAATAGTTTTTACTACTCCCTATATCAAGTATGGTTTGAGGAGAGTCGAATATGGTGGCCAAAAGTAATATTTAGTGTTAGCTGGAGAAAAATAATAACAAATTTATCAAAACATGCTCGAGTGAATAAGCGTAATATAGTGGTGAGTTTAGTAGCCTGTGATGCATGTGGTTATTTTCCTATTCTTCAAGAAGGTATGGGGAAAAATCGTCTTAACTTTATATGTAAGATATTAATTTAATGTTTGCTGTCTAGCCTATGCAAATTACACGAAATAATACATTTGCACTAATAATTCAAATAAAGTATTTTGTTAATTATATTCCGTGATCGTTTATTAATAGATACTGGAAATTTCATAAAAATTGGTTTATTTTCTGAATTTTTAAGTGAAGGGAGGGAGTCAAAATGCCTATAGGCTGCTGATCAACAGATCTCGTTTGTTACTTTAGAGCAGTGCTCTTCAAACTTTTTTTGTCGCGACCCCTTTTTAGAAAAAATTTTTTTTCGTGACCCACCAAAATTTTTTATAAATAAAAAATAAGTTTGAATATTATTTAAAAAATTCCATAGTTATAATTTTGGCGACCCCCTTTCTATGGTTACACGACTCCCCTGGGGGTCGCGACCCCCACTTTGAAGACCTCTGCTTTAGAGCATGACGTCATTATTTCTGCTTATATTACGATGGTCGTGGCTTGGTGCGTTACATGTCAATGATTTATTAAAAAAATTATTTTTGTTCGAAATATTACATGGAATGTATGTCTTCAATATTTGAATTAAATGATGTCTTCAATATTAAAAAAAAAAAAACTTCGCTTTAATTTACGATATGCAAAATCCTATTAAAAAATAATTTGGTAAAATAAAAAAAATTAAAAAAATTAAAATAAAACGACTCCCGGGTAAATAAAAAATAATTTGGTAAAATGAAAAAAATAAAAAAAATTAAAAAAATTAAAAAAATTAAAATAAAACGACTCCCGGGTAAATAAAAAATAATTTGGTAAAATGAAAAAAATAAAAAAAATTAAAAAAATTAAAAAAATTAAAATAAAACGACTCCCGGGTAAATAAAAAATAATTTGGTAAAATGAAAAAAATAAAAAAAATAAAAAAAATTAAAATAAAACGACTCCCGGGTAAATAAAAAATAATTTGGTAAAATAAAAAAAATTAAAAAAATTAAAAAAATTAAAAAAATGAAAATAAAACGACTCCCGGGTAAATAAAAAATAATTTGGTAAAATGAAAAAAATAAAAAAAATAAAAAAAATTAAAAAAATTAAAATAAAACGACTCCCGGGTAAATAAAAAATAATTTGGTAAAATAAAAAAAATTAAAAAAATTAAAAAAATTAAAAAAATTAAAATAAAACGACTCCCGGGTAAATAAAAAATAATTTGGTAAAATAAAAAAAATAAAAAAAATTAAAAAAATTAAAATAAAACGACTCCCGGGTAAATAAAAAATAATTTACTGTGTAATTATCAGAGTTACATTAAGGCAGATAAAAAAAAACACTGACACATGAATGAGTTGAACTTTTGGGAGGGATTGAATCTTTTTTTTTAAATTTCTACACAAATTAAATAATCACCCTCTCCCAAAGATCTATGAATTGGTTGGTGTAGCTTGAATAATAGTTTGTTTTTTTTTAAATCTAGTCTTCGATGGGAATTAAGCTTTCATTTGAAACTTTTGCAGACTGGTATCAACTCTCTTAAAGGAACCTTTTTAAAAAGAGTCCACTTTTATTGCAGACATGAATCAACTTGATAATTTCTGTGTTTCTGGTTTGTCCATAAATCACTTTCCAGATTGCAGTAAAACTTTCAGAGTTTCGAACACACTCTCTTTTCGTACTCTCTAACCGAACTGAATAACATAATAAAAGAATTCTGTCTATTTTCAAATAGAATGTTGTGTAAGTTAGTTTCAAATAATAAAGCATTAGCACTTACCTATTAATGAGTATATACCTGAAAGTTTAATAACCCAATGAAGGAAAGGAACGTTGGTTCTAATCTACAGAGACAAATAGGTATAAAAATAGTCATAACTCTTTTTATATGTTGATCGTAATTTTTTACCATATGTGTATTAATCATTTTAAAATGTGTATTTCAGATATTTGATCTATAAACAGTGTAACAGGAATATATATATATATATATATATATATATATATATATATATCTGTTAATGGTAAAACATGTGAAAGATTATTACTGAATATTTCATTAGCCAATGAAAACGCATCGAAAATGTTTTAATACTGGTCAGTATCGAAATATGTACACTATTAAATGATTTTTAAGGTGTCAGTGGGGAGATTAGGGATACATCTGAATAAGGGAGTTATGACTCCTCCCCCTTCCTTTATCCATGACTAAAAAATGAAATACTGATCAGGATTAAATATAAACATCGATTAAATCAATTGAAAATATAATTTTCTGCTTTTAACAACCTTGACTAATATTTGCCATATCTGATTGACAAAACATATTTTTTATCTACCTTTTGCTAATAAAGCTCTTAATTACAAACATAGGAGGAGAATAGACTTAAAAAATCCTAAAAAAATTGAACATTCTTGAAGCAATTTATATCTAATTTAAAACAATCTTTCTATGATAAAATTAGTTATAATTTAACTTTCAACACCCTTAAATGTTTATAATGAGCCACAATACTTTCAGACTATGTGATCATATCCATGTGCGATTTGACCGAATTACATTACATAATTTGCATCATTTTCAAATCTTTTTTACTGTTCAATGTTTAAATTATCACCTTTTGATTTGTGCTTTCCTTATTTGATTGGACTTGCATATGTTTATAATTCTCTCAGAAGATGATTAAATTTAATCGAATCATAACAAAAGAAAAATGAAGAATGTTGATTACAATGAACAAATGCAGAGTTTTAAACTTATTCAAATTTAGAAAAAAAATATCCTTAATATGAATATCATTGAAGCAGGCGAAATTTTCCTGTTATTATCTAACATATAAAGTTATCTTATCGGATTTTTAGTCATACCCAAATAGCATACAAGTTGAGAAATCGAACTTTATTTCTGACTAGCCAATTTTAATTTATTATTGTTGTACAGTGTTATTGGAAATATAATAATGTATTTAGCTTCAATTTATTTTAAACATTACTTAGTCCAGTCCAGTTAGTATGAATGCTAATATGTAACATTTTTAAATCATCACCTAAAGATAAAAATCAGTAAGGGGAAATAACTCAATTTTAATTGAAGAATTAATAGCAGTTGTCCACCGTTAGTTTGAAAATGTGCAAACAAATAAAGAATCAAAAGTAAACTAATTTCACTGCACTCTGGGCAAGGCTGAGTAGGTATAGCTAATCTATGTAATAGTTTCCGACCACTGTATAAGCTGTAGAAAAAAGGTAAAAAGAAAATAGCTTCCACTACATTTACAACAAAATATGACAGAGATTTAAATAAATCGCTATATTTATAAAGTAAGGTATGCTTATATGTACAGGATTTATTCCCAAACTAATTGACCAATAATTATGAATTTTGGAGCACAGCGGCTAGGCGTACGGGTGGGTAATGTGGACTATATTTAGTTTATTTTAGTTTAATGCAAAGGTGATACGTAAAAAGGGGTGATAGGCCTTCGTGAAAATTCAGATAACTCTGATTTTTGTGAAATTTTAACAATTGGTACGAGACATCAATTAATAAATATTTCCCAAATTTCAGGTTTTTAGGGGGCTTAATATGGGTACAACCCCCTATTTAAAAATTTAAATAAATCAGATTTGCATTGAATTTGATATTTAGTCACTAGACACCAATGAAACAAGATTCCCTTATTTTCAATTTCTTCTTAAGACCCCTTAAGCTTATGTCTTGAATTTTAGACATTTTCTAGAATCAAAATTATGTAATAGATTTTGATCAAAATTAGAATAAGGATTCTAGCTATAAGGTTTAGCATCATTATGTCTTGATTTCAATTTATGCAAGGGGACATAAAAGTGGTCCAAAATTGTTCTGTTCCGGGAATTAGTTTTACCCGTCCTGGGACGGGTGTTGATTTACTCCTCTCCAGGAGTTAGGCACAAGGCCAGTTTTTATCTTACTCCCACAAGTAAGATGTGACCCAAGGTCGGGTCGGGAAAGTGGGGTTTAAAAATTGCCTGGGCAGCCCCGTCAGCATTCCCCGGTAGAGGCGCCTCAGGCAGTAAGCAATAAACTTACTCCTCCCCAAAGAGGGGAGGCAAAGCCTGGGAAGGTGGACCTCCCAGAACTGCACAGGGCAGACCCATTGACCGGCGTAAAGCAAGACCCGAAGGCCAAGACAACACCAGTATGGGGTGCAGTATCCATCGGAACAGATACTACACTTTGATCTTAGCCAAAAGGCCAAGAAAAGAAAAATGGGACGGGTAGTTCTAGTTAATAAATAAATTAATAGTTGTTGTTGTTGTTTTTATAGCATTCAGTTTTCTTTTATGAGAAATATCAAACTGAGGCATGTATTTCATATCTATGTCCGAATCCCTCTGAGATTAGCATGCTATAAACATACTCATCAGAGATTTATTTGTTTATCGATAGATGCGTTTGCTATTTATAGCATTTATCTTAATCAAGCACATTTATCAAACGTTATTGTAATTATAATGTCAGGTTCTGGTAATAAAAGTAGTTATATCAAAGAGAATAATAATTGTGTGTAATAGAATTATAGGAAGAGGAGGAGGAAGAGGAGGAGGAGGGGGAGAGGAACAACAATAATAATAATAATAATAATAATAATAATAATAATGGTGATGAGAGTATTTTAATAACGATGCCATTATCCGTGCCACATCTACTTTCATTGATGACCGTTGCCTTGGACAAATTACAACTGGAAATTAATCATTTTAATATTCCTTAACCCTTTTAAGCTTTGCACGTCAATGTATTGCGACCACAAACACCTCCCATTCTGAAAATCGTAATTCAAAGGTCAATCATGCCGCCGCATTCTATGAGTATCAAGCAAGCAAGAACTCGTTTTGTTACCACAACTGCAAAGAACTTTACTTTCTTCTTCCGTATACCTAACATCAAACGAAATTTCCATGGACAGTTTGTGAAATTAGCTGTCCAGAGCCATCACCATTTAACCCGGAACTAAATCCTACCAAACTGATTTCTTTTACACTACCTCAATTTCAGAAAGTACCCGACTCCTGATGCAATCCTCTCTCTGTATTAGAGTCAGATACGTCCAAAGATGGAGCACTGCTGCCACATTTGGGGAGGTGCCGCTCAGAACACTTGTTCTAGCCTTGACAGAGTACAAAATCTAGTTGGGGACGATCTATTCTGTTCTCGACAGACCCTTTCTCACAGAACAGACGTTGCTAGTCTTTCTCCACTCTATCGTTATTGCGATAGATGCTCGACTGAGCTTCAATCTCTGTTTCCTTCTTGTAAGATATTCGCAGCAAAAATTCGTCTTGCTACCACAACTGCAAAGAAACTTTTCCTTTCTTCTCCAGTGTGCCTAACATGAAACAGAATTTCCATGAACAGAGTTTCTTTCCAGAAACTTCCCATCTGTGGAACACGTTACCACGGAATTGGTTCATTGCGGGCTACAACATGTTTGCCTTCAAATTTAATGTTAACAAATATGATGGACTTGTCTATCTTACTATTTAATCTACAGTTTGGAATTGATGGAGAGAGAGAGAAAGAAAGAGTGAGAGAGTTAAAAGAACGTTTTACCATGAGATTGCTTCTCTCCTGCCTGCAACATGGTCGTCTTCAAATCCAGTGTCAACAAATATTTGTCATAAACCGTCCCCTTAAGTAATCAAATTTTGTTCATTCCATTCATCATTTTCAATCCTCTCATAATATTCTTCATTATTCAACTGACAATCAATCAATCCCATTAGCCTTTATCCTCTAGCGGGTTTTAGCCTTGATAAGAGGTGACATAAGTAGATAAAAACATGTCTCGATTCCTATCTAATATGGCGTATGTTGCCATACAATTGTAGCAAAAAAATCTCGTTCAAAACTAATTGTCTATCATAAATATAAAAACTGATGAAAGGGAGTTGAATTGAATAACTACATTATTTATATATTCAAGATGACCGCTATCAATTATGCCAATTACATACAACTGATTTGCATATTTTGAAACTATATCGAATGCACAAAAATATTCATATGCATCAACAATGTCCATCATCAATATTTCAAGTGATATTGTCATCCTTAATATAGAACATATGCCCAACTACGGTATGAACAAAAACAATCCAGCACCTAAAGGGTTAACAAATTATATTACACATTGAACTATTAGCATAATCTACCTTCTTTAATATGTATCAAAGATACATCTATATAATAAGGTAAAGTCAGTCTGTATTATTTGGATTATTCAGACTACTGTTCTTAACTCGGATGTTATTCTCTCAATGTTTCGGCTAATGTAATCTCCAACCTTCTTCAAGTGCATCCGGTCGAACTCGGGAATTTTTCTGTCGAACTCGGGAATTTGTACGAAATTTCAAAGAGGACGCTTTACTTAATCCATGGAGGTAGCTTGATCAGGTAGAAGTTTTAAGTAATTTGTAATTGTATTCTTAGTATCGCCCGCACTGAGGATTGAACCTTCAGCTTCCAGAAGACTGTCACTTAGAACTGATTATTACTTAACAATTTATCCGTTATGCTATGGGTCCTTGCGGAGGTTACATCTACCAAAACGTTGTGACAATAATATCCAAGATGAGAATAGTAGTCCGAATAATACAAATAAAACAAATGATCAATCCTCATCTAAAAAAATCCGAAATATAAAGTCAGTCTGTTTGTCTTCTTTTGGGCATCGATAGTTTTAATTTTATAAAATAAATTTCTGATTTGTCAGGTTTCATTTTGCAACATTGGTACATGTTCCTCGCAATAAAAATACACACTAACGAACACAAGCGATCTACAACAGTTGGGGATGTATGCACGAACTAAAATACTAAAAGAAATTGTAAAGACTAATTTAATAAGATCTAATGAGGTTTAAATTTTACTACATCTTATAAGCGCCGTTGAAACGACAACTTTGAAATTTTAGAAACAGTTAATATGACGCGAGATGTTGTTAAACAAATGAAATATTTATTAAATCATTTTTTTTATTCAAATTTTCGATTTTAAAAACCTTATTCATGGTACAGACAATATTTTCCTTTTTTCTCTTTTCTTCTTTTATTTTCATAGTCAAAGTCTTACAGCTTGGCCGAAGATCTTCTGGTGTTATGAAGACACTGTTTTTTATTTTTATTTGTCCGATCTGTAGTGTAGCATACTGAACATGTGTACGATAATGAGATTTAAATTTTACTACAGCTTAGAAGCGTCGTTGAAACAATAACTTTGAAATTTTAGAATCAGTTAACATGACGCGAGATTGGACAGAAATAATAAAATTTATGCATAACATCACTTTTAACATTTTGGCCTTTCAGTTGTTTTTCTTCATGCTACTCGTTTTTTTTTCTTTTAATGTCTCCACTTATCAAGACTAAAAGCCACTTGAGGATAAGTGTTAATGAGATAAATAGATTGTCATTTGAATGATGAAGAATACTATGACCAGATTGAAAATGATAAATGGAATGAACAAAATTGGATATTTTTTTAATATGCTGAATACTGAAGATTTAGCTCTTTTTATACCAATACTTTGCCACTGAGAATACTCATGAAATCATTGAATATATATTTTTTATTTTTTTTATAATTCTAATGGGTCACCATTTACCAAGGCCAAGGGCTACTCTAGGATACGGCTCAATGAGATTGTCGGTTGAATGATGAACTATACTGTGAGATGGTTGGGAACGATGGTTGGGTGAACACAATTTGATTACTTAAGAGGGTGGCTCGACATTTGACTTGCAAACCTCAACTTCAGATGGTTAATGCAAGGCTTATGTTCTAATCACACCGAGAACTGATTTTTCTATATGATAAATAATAGCAATTGTTTTTAAGGCCAGCAAATAACACTTTCTCTTACACCAATGCCAAACCAAAATGAACTTTCTTTTGTTGGAAATACAACAAATCATTCGTTCTGCTGCCAGACTCCAAAACTATTGAACACAATTTCATCAGATTTGGCATAAAAGAGACATTGGAATAACTAGATGTATTAAAATTAATCTATGATGCTATAGTAAAGATTCAGAAGAGTGTTGGTGGATTTTTGACTAGAAATAAATGTATAAATCTATTATATAAAGGGCAGTTGGCTGTCTGTGTGTGTCCAGCTAAAAGTCAGAAACAACACAAGGCACACCCTCACAGCTGATATATTTTTTTCAGCATTGCTTCGGACAGAATAGGAACACATTTCTTTTCTTAAAAAATTACTTAGTCCTGCACAGACCACTGGCAATATAGAAATATTTTTAAATAATCACCTAAAAATAAAAATCAGCAAGAAGGGTAACACATATGTTTAGATGAAGAATATAATAGGAGTTTAACAACTAAAATTTTATTTCTTTTTCTGTATAAGTTTTTAAAATATGCAAACAAATAAAAAATAAAAAATAAACTGACTCTGTCCTAGACAACGCTGAGTAAGTACAGCTAGTGTTTTATATAATAATACCAGGCGGTAACAATACTCGGCCATGGGTTACAGTCATCATATGAAATGTGTCTAAAAGGTAGCGGAACTAATGTCACAAGCAATTTTCTCTGCCATATTTCTATGTACTGGGATGTGATGTCCTGCAGCTGTTATTACGACACTCTTAATAGCCTCATTCCTTCAATTTGACAATCTTTTTAGGCTTGCAGTAAAATAGTCACATGGAGCAATATCAAGTGAATAGGGAGGTTGCTCCAGCATGGCAATAATTTGTTTCTTAGCAGGGAACTGCCGAGTGCTCAGGTATTCAAACAGGTACATTATCATGGTGAAAAAGAAGTACCTTAAAAAAAATTCAATGACTACAGAAAGTTCAGATTACTGCTATATACTTCCAAGATATCACACTAATGCCACAAGCAATTTTTTCTGTCATGTTTCTATGCACTAAAGGAATTATTGTTCTTGCAGTAAAAAAAAGTCACACGGAGCAATATCAAGTGAATAGGGAGGTTGCTCCAGCATGGCAATCATTTTTTTCTTAGAAGGGAACTTCCGGATGTTCAGATATTCAAACAGGTATATTGTCATGGTAAAAACAAACGCATCCGAAAAAAATTCAAAAGCTCAGATTACTGCTATATACTTCCAAGATATACGGCTAGATGATGACACAATCTGCTAATACCTCTTTTGCTCATAGCACACTCAGCACACTCAGCACACCCAGTCCTGTTACTTTTCAGGCACAGCTCATATATAAATATATATATATATATTTATAAGTTATATTTGACGTATACTAACAATGTCAATGTCTGAAATCTTTTGGTTTCCTCAGAGACTTGGTTCTGTAGAAGCCAGTAGGTTGAAATGATGGGGTTTCTGTTTAAGCCGAATATCTTATAAATACATTTGCTCTACTAAGCTCAGTTTTACTATTGAGCTTTATTGGATCCTATATATATCAATTTTTTTATTAAGTAATGATTCTGAATGTATCCTATATATATATATATATATATATATACATTAAGAATCATTACTTGATATAAAATTGATATTCTTTTAATATAAATATTTATCATTTTTATCTACAGACACATGTGTTTCATGCTCACGCAATCTTCAGTGTAGATGATAATTACTGCCGGTCAAAGGATTCGAACCCAGTTGCAAAGTAACCTTTGACTATGCAGCCTGGTATTCAACCCCTAGACCACCATCAATTAATATGGGAAAGAAGAGAATTTAAATTCTATATAGTATAAAATCGACCGAACATATTAAGTAAGCTTAGTTATATAGTGTTCAACAGCATAAGTCGGAACCTCGCATTATGCATATGTTGACGGCTTATTATAAATTCTCCTAGCGGCCCAATATATATATATATATATATATATATATATATATATATATATATACATACATACACATCTCTCTCTCTATATATATATATATATATATATATATATACATATAAAATATTTGTTATTGTTTATCTATGGACGTATACGTTTCGTCTCTTTTCAATCAAGACTCATCAGCATAGAAGTACGACTATTCACCACCGGTCACACGATTCGAAACCCTGGACTACAAGTATTTTCCAACCCCAGTCCAACGTCGCTAACCGCTAGGCCAGTTCTGAACAGCTTATAAACAATGATAATTTTAACACATTAACGGCGGCGAAGCGTACAGGCATGCAAACTTCTATAAGTGAAGGAACGATGTATATAAAGCAAGTGACGCTACGCTGTGTTACTACTACCATTTTACAGTGCTCTACTTTTTAACGAGGAGCTTCAAATATAAAATATTTGGTATTGTTTATTTTTTATCTATGGACGTATACGTTTCGTCTCTTTTCAATCAAGACTCATCAGCATAGAAGTACGACTATATATATATATATATATATATATATATATATATATATATATATATAATCCAGGTAAAACATCCACAGGGTAGTAATCCAAAGAATTTCAATCGGGTTTATAAAAAGTGCTCAATATAAAATAGAGCTTTTATATATGATTATTTTTATTTACACAGACATGTACAAAATCTGCGACACTGGCATGTCGATGTTATCAATCAACAGCTATTATAAACTGAGATCTCATCAGGCAGAGTTATAATCCGATTTTAACCTTAGATCATATTTGGAAAGAAGGTTCTTTCCAAATATGATCTAAGGTTAAGATCGGATTCTAACTCTGCCTGATGAGATCTCAGTTTATAATAGCTGTTGATTGATAACATCGACATGCCAGTGTCGCAGATTTTGTACATGTCTGTGTAAATAAAAATAATCATATATATATATATATATATATATATATATATATATACTAGAAGAATACCAAATAAAATGAATTTCCTGAACAGAAAAGTTTTAAACCACTTTTATGTCCCCTTACTAAGATTAAAATCAAGATATAGTGATACTAAACCTTATGTTTAGAATCCTTATTCCGATTTTGATCAAAATCCATTGCATGATTTTGATTCTAGAAAATATCTAAAACTTAAGGCTTAAGCTTAAGAGGTCTTAAGAAGAAACTGAAATTCAGAGAATCTTGCTTAATTGGTTTCTAATGACTATGGATCAAGTTCAATGCAAATCTGAAATATTTTCATTTTCAAATAAGAGATTGCGCCTATATTATCCCTCTCTTAAAAACCATTTAAAATACTCAAAAATACTAAAATTAAGGGAATACTTATTATATGATGCCTCATATTTATTGGTAAAATTTCACAAAGCATTGGATGTATCTGAATTTTCACAAACGGTTTCCCCCCCCCCCCGTTTTTACCTCCTTTCCATGACACTAAATTGAACTAAATATAGTCCACACTATCCACTCTTATGCCTAGCAGCTGTGTTCCAAAATTCATAATGATCGGTTAATTAGTTTAAGAGTGAATCCTGTACATACCAATATATAAACATATACACATACCTAACTTTATATAAATAGAGATATTTATTTGGACATATATTTATTTATTTGGGCGTGTGTATATTTGCACGTCTCGTGAGTTGCTATATGTAAGCAAATCAATAACAATTTACATTGACTATGTATAACAAGTTGGATAATCATCTAAAAGCTACCATAATACACACACACACACACACATATATACATATATATATATATATATGTGTGTATATATATATATGAGAGAGAGAGAGAGAGAGAGAGAATTGTCTGCTTGTAGTCAATATATTAGAGATAGAAGTGCATATCTGTCTCTCTCTCATATATATATATATATCTTTCTCTCTCTCTCTCTCTACATATATATTGTGAAGTGAGTAATGAATTTTAACCAGACATATTTTATTACATATAATTGCATGTTGAGGGGCATCTTGCATGAGTCTGTGCATGTAAGAAAATCGATAACAATTTACATTTACCACATATAACAATTTGGATAGCAGACTATAAGCTACCATCATATATATATATATATATATATATATATATTATTTATATTGTGAAGTAGATAATGAATCTTAAAGTTTACATATTTTATTGCAGTGGAACGTTATATAAAGTGGATTGCACCATTTTCAACAGACGAAGCCATTGGTATTTTTAGAATCTATATAATAATTAATGCCCTTGTTCCCTATTTGAAATCATGGACTTGGCCGGATGGAAAAATGTAATTTAATACTTATCAAGTGTTGCCTATTTTCAAAATAAAAATTCTGCTAAATATTAACATCATAGATGAATGGTTATATCAATCAATCGGGTCGACGATTCTTCTTGAATTCTTCTGACTCGTTCTAACCATCTCTGTCAGACGGTCTTCCAGATGGCATCCAGGGTTTTGTACAAGTTGGTTGATGTAGGTGTGATGAAGTCTTCCAATTGATCTTTTGTTGTGTAATGTATTCTATAGGAGGATGTCACTCACAAGTCCTGACTTATTTTCTCCAGGAATGTCCAGCAAACCGAAGCCTTCTCTTCTTTTAGCAAGACTGAGAAAGAGAAAGGTGTCCATATATGCGTTGTTTGGTTAGCTTTTTCATCCAGCTGATGTCCAATGTGACTTGTAATATCCTTGTATATGTTCTATCAAGTGATGCTCTTTGCTGTTTCGCCAGTGTCTAAGCTATCTTGCCCTATAGCAAGACAGATTCCACAATGGCTCTAAAAAAGTCCTTAATCAAAGAGGGAGGATCTCCAGATGGTTTGCAATCCGTCAGGCCTTTGCAGATTTTGATGTTCTTTTTCTGCTGACTGGATATTGCTGCCTAAGTATACAAATGGATATTTAATTCATGGGGGGATGATTCTTCTCGTTCCGTCAGCCATGATCTTATTGAAGTCTTAAGTAATTTTTAATTATATTCTTAGTATAGTTTGGACTTTTAAGGATTAAACCTTCAGAATACTGTCACTTAGAACTGATCATGACATAACACTTTATCCGTTGTGCCACAGATCCGTGTGGTCTAAGTGACAATTTTCTGAAGGTTGAAGGTTCAATCCTCACTATAGGCGATACTAAGAATATAATTAAGAAATACTTAAAATTTCTTTCCAGTAATGGCTGACGGAACTAAACTAGAACAATCTACCTCTGTTGATTAGATATAAGGTTTAGTTAAAAAATTTGTACAGATTCCCGAGTTCGACATAAAGATTCCCGAGCTACATAAAACGCACCTGAAGACGGTCGAAGGTTACATCAGCCGAAATCTTGTGAGAATAACTTCCAAGATGAAAACTGTAGTCTGAATAATCCAAATAAGTATAAATTATCAATCCTCATCTCAAAAATTCTGAAACAAAACATTCTATGCTCAAATGTTTGTAGATTTTATTTTTTAATGGTATCTATATTTTATATCGATAATATTTGTTTCTATTTTTACATTACATAAAAAAAAATAAAATGAAGCCTTCTCTTAAAATTTAATTTTAAATAAGACTCTATAATTTGCATAGAGCCAGCTAGTTATTATGAATGGTTTAAGTACTGTCCTATTCAAAATTTATTCAAGAAAAGTTAGTCCTCTTAATAAGATTTGAACACGTGTGCAAATATTGATCACTCAAAAATTATTCATGTCCGAACAGCTTCATTTTATTTAGTGAATTTTCAATGATTGAAGACGCAGACGTTAGTATTTGTAGTAATTATAAAATAATAATGGACTGTTTGTTCGAATACCAATATAAACTTTAATGTTTTATATACGTATAGCTGTTACATAATTACAATCTATTTTCTTTTGCCCTTGCATGTTATCATTCACGGAGCGATTGATGCGTTGTTTGGCAAAAGCACTTTTGTGCCGCATAGGTCTTTCATCATGGCTGTTGTATCTGAAATCAGAAATTGTGAACAGGTTTTAATTAAAAAAAATCTTCAATTATTTTAAGCCGCATAGCTTTTGGTGGAATTTTTATTCTTATTATTTATAAAAACAGTTTGGATTTATTATTTGTTAATATATGTTAATAATTATATTTGGTTAATAATTAAACTATTTAAAAATATTTTCAAAATAAAAAACATTCCAATTATAAAAAAGTTTGATTTGATTATTTGTTAATAAATATTTTCAAAATTAAAATTTTAAAAAAAATTTCCAATTATAAAAAAAAGTTTGATTTTATTATTACTTAATAATTCAACAAATTGTTGAAAACAAATTATTTTGTGTCAAAGAAAAAAAACCGGTATAAAATATAATATGGGATTTTTTTGGATTAACACCGATTCGCAATTTTGTCTTGTTGCCAGATCTGGGCTGGTGCACCAACCACTTGTCTCTCCCTCTTGGACAGGATGCAAAAAAGAGTCTTTAACCTAATAGGTCCCGCACTGTCTATCAAGCTTCAGTCACTGTCCCATCGCTGTAATGTTGCATCTCTGTGTTTGTTTTACAAGTAATGCAACAGAATGTCACCCAACGTAAATACCCCTGACCAACCGGACTAGCAGCAAAATCACACCTCTTCACTGTAGAGGTCTCAAGATGCATAAAAATATTATATTCTAATAGCTTTATTCCTTGGACTGCTTGCTTTGAGAATTTCCTCCCTATTTCCACAACAGTACAAACATCCAAAAATTTAAATGTAATGTGAACAAACATCTTGCTGCACAACTCCTCACTCAGGATTCCCACGATAAATCTAGCCTCAAATCACAGTAACCCTCCCTGCTTCTTTGCTCATAAAATTAAATTTGCATTTGTAAGTATTCCTTCCTTTTTTTATTATTATCATTATCAGTTATTTTTAAGATGAAGCCTCCCCTACTTTGCTCATGAAATAAAATTTGCATATGTGACTATTGAAGCAAGCCAGACACATGAACGTTCACTTTTATAATATATATATATATATATATATATATATATATATATATATATATATATATATATATATATATATATATATAATAATCGTAATAATCCAGGTGAAAAATATCCACAGGGTGGTAATCCAGAGAATTTTAACCGGGTTTATAAAAAGTGCTCAATATCAAAATAGAGCTTTATATATGATAATTTTATTTACACAGACATGTACAAAATCTGCGACACTGGCATGTCGATGTTATCGATCAACAGTTACTATAAACTGAGATCTCATCAGGCAGAGTTAGAATCCGATCTTAACCTCAGATCATATTTGGAGAGAATGAAGTGGAGGGATAGAGAAAGAGAAGAAGAAGGAAAGAAATTTAACATTTCAAAAATTAAGGCCGTTAAATATATATATATATATAAATACTAGCTGGACCCATACCCTCGCGTTTCCTAGGAGAATATAGGAGTCTTCCTGCCCTGGTACCGGTATTTCCCAAACACCCGCTGTTATCTTTATATAGAAATTCCATTTTTTTTGTGAGGAAAGAAAAAAGAAAAATAAGTATGCCTCCAGAGCACTAATGAAACACACAAATATAATTAAGGAGGCCTGCAGAGCACTAATAAGCCATGTGTGTTCACAGGGAAATGATGATATTCACAATAGTTAAATTACTACATATTACATTGATTTCTTTTCAAATTACTACATAATAACGGTCCATAGTCCTCCCCCCCCCCTCCGCTCTCGTAGGTAAAAGTTTACCAATGTAAAAAAAAGAGTCGACAGGGATCTAACTATAAACCTCTCGGTCTTGGATCTACGACAATAACCTCTTTGCAACGAAAGCGAGTAGAAAATCTATTGAAAAATAGGTCACTTAAATAACGCGTGTAGCTGGCATGCATTTTATTTTACGATCCGCCAGAAGGCAACCAAATTTAATGTCCACCTGTCACACGTTTTTAGTCATTTCTATACGATGAAATCGATGTTTGTTTCCAATTTTTGGATAGTATGCATGTGAAAGGTGTAGGATTCAGAAAATGTCAACGTTATGGGTTCTGTCGAGTACCTTAGTGTATATTTACTTAATTTAAAAATCGAGTCGCTCAAGAAATTGTAGCTGCCATGTTGAATAATGAAACGCTGCAAGGAATTATGTTCGTTAATTGCATTCTCTAAAAACCGGAATGTGTATAATTGTATACATGATAGGTAACGTAATAACCTAATTCTATATTCTAAAAAATCAGCTGAATTAAAAGGGGGCGTCCATTAAATGTGGGCATAATGTTTTGTAAAATAATAGTAGACAAATAGTAAATATTAACGGACACGTTTTTGAAAAGTAGACATTGTTTATTAGTTCCAGGTGTCGATTAGGAGAGTGGCAGTAGTAAAGTTATAGGGGGAAAAGTTTTTGCTACGCCCCCCCCCCCTATATCGAGTATGGTTTTGGGAGAGTCGAAGATGGTAAGCCAAAAGTAATATACAGTGTTAGCTGGAGAAAATAATCACAAATTTACTAATACACACTCAGCTGAATAAGCATAATATAGTGATGAGTTTAGTAGCCTGTGATGCATGTGGTTATTTTTCTATTCTTCAGAAAGGTACATAGGGAAATCGTCTTTATATATATATATATATATATATATATATATATATATATATATATATATATATATATATATATTTATATATGAGTGTACATTCTCTGTCGAAAATGATGGTAAACAATTTATGTTTTCCAGTGTTCACACTAATATTCATATTCATATAAAATAACGTCTCAATCAGTGAAGTTAAACAAAAGAAAGAAAAAAGAAAACCTCTCAAACTGGAAAGTTTTTAAAAAAAAAGTATTAATCGAAATAGAAAAAAGAAATAAAACGTCTCTTTATGGAAATAGGGTGACGGATTTCTTTCCGAATTCATTTAAGACGGCAAGAGGGGGTTGTCTAACATGCTATTTGTTTTCTCCCTTCCTCTGAACACTTGAAATGGTTTCGTCCAGCACGTTTTTACTCACTATCTTTTTCCTTACGAATTAATATATATTTATATATATACAAATAAATATGCATTGGTCTATATATATATATATATATATATATATATATATATATATATATATATATATATATATATATATATATATGACATACTAATGTTGGTCTATGAACAAAACGAATTCGTAAAAAAAATGGCACCAAAGATAATTGTTTTGAAAATGATCCATGAGATAAATAAAATCTTAGCCTTTGGAATCTAACAAAATTTTATTTACTTACATATATATATATATATATATATATATATATATATATATATATATATATATATATATATATATATATATATATATGACATACTAATGTTGGTCTATGAACAAAACGAATTCGTAAAAAAAATGGCACCAAAGATAATTGTTTTGAAAATGATCCATGAGATAAATAAAATCTTAGCCTTTGGAATCTAACAAAATTTTATTTACTTATATATATATATATATATATATATATATATATATATATATATATATATATATATATATATATATATATATATATATATATATATATATATATATTCAGGCAAATGTTATTAAATAACAAAGAGATTTTTTGCTTGATAAGACTTGGTTTCATTTTTTAAATTTTCCGAAATGTCCATTTAGTATTTCGGTCAAATTTGTGTATATAAATTCCGTGGGTGTCTTTTCCATTTTCTTCTTTTTTTTTCATGAGTACTTTCAATTTGATTCATGAAATAATCATCAGAAGGGAAGGGGAGGTTTGGTATTTTTACAATTATATTTTTTACTGTTTAGTTTGTAACGGCTAGTAATTTACGACTTTAAAATGAGAATCTATATTGATGAGACGTTGCATGCGAACATGATTACGTGCAATGCGCATGCAAAATTCGAAAGGATGATGCCTAACGACTAGCTATTTGTTCATTTTAATTACCATGCTAGGCACTTAAACATTTTCTAATTAATGTTATTAATTGTGAGGTATCTAGCTTTAATGTAAATAGCTTCAAGATTTTTTGTTTATCTTTTTATGTTGGTATCGTAGTGTATTGTGTGTCTATATTAAGAAGGGACAGTCATGTCTTGGGGGAGTTGTGCAGATTGAGTAAGTGTCAGAGAGATGCATGTTAAGTCTACGGTAAAGTGTTGTTGTAGTAACATCGATGTAACAATCATTTTTTAAATTATTGTTGGAGATACATTCTTCCAAGGAGCATTGAAACTGATATATAACCCTGTTTTTTTTTCAATTGCGTTTTGGGCATAGAAAGAGTTATTGTAAACTACAAAGTTTAATGTTTTAAATGTTTTATAATAAATAATGAATATTATTTTATTGTTACAGCTTATGGGGATATATATCTTTGTATTATATTTTTGAGAGCTTTTCCACCCAATTTCAAATTCGGATGCATTTGGTTACAATAGAATAAATTAATATAGTACGAACTATTAAGCTGATTATTATTAGTATTGTCTAAGTTTCTAATCATTGATTTAATGTGTTCGTCAACAATATAATTAGGAAGTTGATCGTTAATTAGAACTCGCTTAATGTTTTTTAATTCGTTTAAGAATATTGTTTTGATTGAAGAAATTAGTTTTGGGAGATATTTCTCGTCATTGCTATTTAATATCGACGTACGAATTCGCTTTTATTATTAGGATACATGATGTCATACTTGTATGTTTTTTTTTATAAGAAGTGGTGATGAATACATCGTTGCTAGGGTCAATGGGTGCATCTAAAAACGTAATGTTGTTATTAACGTTTAGCTCATGAGTGAATGTATGTACGGAGTTATTTTGCGAAATGCTTTGTTGTATTTTATTTAATCGTTATTATCTGCTAAAATAATAATAAAATCATCGACGTAACGTGATTAAATGGATGGTTTAGTAATAATATTAAAACATTTTATTTTTAAGATTGGCCATGTAAAAATTGCTGAATGTCGGTACGAAAATCGATCCCATAGAGACACCATAAATTATGTTATAGATGTTTCATTTATGACGATAGAAAGGGACTTTTTGTTTTATCTAAAAAATAAAAGAAAGAAATGGGTGAATATTTGTTAGAATTGATAAGAGTAAGGAATAAATAAAGATTATCACTCCCTGGTAAACAGAATACTCTAACTTTTTGAGTAACAGCCGGCTGCATGACTGTAGGGTCAGAAAGAAGAACTGTGAAAAGTATCACCGAATTGATACTCTTGAATAAGCCTTTGAATGAATGAACGACAGTTGTTTGCGTCTGTGCGTTCGTCTGTTGATTAACGGTTGTTTTTGTGCGAGTGTTCGTTTCTCATGACTAAGCAAATTTTTAGATTTCAGAAGCTATAAAACATAAAAGCGAATTCTATTTCTGGACAATAATGAAATTATTCTTTATATTTGGTATTCAAACTAAGCAAATTGGCTAATATAATTTATAAAATTGACTGAAGCATTCTAAAAAGTAAAAGCTAATTTTTATTTCAGGACACTAATGAAAATATTCTGGTATTCTGGTATTCTGGTGATCGAGAATCTCTATCTCTTTATTTATCTTTTTTACTGTCTATCTGCTTTGATCGAAAAACAAGAAACCTGCTTCTGCTGCTAAAAAGTATCTAGTAACTCGTCTGAAAAGCGTAAAATGTGTGTGTGTAAGTCTCTCTCTCTAGCCGCACTGAAGAGCTGTGATACAGCGAAACAGTCCGTGTGTGGATGACTATATAAAGCTCCCTTTCTTGGGTAGAGCTTATTTGTAAGGATGTCGCTAACTGCCATTAGCTTTAAGGCATAGCTCATTGGGTAAAAACTAATTCGAGCTCCCGACACTTAACAATGTTTACATTGAGATATCAGTTACATTCAGTCAGTGTCGTATGATACCGCAGGGGAGCCGACTGTCAGCTCAACGGTTGAGTTTCAATCCTGCACTGCGATACAGCGAAACAGTCTGTATGTGGATGACATATATATATATATATATATATAATGTGTGTGTGTATACTTAGGCAGCATTTCTTCGTTGATGCATGTTCGATTAAACAACAGTTTGTTTCTTTTTTATCCATATTTTCAAGTTGGCAACGATCTAATGTTCTGTTCAAGTGTGAACTCACCAAAACGCAATCGTTTTCGACTCCTGTGAGTCTTCATCAGGCACGTAAGGAGTTACGCAAATTAAAATTGGTGAATTTATTAAGAAAGTCGATTAAACCAATTTTTTATTTTATTTTTTATTAAAAGCATTCTAGTATACCTTCTCCCCCCACCTCATATCGAGCTTGGTTGATGATAGGTTTATTTGCTCGAATAAGTAAGGCTTCAATTATGGGGAGGCGCAGGTTGCAATTTGAGACAACGAGGATGGTAGTGTTTAAAACAACTAATTTATTAATAAGAAATAACCCGACGTTGAATAAAAGTTTACTATAAACTAGTAATGCTGTGTATGTATTCAAATGCCCAATGGGAGAATGTGTCTCCAAACTAATACATATATTGGTATGACTAGAACTAGTATAGCTCGCCACCTTACATGTAATCTCTCCTCCTCCCATAGCTCCATTTACCAACATCTGATAGAACATGACACCCCCCCCCAAAAAAAAATGATTTCAGAAACATATTAGTAAAAAACACTGTTATCCTCACTGTCTCAAATTGCAACCTGCGCTTCCCCATAATTGAAACCTTACTGAAAAGATGGATCAAAAAAAGAAACAAACAGGAATTGCCACTGTTGTTTAATCAAACATGCACACACACACATATATATATATATATATATATATATATATATATATATATATATATATATATATATATATATATCACTATCTCTCTTGAATTAACAAATCACCTGAAAACAAAAAAAAAAGATGTAAATGTAAGAAAAGCTGTAGTACTTATGGAGTGAAATGATTTTGTATGCTATTTGTAATATTCAATTTTGACAAATGGCGCGATTTCATTGAATAATCGTATTTATTGATTATCTAATTACAATTAAAAGTGAATCTCTCGAAGTATCTGATACTGAAAGAATTATCAGGCCACTTTAATTTTGTAAAGAACATAGAATGATAATTTCCGTAATTGATTGACTACTCAAAATAAAATATTAATTTTGTAGGAAACAATTTTGAGAATCCGACTGAATTTACTTTATTTATTAAATTGCCCTTCATAAAACAATTGAGCTTTTTAGGTAGTCTGCAGTATAAAAAGAATATCAATATAATTTCCCTTACTTTCTTTCATCTATGGATAACTATATATATATATAGATAGATAGATATATAGTATAAATGTTTATTTATACAAACATTATTGTTTACAATTGAGCTTTTTAGGTAGTCTGCAGTATAAAAAGAATATCAATATAATTTCCCTTACTTTCTTTCATCTATGGATAACTATATATATATTTTGAATTCTAATAAAGTTTGATTCTCACCTTATTTTATTATTTCATTTTATATTATGCTATATATATATATATATATAAGTTTTTTTGGGTTTTTTTTTTATAGTTTTAATGGTTGAGAAACTTCCAAGACTATATATATATATATATATATATATATATATATATATATATATATATATATATATAATGTGTGTGTGTATTTGTATTTAAAGTTTTTATTTTTTAAATATAAATTTTATAACACAAAGCAATTGTAATAGCTCAATAGCGTGAGGCTAGAGCTATTGTATGAAATATTTGTATTTAATTTAATCCACGTCAAATGTTAGGAAGAACAGGTGAGATAAAGAACTAAAAATGATTGAAATAGAAAGACAGAGTTTATTCTTCTAACTTATAAACTTATTTTGTTGGATTTTTTAAGTTAGACCTGAATAACAATGGATCTGCCAAATCGATATTTGATTCTGACTAGCCAGTCATTTAAGTGAATTATCAATCTGTAATTTTTTTAATTTTCTTTACAGGGTCCGGACGCTATTAGTTTGCAATTTTCAACTGCTAATTTTATACATATTTTCTTTACTTTAGTTCTCAGCCTTGCCTTCATGAAAACAGTGACTATATTCCCATTCATTTTTTGTCAGACAATTGATTATGGAAAATTTTGAACCTCCATATTTGTGAAGAGATGCCGAGTTCTCTTTGAATCCATGTTGGAAGGACAAATAATAAGATTTTAGACTTCCCCGACATCAGCAGGGGAATGGTAGAAAAGGTCAGAAAAGGAATTGAAAGATTCGGGATTTAATATCAGAAAGAAAAATACATGATTGACGATCTGAAGCCAACAGAATGATGGAGACTGTCACTGGCGTTCATAAGATCATCGACAATGTCCCCAGCAAGTTGATGCATGCCATTACAAGGTAGAAACGTGTAGATGAAAAGGTCATTAGCATGAGGACATCCAATGCGTTTCATAAAGGATGGAGAAAAGACAGTTTCTGTCAAAAGCGACTGAAGCATGCAAAGAAGCTAATTAACAAGTTGAAACAGCCACTGGAGCTAAATATGCTGTGGTTGTTCTTCGATGAAAAAAACGTCTGCCAGATGAGAAGATCAACTTCCAGAACAACAGATGGCTCATTGCCTCATCCAAAGACATGCCCAGAGTCATGCAGACAAAGTTTTCAGCGACTACATTTGCAGGGTTGTCCGTATGTGTCGCAGCAAGGACTCAGCACACTGTCATACCAGCCAGATGACCCAGGCCTGGCTGTCAGAGTATTCCGTTGATCACACTTCACCTGACATCTAGATTTCCAACTCACCTGATTACAACGACTTCGACTTCTTTGTGGGCAGAATCAGTGGAACGAGACACTAAGAGATCTGGCTGAAACATGAACAAGGAGTTTAAGGCCAGGATCACCGAAGACTTTTGGAGCCTAAATTGAGATACAGTGATGAAGACCTGTAGTAGGTTCCAAGAGTGGCCCAAGACTGTCATCAAAGCCAAAGGTTAGTTCATCGAGTGAAATCGACAGAATACACCATGAAGACAAACTGACTTAAACTTAATAAATTTCAAAAAATGCAATTACTGTGTTAGTTTTTTTCTAAACAGCAATCTTGCAAACAAATATCGTCCGCACACTGTGTGTATATAATATATATATATATATATATATATATATATATATATATATATATATATATATATATATAATAATCCAATTAAAACATCCACAGGGTAGTAATCCAAAGAATTTAAACCGGATTTATAAAAAGTGCTCAATATCAAATAGAGCTTTTATATATGATTATTTTTATTTTTATTTACACAGACATGTACAAAATCTGCGACACTGGCATGTCGATGTTATCGATCAACAGTTATTATGAATTGAGATCTCATCAGGCAGAGTTAGAGTCCGATCTTAACATTAGATCATATTTGGAAAGAATGGAATGGGGAGAAAAATAAGAAAATAAATTTAAACCCTGAGTGAAAAAAACTTCTAACGTTTTTTGACACACTCTGTTGCATGTGCATTTCCTTTCCCCTTTCCCCTTTCCACTATTTCTGTCTGAATCAACAGATGATTTCATTTTTTTCTATCTATCTACCTATCTATCTCTCTATTTACCTATCTATCTATCTATCTTTTTTATTCTACCCTTTTTATTATATCTCTTTCCACTTTATTTTATTTTATTTTATTTTATTTTATTTTGTTTTATTTTATTTTATTCTATATTTTATATTTGGGTTTTGATTCTGATTTTAACATTTTGATTCTTAACGGTCTCGACCACGTGACTTCCAAAATTGTGAAATTTTAAATTTCTTTTCTTCTTCTTTTTCTCCCCATTTCATTCTTTCCAAATATGATCTAATGTTAAGATCGAACTCGAACTCTGCCTGATGAGATCTTAGTTTATAATGACTGTTGATCGATAACATCGACATGCCAGTGTCGTAGATTTTGTACATGTCTGTGTAAATAAAAATAATCATATATATTCATAAGTTATTTGGTATATTCTTCATCATCACTAATTTATAAGTGCATGTTGAATGACTACACAAATAAAATCGTGTTTTAATGAAATTTATATATTATTTTGATTTATATATAAATAAAAATGGTGATCGTCTTACAGTCTAATGTGAACAAACACTTGAGCCATCCCCATAGACAATCAATTCTTCTTGAGTAATCTTCTACTTATCCCATCCATTGTTTTTATTCCTCTTGTGGAGGCGATCATAATTGACTATCTCTTTAACCCTTATTCTCGAGTGCCCCACTGCCTTGCTAAGTGGTAACTCTTTAGTAAATAAAAATAAAGTATGAAAATATATCCATGGCAAGTAAGCTACACAAAAATGTTCATGTTTCATTCTCACAGGAAATCATCAGGCTAAATGCGTTGATGTATTGTTTGCGATTGCCTTTATATTTAAATATTGTTTACTCTAGTTAACTAACCAATTGGATTCGGTGGTATTATTACTTCCTCTCGGGCTATTAGTTTCATTGACCAAACCTCTCTCGAGCAAAGGCTTGATAACCCTTTGTTTGACAAGCGTTTAAAATATGTATTTTAACAAGACATCTCCAAAGGTAAGCAACTTTCAGTACTTAGATGGATAACTCCATGATCTTTTTGGAATACCAGATCTTATAAGAAAAAAATTATTTGATATGGGTAAATTAGCATTGTAGACCAGAAATCCGAATTTTGGTAGGGCAAATAATCTTGAAGGAAAACTCCAAAATAATACCAGTAGTCTCTCCTCTTATCCCGGCGTTGCTTCCAGTTGTCTTGGGTTTCTCCTTGCCGCTGGACTCCAGCAATACCAGGTCAGGAGAAGTTGGTTTCAGTATAGACCCCCACACCATACAGACACCTTTGCAGCATGTATCAATTTTCTCTATAGCGTATGTATATGTTTTTGGCTGTTTGTGTATGAATCATAAGATTTTAGGGATACAAAGAAAATATTCAGCTGGGTTTATTGATTATTATTTTAGCCCCACCCCTAAAAAAAATTAAATTAAAATTAAAAAAGACCCATATTGATGAAATAAAAATAATTTTTAAAATGGTTAAAAAATAAAAATTAAAAAAAAAAAATATTGATGAAGTAAAAAGAATTAAAAAAATGGTTCTTATTCATAAACTAGCTTCTTTTAAAAAAATCTAGTGCCGAATATTTACTATAAGCTAGATTGTGTGTCTGTTACCAAAGTTTGGGATATTATTTTAAGAAGAGCACCGTGTTAAATAACATCAGACAAATTTGACAGGTTTTTTTTGGAAAGGAAAGATAATAACAACAAATGGTTTTAAAATTAAAGAATATAAAACAAAAGCGTTTAAATTTGTCTCGAATACCCTGTATGTATGTATGTTTGTTTGTTTAGCTCCTCTGCAGGAGAGGTGGTGGTGGTGGTGAAAAAAATAAAATAAAAAAATTATTTACCTCCCCAGGAGGTTAGGCACAAGGCCGGTTTTATCTTACTCCCACAAGGTAAGATGTGATCCAAGGTCGGGTCGGGAAAGTGGGACTAAAAAAGCCAGCGCCCGAGAAGGTGAACACTCTGGTCATTAAAAATTGCCTGGGCAGCCCCGTCGGTATTCCCCGGTAGGGGCGCCTCAGGCAGTAAGCAATAAACTTACTCCTCCCCAAAGAGGGGAGGCAAAGCCTGTGAGGATGGACCTCCTAGAATTGCACAGGACAAACCCACAAACCGGCGTAAATCAAGCCCGGAAGGCCAAGACAATACCAGTCTATGGGGTGCAGTATCCATTGGAACAGATACTACACTTTGATCTCGACTGGTGAAAAGCCAGCATGCAAGATGAAGTGCACTCTGGCAAACAAAAAATGCCTGAGCAGGTCGATCCATATTAGCAATAAACTAACCCCTTCTCAGAGAGAAGGTAAAGCCTGGGAGAGTGAACTTCCTAGAACTGAAGAGAGCCATACCTCAGCCCGACAGCAACAAAGCTATTGTCAGACTGATTGTCGAGGACGTACCCCCGACTGGCACAAACAACACCTACTCAAGTTAATGTGACAGGCAATATGAATGTATGTACTAGTATTGTTAAGTATAATATTTAAGGGTTATTTAATACGAAGTTTTTTAAAAATAATATACCAAATTTTTGTTGTATGCATACAGACGAGGAATGTCCATTATAGAGAAAGAGAAACAAAAAAAAAATTTTTTAGTGGGATCCATAGCTTTAGGGGTTAGTGACCCCGACCTCCAAAAGGAAAGGTTAAGAACAACTTGCCAAGAGGATTTCAGTATTAAATGAACCACATAGACAAACGTTGGCCTCTAAAGTGCATTGTAAAGAGAAAACGAAGGAAAGGCATTTACACACATTTACCTGCAGCCTAATCTGAAAAACAGCAAGCTGGGCAAAAGGAGGGGTTTATTAAGAAAACCAACTGAAGCGTGATGAATCATGGGTAGTTGTGGGAATGAGGTAAGAGTGGGGGTTTATTTGACTATTTCTCAGTTTGTGTTGTGTTGAACTACTTTGAAGAATATAAGAGAAAAAGAAAGAGAGACTACAGGGTGGGCCAAAATAAGGGTCCTATCTTTAAATTTGAATAACTTGAATTTGAATAACTTCCACAAAATAAAAGTTAAACTCACCAAACTTTATGTGTGTGTAGACTGACCCTTCTGAGATTTTTTGAAATAAACGAAACAAATTTTAGCCGAAAAACACTTCTTAAAACTTACAAAAACTAAAGTATTGTTTTTTACACTGTTTTGAGTTTTTTAAGCAAAAATAATGTTTTCTAAATGAGGGTACGTTCCTTAGGGCTAATACGGCTCATGCTTGCTTCGGAAGGGGTCCTTTACTTATTCTAAAAAAAAAAAAAAAAAAAATCAATAAATAAAAAAGTTATGAATTTTTAAAAATAGGACCCTTATTTTTGCCCACCCTGTATATATATATATATATAGTTATCCTGTCATTCTCCATTTTAAAGGGCTGTCTTGCTGTATCTCCTCCCCATTGTTTTTTTTTCTAATTTTCAGGGATGCAATAACAATTGCTACCAGAAGATGGTCCCTATTTACTTGTCCCCCTCCCGACGAGGACAGAGTTTTAGACACAAGGTCGGTTTTTAATGTGGGTGAAAAAAATCCAGCCCCCTATAAGGGGGCATTCTGGATTGGGACAAAGATAAAATTGCCTCAGTTTAGAAGGACCTCTCATCACCGACCGAAGAAAGAACAGATTAGGTGCAATACCAGAACAGATACTACACTTTGAAATATTTATTTCAGAGGCAGGCAACCTCCGGCCCGCGGGCCACATCCGGCCCGCGAAGGCTTAGCGTTCGGTCCGCCACCCTGCTATGCTTTATTATTGCAATCCGGCCCATGGACCTCCCAGTAAAACTCATCATTTTGTGACATAGACGTAAAAGTAGGTTTTAATTAAGATTTACAGTGGATATCAGCGAGCGATGATGCATGTATATTTCATTTTTTTTTAACTATTAATTTCAAATCCTTGGCCTGAGATAAAAATAGAAAAAGAGAAAGAGAGAGGCAAAGAGGAAACATGAGACGAGGAAAGGGGATGAAATATAGAACCTATGTGAGGTGTGTCAAAACGAATGCTGGATCAACTTGCTACTTCCCCCGTCATTATTTTTGATGAATCCAAAATGGCTCTTCGTCGACGCCTTTTATAACATCACATACAGAAGTCTCTTGAGAAAAAATATCAGATTTGTAGAGTGTTCAATTCAATTTTTGTACAATTTATTCATGTAAATAAAATATAGTAATTCTGAGATTTCGTTTTTCACTCCGGCCCACGATCTCCTTCCAAAAGTCTCATCTGGCCCTCACTCTGAAAAAGTTGCCTGCCTCTGATTTATTTGCAGAAAATATAAAAAATTTATATTTAAAACAAATTAGGCAAAAAGCCATCAAAATTGTTGGAAAAAAGTGGGGGGGGCGTTATCCTACTCTTAACTAGAATCATCTCAGTCACCACACTACCACATTTACTCTATGGGGCCGTCCTATTTAAGATATCCCAACTTTGGTCCTAGCCAAGTGGCCATTGGTGAGAATTCGTTTGCATCGCTCTCATTTTAATTAGAATTTGCCAAGGGAAGTTTTGACTTTTTCGTTGAAATTTTGTTTGATTGTAAATTGCTTCAAGATTTACAAAATGAACATAATGTTGCCTGGAAATAAATTATTATAACTAAAGCTGAGTTAATCAACGTTTGTTTACGTAAGTTTATTTTTCCTAGATACTTTAATCACACCAAAACACATGCTAAAATATGCTTTAGTTTTGGGATTGAGTTATATTTGAAAAAAAAGGATTTAATTGTTCTAATTAACCATAATTTATAATTAATATTTCATTCTATGTTGATTTATGTTGATTCAACTACCCCTTGAATATTTCTTAATGTCTCTGTGAGCAATCAAAAAAAGAGTAACTCTCTTTCTTCAGCATTACCATCTAATGTACATATTGTCTGTACACACCATTAACATATGAGTAAATTAGATGGCAAAATAGTAAGTCTCTTTACTTCTATATCATGCATAAGGATAATGTGGAAGCAAAGAGACTTATTACTTTTAATCATGCAAAGATGTCTGGACAGATAGGTCACAATATGAAATCAAGTTATTAAAAAAAAAAAAAATATTTAATATTAAAGTGTAACAAAGTAGAATAAATGGGGGTAGTTGTTGTGACCCAACGGGTCACGGGTGCGTCTAGTATTTGTTAAAATAAGCCGAGATATATTTGTTTAAGAAAGCCATTACTATCCATGCACGAGTTCAATATAAAATAACCTTTAAATTTTTATTTTTAGTGAATTTTTTTATTTTTTCTAATTTATAAAAAAATTATATCAACCTTTCTAGTATCAGCGTCACCAGAAATGCTGGCGCTACCCAAAGATAGCAAATACAATTAACACTCTTGTTAACACCATTAAATTTGTTTACTTTTTCTGACAAATCTCATCGGATTCCGAATATTCAGTTGTCACCTAATCTTTGTACGTAACCATTATCCCATCTACAAGACGTTGAGAAACGATGTGTACCTTTTGATAACTGAAAGCTAATTATGACAGCGTTTTCTGTTCACAATATAACAGACATGTAATGTGTGATTTACTGTTGCATCATAAGCTCTGAATGTTGCCTGACAGAACTTATGTCAAGAGTCTCAAAATTATTACGACTTTACAAAAATAATTACTAATCAGATCTCTTAATGAATATATTAATCTTATATACAAAATAGAACCAGTTTTTCTCCTATTTCGTTACCTTAATAACTTTGCTAACAGAAGGTACATACTTAAATCCATTCAGTCAGTCAGTTAGAGCAAATATTGATCTCTCTTCTTAAAAACGAAAATTTCATTTCCAATCGATTTCATCCAATTTCACATTTAATCCAATCAACAGTTTTTGCCTTGTTTGCAAATTTCATAGAAGGAGTCAGAAGACCTCACAGTCTCAAGTTCTCTTCCTGCCACCAATGACACTGAAGAAATCTAATTAGTCACTTCTTCGAATTTCACCACTATAGCCTCCATCTCCTTCCTTTTTGATAAGACATTTCCCCTAATTAGAAGTTTATTTGACCTACTTACACAACAAGGTATCCATAGCATGCTTTATAATTTGTATACTAATAACATTGGCACAATTGCTAAATTGGATACAGCATAATCATGTTCACACACCGGTTCTCATTAGATCACCAGAGTTAAGCAACCTTGAGCCTGGGTTACCATTCTATAAATACTATTATGACATATGTTCTTTAGAATTGTCTGATCTATCCCCTGCTTCTTTTGTTCCAGCTCGTTTGACTCGTTGATCTAGTGGTCTCCATCAATTCGGTGTATTGATACCTCATTGTAATACAGCTTCCTATTCCAGTAGCTTCTTTCCAAGAACTGCAGACTTGTGGAACTCCATTCCTGCTGACTGTTTTCCTCCTACCTATAGCCTTGGTCTTTTCAAGACTAAGGTCAATAGGCATATATTGTCTTTGAAATCATCATCTTTCGTTCCTGTTAGCTCCTTACAACAAGTGGCTTCATGCCTTGTCTGAAGCGATTTCCATTTAAAAAAAATGGAAATACCAAGCGCTGCAAAAACTAACGTCATCAAAAATCTCGCCTGAATGGGATACTCATAAATTTGATATTTTCGACTAAAATTACCCAAGTTTATTCCGCACCAAACAGGAGTATGACTAAATTGATAAAATGCTGGCCTGCTAAGATGCAATTCCGAGTTCGATTTCTGTCCAAAACTCTTTTTTACATTTATTCTTTCATAAATTAGGGGGAAAAAAAAATGAATAAATGGTCGACTTTTTGAAAGAGGGTGCAAAATCTTTTCTTTACATTTATTCTTATTTTTTAATTACGGAAAAAAGGGGAAAAAAATAGATGGTCGACTTTTTTTAAAGTGGACTCACAATCTTTTTTACATTTATTCATACAGACATAGAAATCCTGTTTCAGTCATATAAATTGGTAATGAAAATAAAAAGATTCCCGGGCAACGCCGGGTAGGAAAAGCTAGTATGAACTGTTTTTTTTTTAGGACATTTCAACATTGCAAGCTCACAATAGAAGATATAGATTTTGTAAAAGTATTTAAAAAAAAAAAACTTGTAAGATACTGAATCTCTGTATATTGGATAATCTATGTAAAGTTATAGATGTTCACTGGACCTCTTTCGGAGGTTTGTTCGGATGGCAAAATGATAGCTACTCCATCCCGGGAGAATATTTTGAAAGTAATCCAATTTCAGCAGGTATTTTGAAGCCATATGAAATCGATACTATGACACATCTATCTTCCTAAGGCTACTCAAATAACTGACACTAATAATGTTATGTTACCATGTGGGATGCTCTTCCTCGTGGCCAATTGGAAAAAGGGAGTCATCATCATATTCAATTTAACGTTCGTTTTACATGCTGACACTGCTTTCAGAAATTGACTTCCAAACTAACCTATCTCTGACCAGGTCTTTATTTAGCTCTTTTTCTCTCTAATCCACTGTTATCACTTTCTCCAATGTTTTCCTTGACCTTCACCTGCCAACTGACCCTGCTACCTCATTTACATGAATGAACAATGAAAGCTTCTAGCAATTTATGGTGCAACCAACCGGCCACAATTATCTATTCAATCCAATGCATTACTTAATCATTATTTTTTTTAAAAGTGGCTATATTCTGTAGTAAGATTTATCGTATATTGTCTTCCATACTTAAAGAACTCAACACGTTTTTACTTAAATATATATATATTTCAAAATTCAAACTTTCAAACAACTTTTTTCTAAAGTAAACATGATTTTGCACTGCAAAATGTTTGTCTGAATTTGGAGGAGATTAAGATTTATCACTATTTACATTGTTTCGCTTTGGACTATTGTTCTCATCAGTGTTGATATTTATATTTATATTATATTTCGGGTGATATACTCTGCGGCCTTCTTCAGGTATATTATTGATTATGAAGGAAATTCTAAATACAACAGTTTATAAGAATGTTCATGTCACACCGCCTGTGATTGCCTATGTCCTGCTATGCATGAGTGTTCATGGTTATGCCACTTTATAATAAAGAGCAATGTGTATATATATATATATATATATATATATATATATATATATATATATATGAAGAAGAATGGAAAGGAATTAGAGAAGCAAAAGCCAAATCAAAATTCAATTCAATTGCTCAGAGCAAGGTATATTCCGCAAAAAGGCAATTTATTCAAGTTAAATTTTCCTTAAGGTATATTCCTTTTTGTGGAATATACCTTGCTCTGAGCAATTGAATTGAATTTTGATTTGGCTTTTGCTTCTCTAATTCCTTTCCATTCTTCCTCATATCTACCTGCTCTATCCTGGATATTGAGCTGTATACTCTTCACAATAGGTTTTACCTTTCCTAAAAGTTCGCTTTTAGTACACCACTTTATTTTAAGCTTCTACTTAGTTGAGCTTTTTCCTCCTATTTGTGATATGTTCAACAAGGAATTCCTCCCGCTTTCGGCAAAAAATATACCCATTCCCTCAAATGAAACCTATATTAGCAAGCTTATCCAATCTGTGAAGAAGTTCATCACTAACGTTAGATGGAAAGCATTTCACCATGATATGAACCACAAAACCTCCTCCCACCAAACTGACACCAGCAATTCCTCACTTCCTACCCATTTTGGATCTACACTACCTATGAACTCTTCTAGGGAACTGAAGAAATTGGAAAAATCAGCTGCTTCCAAGTACGGTCTCAAAACCTCCTTTTTCCCCAAACAAAATGAACACCTCAATAATTTCGAAAATGACCTATTTGACCTCATTAGTCGCATTAAATTCAAAAGGCACAATAAACACCTCAATCCCATCATCAAAAAAATCAACGAATTCACTAACAATATTAGGAAACACCCAGATATAATTGTCCCAGCGGATAAAACTAAGAATTTTTACAAACTAAAATATAGTCAATACAAATCCTTAATCTACAAAGAATTAAATAAATCTTACAAAAGCACATCCTACGATACCTTGGCTAGTATAAACAATGAGGCAAAATCCATACTAACATCTTTGAATGTCCTTAACTACACAGAAATCTTAACCCCTGCAATACCTAGATTTACCTTGAAGGACCATAAAAATAATTTCCAGGGAAACCTTACCATCAGACTAATATGCCCTTCTAAATCTGACCTAGGCATCATAAGTAAGAAGATCTTGGATAGAATTATCCCCACCTCAAAAGAAAAAATTCGTTACACTCTTTGGCAATCCTCAGATGAGGTTACTACTTGGTTCCTTAACCTCATTGATAAGTCTAAACCTAACTTGAACTTCATAACATTCGATATTAATAATTACTACCAGTCCATTTCCCCTATCTTACTTAACAAAGCATTAATCTTCGCTAAAAATAATTCTGACATTACAGACATAGAGATTAAACTAATAATATTAGCCAGAAGATCCCTACGAGAATTTGATAATAAGCTTTGGACCAGGAAGGACACCCCCTATAACTTTGATATTACTATGGGGTCGTCAGACTCTGCCCAAGTCACTGACCTGGTAGGTCTGTACTTGATGAGAGAATTGGGGTTTAATTTTGGACATTTACAGGGTGGGTTGTATAGGGACGATGCCTTGTTTGTTTCTGGGGAGAGATCGAGACAATATAATAACACTATCAAAAACTTGCATAACTTCTTCAAAAACTTTGGTTTGACCATTACAGTGGAACCTAAGAAAAGAATATCCAACTTTCTTGACCTTACATTAGATCTTAACTCGGGAACCTTCAGCCCATACCATAAACCTAACTTAACCCTTTTCTACGTACATAGCCTATCTAACCACCCTAAATCCATCATAAACTCAATAGTCCCCTCAGTATCTAACAGAATCTCTAAGCTATCTGCGAATAAATCTATCTTCGATCAAAATTCTAGCTTCTACAATAATGCTTTGCTAAACTCAGGCTACAATCACAAAATTAAATATAACTGCAATCCCCTTACTCAAGTTAACAAACCTTCAGGCATTATTACGCACAACATGACCACACACAGAAGTAAAAAGTTTAACACATCTGCACTTAAGACAATCAAAACACACGCTAATAAGCCCATAGGAACAAACAATATTGATAATCGGGCAGACCCACAGACGCACAGACAAAGAAAAAAACTTAGAAGAAAGAATAACATTTGGTTCAATCCGCCTTTCAGCAGTAATGTTAAAACCAATATACCTAAGGAATTTTTCCAAATTTTAGACAAATCTTTTAAGCACCCCCACAGATATAGCACTATTCTTAACAAAAATTCTATTAAAATATCTTACTCTACTATGCCCAATATTGAACAAACTATCATAACCTCTAACAATAGGAAAATCAAACATATCCAACAACAACCACCCACCGCATCCCTCACCACTTGTAACTGCCATAAACCTAGAGATTGTCCCTTAAACAACAATTGTGTACAGAAGGACGTAATATACGCTTGTACTGTGAAACAATTCCCCCGCTCCACCAATGTTGTGAGCAATCACAGTTCCCATACTTCACCCGAATTCCGCATCTCCCCACACCCCCAATCCGCTTCTCCTCAAGACTCCCACTTATACAGCCATACCTCTAACCAAGCACCCCCAATAATAGATAGTGCCCATGGGCTAACTCACATTTCCCCCATATTCGCTCCGCCCTACTTCTTCAAACAACCTCCCTCACATAACTTGAATCTCCAAACCCAAATCTCATCTAATACCACTAGCAATCTCAATGCAACTATAGCACCACCCTCCAAGATACACACATATATTGGGGCGTCCTCTTTCTCCATTAAGACCCGGATCTCTAACCATATCTATTCCTTTAAAAATAGCAACGATAATAGCACAGGCACTTCACTTTCCAATCTAATTAGAAACCTCAATCTTAAAAATACTCCCTATTCACTTCACTGGTCAATACTTAAAAAGTCCAAATCATATACCCCGGGTGCATCCCATTGCCAACTTTGTACTTTGGAAACCTTTATGATAGCTACTGCTACTAAATCTAAAAATATTATTCATTCTAAGAATGAACTTATCTCCAGTTACAGGCATAAACGTAAATTCAAGTATAGCAACCATAGTAATCCCCCAGACACCCCTCCCCCATTTGATTAAATACCCTCCCATCATCTCGGATCTTCCCTCCCTACATCTCGAATTTCCTTTCCGATAGTTCTAATTCCTGTTGTTCTATAATCTCTGCATATATCTCCCTCATCCCTTTAGCCTTCTCTTAACTTAAAAAATTACCCATAAATTCTGTTAGCTTCACAATTCCCTTAGCTTTAATACCTTTCTCCCACTACCCCCTAAATCATTCTACTTAACCTCCTTAACCGTATAACTTTTATATGACTTCCATTTCTTTCCCCTTTAACTTCTTTTAATACACTCGTCCGCTTCCCATCAACACTTCCAAACTCCTATCCTTCCCTCTCAACCTGATAACTAACCCACCATTTTCTTATTATACCCTAGCCCTTTTTTCACTTGTTGATTCGCCTTATCTACTCTTAATCCCCTTTGCACACTTCGATATCGAACTCCTTACTGTTTTCTCTGTGCACTCTAATTATTTTTCCCCTCCTGTTTTTACTTCTAAATAATTCTTCTCACTCTTTTAATAGCCTCGATTATTCCCCCCTAGTTTACCTCGCCCTTCGCTCACTTCTCTCAGACCATGCTCAACCCCCAACCCGCCTTCACTCTACATCTTTTAACTCCCATAATATTTACTTTTAACTGCGATCTCCATTCTCACTCTGGTTTAATCTATTGTCACTACTTTAACCTTGTATGTCTCTTACTTCTTTCTGCCATCATTAACCTATTTAATAATTTTCTTAATCAACCTCCATATACCTTTTTTTGAAAAATTTTTTGTTTCAAAGTTTAATTTTCCCACATCCATAAAGCACTAGCGTCCCGTAACAGCATATTTTATTTCAACCCATATCTTTAACCACCTTGGGGATTCCCATTCCGGATATCCTTTCGAGGTCTAATTTACTTTTTCCTTATTCTAATACTCACTCTCGAGCTCCAATTTTATCGACTTTTCCCTCATTTTATTATTTTTTTTTATCGGTCAATCCATAACTTTCCTTGCGAGCCTAAGACTAATTTTATTATCTCTTTTTCATTTTTTATTTTCTTATTTCTATTTTTAATTCTATTTTTATTTTTACTTTTTTAATTTTTCAATTTTTAATTTTTATTCTTACTATTTATTTTTCTAGCTCTACCCTTCAAATATATTTTGCCTCATTGTTTATAAGTAAGGTCATCTGATTAAACAACTTAATCCCGAACTCTGTTCATAGACACATTCTGGTATTTTAACTCTCCCTCCCAGCACTCGTTGACTTACCCCCACTCCATTCTTTCCCTTTTCTAGTTGAACCCTAATTCGCGCTAACATCCAATTTCAACTTTATGCGACTCACCCCCCACAATCACACTCTTAGTTTTAACCGCACTCATTCACCGCACCGGTTCCCTTTCTCCTCCTTCGCACCCGTTCCTCTCTCCTCCTCCACACCCCTTACTCGTTCCCTCCCTGCCTACTGGTCGCATATGAGTTTCTGCCTTTCTTCATTTCAAGTCGGCTTTCTCAACGGGCTAGCTTTAAAATATTTTCGCTGCCTTTTTTCCCATTTTAAAACACTTTCCTTGATATCTCAGCCCAGGAAGTATTTTTAATGGCGAATATTTTCCACCTCACTCTTTACTGAGCCTGCCTGCATCCACGAGCGTACCTCTTATTGGACTTTTTACCCTTTGGATTTTCTATTTTCTGCCGCACCTGAAGTTGTGGCTTCTTGGAATTTAACTTTGAATCCTCTCTCACAACCTCTCGTGCCTTTTAACGACCTACCTATCTACATCTCATTCTCTCCGCTGGACTTTTCGACACCGGACTATTTAGCAATCGGACATTTGCTTGCATTCGGGCAGAGTTTTGCTCTGTGTTTCTTTCCCTACAACTTTTATTTTATTTTTTCAAATTTTAAATCTTGGCCTTTGCCAACTTATCTATCCCAGCGACTTCCTCTGATGATAAGATTTTGATCTTTGAAAAGCCTGGCTTAAGGAAAATTTAACTTGAATAAATTGCCTTTTTGCGGAATATACCTTGCTCTGAGCAATTGAATTGAATTTTGATTTGGCTTTTGCTTCTCTAATTCCTTTCCATTCTTCTTCATATCTACCTGCTCTATCCTGGATATTGAGCTGTATACTCTTCACAATAGGTTTTACCTTTCCTAAAAGTTCGCTTTTAGTACACCACTTTATATACATATATATATATATTTATGAGAAAGGAAGGATGAAAGTAATCCGACGTAATGGGAAATGAAAAAGGAAAAACCAAAAAGGATGTTTTTTTTATATATTCATCAACGTTGCGTCTTTGTTTGTAAGCTCCACTTCTTCACTAACAACCATCCACATTATTCCCGCTCACCCCCACCCCTCCACTTTTTCACTCAGAACATCCACATTTATTTCATTCCATGCTACTAACTTCACTAAGCCCGGACCTCGGTCATACTGCTCTCAGCAGTGGCTACTACGTCTTCCCATCAACCCATCATGTCAACCCAATATTTTCACGTACTTGCATGACATTTTTCTCAATATTATCATCCTGAAGAAGTCTTACAAATAAAGACGAAACGTTGATGAATATATAAAAAAAAACATATTTTTTGGTTTTTCCTTTTTCATTTCCCATATATATATATATATATATATATAAAAAGCCCCAGTGAAATACTCCGAGTCTGTTGTTGAGTTCTATCGTATGTCTAGATATTTATACTCGCCGCTTTCAGTGTAAATATCACTTAATTTCTCTGTAATCAGGTGACAATCTCTCGTGACCTCAAAGACTAAATGAATCCTTACAGATTCAAGGGGTCTCTTGTAACCGGGTTCGCTCCCTGTGACCGTCTGAGATTGTTATTTCCCTGCGCTGATGAAAGCCGTAAGCTCGAAACGACGTCGTATGTAGGAATAATATTTTAAAAATATAATTTAATATTATATATATATATATATATATATATATATATATATATATATATATATATATATATATATATATGGGTGGAAAATAAAAAATAAAAATAAATATGTGTAACTTACTATTTGTTCTGAGTGGTTTGAACGATTTCAGAAGCAAGGTAAATCCCAATTTCTTTTTCATTATCGTTAAGATAATAAGATTATTTTTGGAAAACCTTTTCGTTCCCCAAGCTTCAAATGAAGTGTGAACAGAGTTTTTGAAAATGGTAAATTCAATTTAATTTATTCAGAAATATATTAATTTAATGTTTTTTGGGTCATGACACAAATTGGTGTAGTGTTATGTGTGGGCGTAGCTGTCTGGTTCGTTTCCTAATACTAATAAAAAACGAACGCACTTACGTTCGGATCAATGAACGTCTTCAGAAAACGTTCGTTGATCTCAACGAAACCGGTAAAGTTCTCGTTTTTTATTATTTATTCCTGTGTTTAACTGTTTTTTTCCTTTTGTCTTTTTCTATACATCCTGTCTTTACATGATGATGGGAGAAGGAGGGATAAATAAAGACCTGTCCAGAGATAGGTTTGTTTGGGAGTCAATTTCTTAAAGCCGTTCAATGCATGCCAGCATTTAAAACGGACGTTAAACCGATGATGATGATGATGATGATGATGATGATGATGATGAGGAGGAGGAGTCAGCTGATTAGGTGTAGGGATATTATTGAGCTTTAGCAAAGGTATGTGCTCTCGAAATGCTTTTGTTTTCATCGGTATGGTTTTCTTCTTTTAGCCTGTTTTTTTTTTGTCTTGTCGAAGCTGTAGAGTTATTTTTTTTTTTGTCAATGTTTTCTTTTTTTACCCCCTTTTTTTCTGTTGTTAAAGTTTTCATCTTGGAAATGTTTTTATATGAATTTATTTTAGCTGTTTGGATTTTTAAAAAATATTCCATTTTTATTTTTACTTAAAAATAAAATGATGTTGTTTAATGTATGTAATAATTGACAGTTTTTCCTCGTAGACAAAATATGTTTTGTGTTTTTGTTAGCTATTTAAGCTCGTTTTTATGTGTTTCTCTGTGGTCTCTTGTGGCGACATTAGTTTCTGAACAAATGCTTTTTTGGGAATAAGTGAACAGGAACTTTGCACCGCCTTTGCCAATTCAATGGCGAGATACTCTTCTTTTTTTGTCAAAACGTTTATAAAACGATGCAAGTATTTCTTGAGGGTTTGAAATACAGAAACATATGGGTTTGACAATTAAGTGACTTGAGATCATCTCAAGTAGCCCGACTGATTATACATATACGAGCGTACTCCCCCCCCCGTCAAAAATGACAGAAAAAGAAAATTATCCTTCACCAGTGTTCACACTAATATTCATATTCATATAAAATAACGCCTGCATTGGTGAAGTTTTAAAAAAAAAATAAGAAAGAAAGATTAGGTCTCAAACTGGAAAGTTTAAAATGACAAAAAAGAAAAGAAAAAACGTATAAATCGGTATAGAAATAAAATAGAAAGAAAAAGTGTTCTTATGGAAATAGATTGAGACGCGGGCTGTCTGACTTGCTATTTTCTTTCTCAATTTCCTTAAATACTTGAAATGGATACGTCTAGTAGGTTTTTACTCGCTAACTTTTGTGTGACGGGACGGATATATATATATATATATATATATATATAACAATGAACAAATACATAAATTTCAAGACCTTTTCCAAAAGAACTCTGTCCTTAAATTCACCATAGAACTAAACGTCAATAATAAAATCCCATTCTTAGATGTACTTATCGACACCTCTAATAATACGTTTACCACTTCTACTTATAAAAAAAACAACCAGCTTAAATTCTAGTCTGGTAAATTTCAAGAGTGAGTGTCCCTATCGCTACAAAATAGCTATTGTTAAAAATCTACTAAACCGTGCAAAGTTGATCTCCTCCTCCCCCAAAACACTATTCATCGAACTAAAAAACATATAAAAAATATATCAAACAAGTATTGATTAATAATGAATTTTCTAACTACATCGTTGATGAAGAAATAAAATCAATGATTCGAAACTTGAAAAACACTACTAATAATAATATACAACATCACAATTCTAACGATATCAATGATCCGAAACTTAACAAACACTACTAAAAATAATAATAATATACAACATCACAATTCTAACGATATCGATTTATACTTCTGTAACCAAATGCAGCCAATTTCAGATTAGAAGAAAAAGCTATAAAAAATATTATACACAGATATATATCCCCAACAGACAAAAATAATAAAATTAAACTAATTATTTACTATAGAAAATTTAAAACCCAAAATCTTGTAGTAAAAAACAACCCCTCCTCAACCCCAAAACACTAGAAAGAACCAATGTCGTCGATAAGTTTAAATGTCTTTTCAGAGAATGTAATTCCCATAATAATAATAGCTACATTGGTTTTACAACAACTACCCTATCCCACTGCCTCACCATGCATCTCATGAGCACCAGTTCAATCTAAAAACAGCTACAAAAACATAATTGCCCTCCATCCGATTTAAGAAAAACTTTAGTAAACAACACTAAAATAATACATTCCGAAACAAATTTGAAAAAATTAAAAATACTTGAAGCCATCTACATAAAAACACAACAACCTACAATTAATAATATCGTGTGTGAGACTAGCAAAACCATTTTAAAATGCTTGAAGCCATGTACATAAAAACACAACAACCTACAATTAATAATATCGTGTGTGAGACTAGCAAAACCATTTTAAAATGTTTAGTGTAGTTTAATTTAGTTCAGTGACGCCACCTTGGCGTCGCTTAATCAAAATTAAAAAAAACCGGACATTTTTATTAAATTAACTGTAGCTTACCTCTCATTTTCCCTCTCCATAATTATTCGACTACATCAAATAAATCAGCCATTACTTAAAAAAAAAATTAATTAAACTTTTTTTTTAATTCGTCAACGTCTTTCTTTGGAACAATGTAAGGCGTTCTTTCATGTGCGCGTCTCTCAGATGTATTTAAAACATTATCTCCTTTCACCAGTTTTGTAGTCCCTTTTGCCATCAACACCTGAAGATGATTCGAAGAGGAATCGAAAATGTTAGTAACACATACGGATCTTTTATCATTTTTTTTATTTTAACACAAAGAAAATCATTTGAAAGATTGAAAAAATTTAATAAAGTATAACTAGACAGATGAGTTTTGTTATTTTTAATAATGTTTGCATGAATATATATATATATATATATATATATATATAGTATTTTTATGTAGTTCAATACCACACCATTATCACAGAGGACAGATTCCCGTCATTTTTTCCAACTTATAAAATAAAATAAATAAAGAAAAAAATAAGTTGGAAAAAAATGACGTGAATCTGTCATCTGTGATAATGATGTGGTATTGAACTACATAAAGATATTGAATATAGCATAGCTCTAGCTTTAAACTATTGAGCTATTATAAGTACTTTATGTTACAAAATAAAAAATACACACACACACACATATATATATATATATATATATATATATATATACATATATATATATGCTATCAAAAACTATCCGACCTCCAGGCGGCAATTACTGATGCTGTAGTCTTTTTTACACAAACCAATAAAGTAATTTTCATTTGACATTTTGGTAATTTAGAGGAAATTTTTTTTAAATGGTGATTGTCGTAGTGTTATTTGATATATTCCAATATGGAGGAAATCTACTGTGCATGAACATCGTCAAATTTTGTTTTTGAGGAAAAAACAACAAAAAGCTCAATTGATATGGTCTTTAAGATATTCAACGTCGATAAATTTTATTTTGTTTCAGTATAAAAATTAAAATGAATTCTCCATTAAAACTGGTTATATAATGAAATGAATAAACATAAGGGTGGAAATCGATTGGTCAAATACTTCACTTTTATATTACTGAGTAATTCGAAATGGGTACAATCATAAGCGCACCAGTTGCAGAAGAAGTATAATAATAGTGAATAAAAAACTGAAAAGGAAGAACAAATAAATAAACGTGCAACTTAAAATTTCGTGCCGAATTCATTGGACGATTTTAGATGGAAAGTAAAGTAAATCCCAATTTCAGTGTTTGTTTTTGTTTTTGTTTTTTGTATATCGTCCGTAGGGAATTTTCGGGAACCATTCTCTTCTTCAAGCCTTTTATGAGGTGTGAACAGATTTCTTGAAAATGGCGAACTAAAATTAATATTATTATTTTTGTATTATTTCACAAACCGGCCACCAAGGGGTCGATTCTCAAGGTTATAACACACACACACACACACACACACGCACATACACATATATATATATATATATATATATATATATATATATATATATAATCCGAGTATGGTATAGATCCACAGGGTATAAATCCAGGGGAATTGAATGCTATTTCAACACCTGAAGATCGGAAGCTCCTAAAAACTGCTCTCGTGAAACAAAATCAATTTTGTAGTCAAAATGAAATAAATTATCATTTATATATATATATATATATATATATATATATAATACCATTGTTGTAAATGAAAGAATATATCATTATTAGAATTTACTATTAACAACTACATTTGCTGCTAATAAAAAAGATGGCGTCCTATTTAAACTAAACTTTACTGAAAATATTATACTAATGCTGAGTTAAACTTATGTGTTTTTTTTTCATTTCTATAATGCATAAGCATCTTTAGTAACTTTATTCATTTTTGATCTTTGGTTTCATCTTCATAACTGGTATCTGCACTTGGATGAAGTCTCTTTATGATTGAAATAATGTAAGCAACAATCACTCGCTTATTTGCTCTGGCTTGCCTCTTTGTTACCTTATTTGTGTTTTCGTTTTATAGCAAGATTTACCTGTATTATCGCTTCATCTTACTCACTATCCCTCATAGTAATGGAGCCCCGGAAAAGACATCCGTTTCCTTTGACATGGAACACCAAAAAGACAGGATCTATCTGCCCTCTTTGCCATGCTATGACGCAACTTAGTCTATGTAAACAACATAGAATATTTTGACTATCAATTTATGACCTCAATTCAACAATCATACGCTCGTTAAACATTTCATATATATATATATATATATATATGTGTGAGAGAGAGAGAGAGTGGCTTGAGACAAATAAAATTAGCACATTATCTATATCAGTTCCCAAAATTCTAATCAATAAATATTTGGCGTACGATCGTTTCTAAGACGATTTAGACTATTTTATTTTATATTTTTGAGAATTCCAAAAGTCAAGTAAATAAACATCACAATTTTACTACTTTTCAAAAAATATATATCTAATTATCTCAGGATAAAAATACCCATGTTATAATCCTAATAATAATAATAATAATAATAATAATAATCATGATAATAATAATGAAATAATTTGAAGTAAAGATAAAGAAACTAATAATTGTAAACGAACAGAATCATAGAATAAAGTAACAATAATAGTAATAATCTATACACATCATGATAATAATCAAAATAATGATATTATTAATTATTAATTATAACTAGGGCGATAACAAATATGAAACATATATAGTAGTATAAACAATATAAAAGGTTTTTATAATTTTTTATATAATATAATACAAATTATTAAGCGACAAAATGTCTAAACTGTTCATTTAATATTAGCGAAATTTATCTTTTGTTTCTTTCTGTTTTCTCCTTCATCGCTGGATTGCTGGCAATATTATTTTTCTATTTCATGCCGTGATCGTCGTTGTAATTTCTTCTTTCTTCCGTCTCCATGGCCGTCTCATCATTGTGTCTAGTTAACAAATCTTTTCAACCGACAAAAAAGGTGAGTCTGAATACATTCGTTTGAGAGATTTCAGGAGATTATTTCTCTGGCTATAAGGATCGTAAGAGAGAAAGATCCGTTATATCTTAACTACCGTCTATCTTATACACTTGTTCTAACTGTTAGGTTCATCCTAACTTATTAGAGGATCAATTACGGGCTGGACGAATAACGTTGGAGATTTTCTTCTTCGGTCTCATACCGACTTAACTTAGTTCAAAGTTTCAGTGCATAGTTTTCTACGGCTGCCTCGCTCGAACCCATGAGCAGAACTCCTTTTGAAACTTTCGTTTCTTTGTGCGCGACAAACAAGTGACGTCATCGTGTCCTCGATCTGTCGGCCTCTATCTCTGACTTTTATTGACCCCAATGCCCTCTTCTTTGATCTTAAGTTCACCTATCCGTTACTCACTCGTGGTAAGACAGATTCATTTCCCCAGAGTATGTGTCGGCTTGACCTACACTGAGCTATAAATATCCCGACCTCAGTCGTCCCAATTCGTACTAGCTGAAGTACACTCTAACCCAAACTTTTTCAACATAGGGCCTCCATAATGCAATACATATATATATATATATATATATATATATATATAATGACGATAGAAGCCCTTTTTACAATGCGTGACAAATTTTTTTCTTTTTTTCCAATTAATTTCGGAGGAAACCTCCATCATCAGAGATATATTTTTACTCTTTTTTTTTATAAAATAAACAAACTTTTACTTTTGTTTATAGGTAAGACGTCCTGGGTTGGTGTGACGTTATCCGCTAAGTTGTAGTAGGCGGTTTTGAGAAAAAGAACGGAGCCTAACATTAATAGAATATCCTTTAACATCAGTAGTATCGTATTAAATGTCTTCCACAGTTAAATTTTAAAAAATAGATAAATATACAAGGACATAATAACAAAGATTAAATTAAACTTTATTTCTTCTACAATTAAAGAAAAACTAACTAAAAAACAACAAATTAATAAAAACAATAAATACACAAATACTTAAATAAATAACAGATTACACCTTATTTTTTCTCCAGTAATAAAACACCTTAAACAACAATAACATTATAAAAAGAAGCAACAACAATTTCTTAAAACGATAGTGAAGATCGAAAGCAGTCGACATGGACGAAATACGAACTCTCGAATCCATACTCCATGAATTACAACTGGAGACTCGGAAACTAGCTTTAATCAGACATGAATAGAAAACGATTTGCTGCCTATATATATATATATATATATATATATATATATATATATATATATATATATATATTCGCGATCCATTGGGTCAACGTTGGTACATTGTACATCAGATAGATTAAAAAAATTCAACAGTATCAATGTTTTAAGCAACTATAACAGAATCAGTAACCCAAACACTCACTTTTCGACACTTCCAATTTTCACAAAGGATTTCAGATTACATTGTGATATCATAATAGATTTCATTTCTCTTTCCCTTTCTTCCTTCACTCCTCCCCTTCTCTCTCTTCCTCTTCTTGTGTCTTTTCTCTCTCCTCTCTCTTTTCTTCTCTCTCTCTCTCTTCTCACCCATTTAACTATTTACTTTCACCACTTCTATGATCATTCACTCTTTATTTACATAATTCGCCCTTCCCCCAACGTTCATGTACAAATAAACTTTCCCGATCCTCAGAGTTTGAGTATAATTTCTTACATATAAAGTAAAGTGAGATTTTCTCCTATTTAATTGGCCGTAAACAAATGCTGCTTAAAAAAATATTCTTGATATGTAAAACAATGCATATATTGTTTTGTGTTCTGATACACAAAATATATTTTATTTCCAATCAATTTTTAAATTTTATATTCAATCCAACCAACAGTTTTCGCTAGTAATAGAGATAGTCGGAGGAGTTACCCCTCTGTCAGTCTTAAGTCCTCTGACCACTACTCGAATCACTATTCAACTATTTTGTAGGATAAATAAATTTCGCTGCACCGCTTGTAAATTTTACAGATGTTCAAATATGTAATAATCATTCTCATTTTCGTAGATCAAGGCTTTGTTTTTACTTTAAGTAAATAAGTCGTAAGTTTATTAATATTAAATCCACACATCAAATACACGCCAAATAAGTTTCTTGGGTTCTTTAAATTTCCTGGCCAACACTAGTAGATATATAATGTGGCTTGGCTAATAGTGGAAGTAAACGAAACTAAATTTTGTTTATATTGATAAAATAGTCTTGGAGCCTTTGGTTCTCAAAATATATATTTGTGAATACAAAATCACTAATATTCAAAGAGGGTGATGTTCTCTTTCTCTTGTGTGGTCACTGAGAAGCAGCAAAATAACAAAAGAGAAGGAGTTCAGTGACCTTTGACCTATTGGAGATCCTAATTGAAAACTAAAATAGAATTATTGTTTCTTTCGCTTGTGTGTGTTCAACCCTTACAGACACGGAATGTACGGATTTTCAAATTTAGCTTTTGCAAGTATGCATTTATGGGGGGGGGGGGAAATGTTGTGTAAATTATCGGTTTAGATAAGGATGGAAACAAAAAGCAGTCAAACATTTTTTTTTGATTTTCAAGAATTAATCATTTTTATACGTTCAATTAATAAGATTTCTGTCACTCTTTTTAAAAGGTTTTACTTAAAACAAAAAAACACATTTTTTAATGTAGAATTGAATTGAAAATTAATTAAAATTTTAACATGTTTTATGTTTTAGTATTTTTTAGATGCGTATTGATAATTTGCATCTTCATCTTTAATTGGTCACAGGTTTGTGTGATGTGTAAAGTGGTGTTGTTTTGTGTAGATGTGGTTGCATATGCTTCTCACCTACCACTTTCAGCCTCATTCACTAGCTAGTCTTTGGACGAAAAGGAAGCTGAGTGCGTAAGTCTTCCCTGCTGGTATATACCCTCTCTATCGATAATACTCTGGCCAAACCTTCCCGTGGTACACCATGGATACTGGGCTCCTTGCAGCCCCAGGCTAATTGGCTAGGGATCTCGCAGTAGATTGGAGCCCTAGAGGTGAAGTGTGCAGGGCCCACTGGTATGTGGACGTCCCGACACTCACCAATCCAATCCCCGGCTATAGGGCATGTGGCAAATGCTATCTTTGGATGACCTGTCACAACCTGAGTGACAGTAGTGTATGCGGCAACTCACAGGTAATATGTGACATTGGTGCATACTCAAATGGAAACCACATCAGTCCTAGTTAGAAGGAAATGGTGGAGGTCTTGGATTGTCAGAAGGGTTCAAGTTGGTGAAGGATAGGCATTCAGCCGTAAAACTACCTTAAAAACTATGTCTAGTCGAAATGAGACAAGACAATCAAGTCCCACCCTCACCAGAGGATTAATTGTGGCCTGATTCAACAAATAAACCAGCTGTTGTTGTTGATGATGATGATGGTTTGATGGGGGTGGTGGTGGTGGTTATTCTCACAGCGACATGAGTGTATATAAAATGAATAACCCCACAAGATCTGATGCCTCCGCAGAGTCAATGGCACCCAGCCTGAAGATTCCCCCGGGGATGAAACGCGGGAGCCTCTGTGTAGCTTAATTGGCATAAATATATTTTCATAGCTAACTATATATATATATATATATATTTCAATCCTATATTACCATCCAAACGGGTTACTGTTATTTAAATCAATAATACAACACAATACTTTGAAAAACGGTATATATAGTACTGACGATAGACTCATAGACATTCAGATATCTATCTAATTTGCATAACTATTTTTAAATAGTCTTTAATGAATTAATGTTTGGTATTATTCATTTGTAATTTTATTATGTTATTTTTCCTATATATCTGAAATAGTTTCGTCGCTATTGACAGTAATTAATTAAAGTGATTTAACAAAAAAGGATAAATTACAAAAACCTTTCTTAAAATATATTCATAAATTATCAAGGGAGATAATTTAAATGAAACTAATATGTCTTAGCTAGCTAGAAAGATATACAGATGAGGCATAAATCTTCACAGAGAGGAGGACGTAACTGCTCTCTCTCTCTCTCTCTCTCTCTCTATCTCGTTCTCTCTTTGGGGAGAGGGCTCTTTTTAAAATTAAATTTTGTATCGTAATTCCCCTTCCCTCTCACCCCTTCCCCTCCCCTCTCTTTCTTTAGTGCTGCCAAATTTAATTGTTATTGTTTTTAAAAGATCCTCCTCCCCCCCACACACACTCCATCGCTCAGGCGAATTGATTTCTTCTTTTTTCCCCATTTCTTTCGCTATATTTAAAAGATAAATAAATTTGTCAAAATTACCAAAATTATAATGTTTATCTATTCATATGAATAAATACGAAAATTGTTGTGTGTTTACAAGAAACTTATGAATGAAATGTTTATTATTTAAAATGTTGGTTTCAAGTAGCGAACCTTGTGAAGCTAGTAGATATATAACTGCTTTTCCACAATTATACGCACAATGCAGCAAGCACATCAAGGATTTCCTGTTCATGGCTGGCTTAATGTGTTTGGGCTGCATTGTGTGTTTGATTGTGGAAAAATAATCACATTCAATTCTATAGTCATTATGACTAGGTCCTTATTTACTTGGCTCGACATGAGAGCAGAATTATACACAAGGTCGATTTTTAATAAAGGGAAACTATAGATTGGGCAAAAATTAAAATTGCCTCAATCTAGCTTAGGGTTGGGCTGATTAATTGGAATCAGAAATCAGAAAAATCAGAACTTTTTGGGAATATTGGAATCAGAATCAGAAAAATTGGTGCCTATTTGCCAATGCGAAAAACGGTTCTTTTTTTTTGTTTTAACTTAATTTTCCATTGCTGGTACTCATGATAGATATTTATTGATTTTTAAACTACCAGTACAACTAAAATCTATAGATCAAAAATTAAAAAAAAACAACATAACAGCTCTATAGCTACATATTTAAAGATTTTAAAAGAATCAGAATTGGGAATTTAGAACGGAATCGGGAATTTAGAACAGAATCGGTAATTTTATCGGAATCGGTAATTTTGAACAAAATCGGTAATTGTATCGGAATCGGAAAAAATATTGGAATCGTCCCATCACTAGTCTATACGGATTTCACCTTCACAGACCGAGGACAGAAAAGATTAAGTATAGTATCACAACAGATACTACACTTTGTTCCACTCTAGGTATTAGCTGATGGTTGAATGATATCGACCTGGTTAGTTTATAAATCCTGCTGTGAGCCATTAGCCTGAGTTTTGTAATTTTCCTAGTTGTATGTCAAGAAGAGCAAGTATCTCCACACAATTAGTCGTCCACTCTGGTTTGCATCTGCTGTGGTAGTTGTTCAGCTTTCTTATATGTAGCATGGCGGTTAAGTAGCAGATTTGCCACTTCAAAAGCAGGTGATTTCAAATTCTCAGTCGGAATGTATCCTACTAAATAGTGAAAGTTTCGAGTAGACTCGCCCGCTGTTTGGCTCTCAGTGTGTGTGGTACGTTATCTGTTGTGGAAAAAACAATTAAAATATGAATCTACATCGAAAGTGTGAACGTTCGAATTTTAAATTGGAAAATGGTTTTCCATCTTAGTCAAAATTGAAAGAGGCTAAAAAAAATGAATAATGTATTACACAGGAAATGCATTGAGCGTATAATGATCCTTGATTCTAAGATAGTCAATATTGAAGCAGGAAGCTAATCGATCTCTTCATTAAATGGATACTGAAGGGAAAGGGTGTAAATATTGACAATGTTTCCGTTAAAAGAATGATTAGCTAAATCCTCCACGCGTGAAGCTGCATCATTATTTGACTTTTTTGTAATTTAAAATTTGAAAATGGTTACTCTCTTTTTCTCTATCTCTTTCTCTCTATCTCTTTCTCTCTCTCTATCTCTTTCTCTCTCTCTTTCTCTATCTCTATCTCTTTCTCTCTCTCTTTCTCTCTCTCTTTCTCTCTCTTTCTCTCTCTCTTTCTCTCTCTCTTTTTCTTACTCTTTTTCTGTCTCTCTTTCTCTCTCTCTCTTTCTCTTTCTCTTACTCTTACTCTTTTTCTGTCTCTCTTCCTCAGTGTAGATTAGTATTGACTTTATTTTTTAATATCTCACCTACGAGACAGCGTTTTAGTCTAGTTATTGTGGAAGGGTTTTAGGGATTTATTTAAACAGCATAATTAGTTTCAGAATAGGATTGATAATTTGCATTATTCGGACTACTATACTCATCTTGGTTGCTAGACTCAGAACGTTTCGGCCGATGTAAGCTCCAGCCATCTTCAGATGAATCTTGATATTGAGCGCAATTAATATTTTTAATGGCATTACATTCGGCATACTAAGAGCTCTTCATGCCAAATTTGGTGCAGTTCTTCTAAGTAGTTTTGGAACTTCTTCTTCTTCTTCTTCTACTACTACTACTACTACTACTACTACTACTACTACTACTACTTCTTCTACTACTACTACTACTACTTCTTCTTCTTCTTCTTCTTCTTCTACTTCTTCTTCTACTACTTCTTCTACTACTACTACTACTTCTTCTTCGTCATCATAGTAACATGGTGTAATTCTGACCAATAGTTTTTACGTATATAAGTAATGATAGTTTTTAGTATTAGCAGTAGTAGTAAAAAGCGACCCCCTCCCCGGCACACCCAAAATCTCAGGTATGGGCTATGCTAAATTTGGTGCAATTCTAATGATTTGTTTTTGAGCCGATAAGTGACCAACAGTGAGCAATTATGGTATAGTTTCTAATAGGAATACTTATTTAGATTACAAGGTCTACGGTTGATACAGGGTGATCCCCCAAAGATGTCACCTATGATATTGTAGAATCAAATTGACACTTAGTTCTATAACGGGCACCAATAGTTGATAGGAAAGTTCTTGCTTGAATAAAGCAATAGTTATTTGGGGATTATCCATTCATGGACTAGCAGCCAATCAGAACTCAGAGAATAGACGTCCATCTAAAATCACTAGACCAACTCGACAATCAACTTAATCCCATCCATTCACTGTGGAGGTCCCCAGATGCCGGAGAGCTTTCTACTCAAATAGCTTCTTTTCTCGTGCTGCTGGCCTCTGGAACTCCCTCCCTGCCCCCTGTTTCCCCGACAGTACTGACATGCAGAAATTTAAAATTAATGTAAACAGACACCTTGCTGCGCAGATCCCAGTTTAGGTTGACCCCCCACCTTCTCCCCCTTTCTTTCTTCTCAGTAGCCCCTTACGTCTACAGTGGCGGCCTGCCTTGTTTGGGGTGAACTACGTTAAAAAAAAAAGAATGAAACATTTTAGCCTTCTTATCAACCAACTTTCTAGGCTTCTTTTTCAGTTTATTTATTTGGAGCTCAACTGGTCAGACAGTTGAGCACTGATTACTAAATTCAATAGATATCATTAATAAAATTCACAATCCTATTTGTAATCCAACTATGCCTGACTTGTCCACCAAGTTTCAGTCATGAATGTCTAACAGTCTTTGTTTTATCACCATTCAAGGATACTTTAGTTATTGTTTCATCAGCAGGGGGTGTCATCCATCTTAACCCACCGGATTTTTATCTGTGACGTTATCTCCAAGATAATATTTATCAAAACAATCCCTAAACTATTCCTGAACGGAATGGTGCCATTACAGCCAAAATCAGAGCAGTGTCACGAGAGAAGTGTGTCAAAGTTATTAACAGTTTTGCATTTCGTATCCATGTTGGCTTGTCATTGAACAGCAATTAAATAAAGACTATTAGACTTTCATGACTGAAACTTGGTGGACAAACCAGGCATAGACTGCAGTTTATTTCCACAAAATATGTTTGGATTTCAAATAAAAATTGTGAATTTTATTAATTATTCCATGAGTGGCATTTTGGTGGGTCACCCTCTATTAAAAACATAGTTTTTTTTATTAATATTTTTTATTTAATTTTTAATATTTTCTGCTGAATTAGTGCATGGTCTTTAGAGGTAATACACCGAATGCCTGTAGTCCTGGATATGACCTTAAAGTTCTGAGTTGACTAGGCCCTAATTTTAGAGATTTCAGGAGTGTGGTGTCACTCTAAGTTATAATTACTCTCAGGTCCACTCTAACCTTAAATGGTAGCACATGCCATAGTACCATCTATAGATTAAATAGAACTTATCCTGCGTATGGTATTAAAGTGAACAAGGTGTGCCCCTCTACCCCATCTTACATGCATCACTCTTAAATTCATTTTTCCTGGCCTTTTTTTACGTTTTATGCAGTCTACCCTACTTCCAAACCCTATCAAATATTCCCTGAAAAATGCCAGTATACTGAAATCATATGCCCTTAATAGGGTTAAGATGAAAATTCATATACACTAAATGTACAAAAGCAAGGAAATTCCCAAATTTTTACACTTTTATTGTCATTAAGTGTATGCGAGCACAACAGGGCTATGTATTTTACTGGTAGGAATTTTTCTTCAGCGCACCTCACACACTTCATCCACTCATGCATAGAGATTTATACTGTAGTGATGTGATAATGAAATGGTTTGGTTGATATGTAGTCATACCCTTAATGACACTAAAAGTGTAAAAATTTTGGAATTTCCTTGATTTGGTACATTTAGTGTATATGAATTTTCATCTTAACCCTATTAAGGGCATATGATTTCAGTATACTGGTATTTTTCATGGAATGTCATCACTTTTGTAAAGGCTATGCCTCAATACAATGCCTTCTCATAAGTTTTTTTTTAATTTTCTGGAAAACTAAGGTATATGGTAAACTGAAATTAAAATGCCATCAACTAGACCCTAGAACCTCTATCTCTGCCAAAAATCAGCTGAATCCATTAAATAGTTGATGAGATACAGGGTGGCACATACGTACGTACACAGAGATAACATGATTTCATGATTGAACTTTCTGGATCTCTGGGTTGCCTTGACTAATGATGCTGAAATTCTGCACCCTTATAGAACCTATCAAATAAAAATTTGGTGAAAAGTTTTAACTAATTTGGTTTATTGGTTTTTGAGTTATGATTGATCAAAGAAATGAGATTTTCAGCATAGGCCATTCGTGAAGTCTATTAAGGAATAGAGCGCTCTAGCGCCTCCCTTGATACTTAATCTCTTACTATGCCGTACTGTCCCAGATAGGACACGAAATTACATCCGGCGGTGAGGCCTTAGTTTGAAAGCTTTACAGAGTGTGAAATCGCTCCATAGTTTCTATTATTCCCAGATTCACTCTGAACCAGGGTGGTATCTCATGACAGGATCCCATCTATGGGTTAAATAAAATGTATCAATTAATGACTATTTATTTGCAAAACACGGAGTGTTTGGAAAATCAATGGAACAACAACTGGATTGAGTAAAGGCACATCTTTGTGTGAGCGTTGCTTTTGTAATAGCATTTCATTACTTATCTAATTTCTTTTGTGATCCATTTGTTTTCTCTGCATGTTATTTGGTTCATGCTGAACATATTTATTGACCTCTATTTGGTCCGTTGTACTCCATTACCTGAAATAAGAAGAGCCAATATTCGCAGGATGCTGATGTTAGCTGCCAAAGGAGCATCTTCCGTCATGATATTCAGATCTTCCTTCTGAGCCCAACAACTTTTATATTTGCTTGGTGTCATTTTTTCATGGTTTTGTTAGTGTATGTGGCAACACCAGGCCCAGGCTTATTTTATCTGTGATCCTATCGCAGGGATAGTGTTTATCTATCCCATATGTAGAAATAACAGTGCACTATCACACACTTTATATGTGTTAGATGTTTAAAATAAAGAATGTTAATTAGTATTTTTTTCAAAATCGAAAACCAAGCGTTTTGTTACCTATTTGCACATATAGAACATAATCCCGAATTCATGCCATCAATTTTCCAAACACCCTGTATAAAATTTCATGGTGTCTGCTACCATACAAAAACTTCTGAATATATATGCCGACAAAGCAAATTTATATCTATAAACCATTCCTTTAGAAAATCTATTAAATATTTTAAAATATTAGAATTTTTGAAGGATAATTTTTTTTACACGAATAAGTTGATTCGACATTAAATAAGGTAAAAACACTTGATATGCTATAAAACAAAACAATCAAACCAAACCAAACCAGGTAGCTCTATCAGTTTAAGGATTTCTAGAGATTAAAAGAAAGGTTTTTTCATTTGTGAATTCAGAATCAAAGTATTCAGTTGGCCAAAAGGTTGGTTAGTTTTTTTGAATGTCATCTTACTGGCCTACTAAAGATCGTTTTATATTCCTATTCTTCAAATCCTGTATTTGGTGTAGCGAGTATGTTGACGTCAGTGTGTAATAAGCCTCCGAGCAGAGGAGTTCTTATATTGTTGATTGTATTACAGGCCTTGAAATAGAAGATCAAGCAAAGCTCTACCGACATCTGATGCTTTTTTTACTACAGGAACAGAAAAAAAATGCGACAGAAACCTGCATAAAGATATGCCATGTGTATGGGAAGAATGCTGTTACAGAACGGATGTACCAGAAATTGTTTGCTCGATTCCGAAAAAGAATTTTTTCAGTGAGAGATTCTCCTCGCTCTGACCGGCCAAAGATGATCGACAGTGACCAAGCGAAAGCTGTAGTTAGACAAGATTGTCGTTTGACAACCAGACAAATCGCAGACATTCTCAAGATTTACAAATCGAGCGTAGAAAATGAATTGCATAAACTCGGTTATGTTTCTAAACGTGATGTTTGGGTTCCTCATAAACTGACAGAAGCAAAAAAGCGAACGAACTTTTTGGCCAACCCAATATTTTCATTTAATTTTTTTCTTTCATATCTATATATTATTAAACAGTTATGGTGATTTTGGAGTTTGTCTGTTCGTACACAAATTTTCTTAGTGTCACCATTATTAGTCGGATTCCATCATTTATTTTCCCCTAGCTTATAATAATTTTCAGGGATATCTTTTGTATATATTAGTTTTAAAAAATATTGGGTTGGCCAAAAAGTCCATTCGTTTTTTTGAATGTCATCTTTCCGACCTACTAAAGATCGTTTTATATTCATATTCTTCAAATCCTGTATTTGGTGTAGCGAGTATGTTGACGTCAGTGTGTCATAAGCCTCCGAGCAGAGGAGTTCTTATATTGTTGATTGTATTACAGGCCTTGAAATAGAAGATCAAGCAGAACACTACCGACATCTGATGCTTTTTTTTACTACAAAAACAGAAGAAAAAAATGCTACAGAAACCTGCATAAAGATATGCCATGTGTATGGGAAGAATGCTGTTGCAGAATGGGTGTGCCAGAAATTGTTTGTTCGATTCCGAAAAATACATTTTTCAGTGAGAGATGCTCCTCGCTCTGGCCGGCCAAAAATGATCGACAGTGACCAAACGAAAGCTGTAGTTAGACAAGATTGTCGTTTGACAACCAGACAAATCGCAGACATTCTCAAGATTTCCAAATCGAGCATGGAAAATGAATTGCATAAACTCGGTTATGTTTCTAAACTTGATGTTTGGGTTCCTCCTTCCTAAAATAAACGAACAAACTTTTTGGACAACCCAATATAAATACGTTAAACTAGCTGAAATACCCATTTCTAAAATATTTCTAAACCGGCTTATGAAAGTCCTTTGTTTTAGGAATTTCAAACTTGTAAGACCTTGTAATATCATTTATAGACTGTGGTGCTCTGTCGTACAGTTAAACACTAGCGGGAATACCATTTCAGGATAGGTTCATAATATTGAGATAGTCTTGGAGGCTTTAATTAGTGCAAGGACGGATGGGCACCAACATACTCCAGATGAGTAAAAAAAAATATTGCTATGGAATAAAGCTTACACAACTGAGGTTATGGGTTTAGAAAAGAAAAACGTATTTTGTGGTGTTAAAAGTCTTGAAAAATGGTTGGAATTTGCTAAAATTTTGAGAATCTGTATAATTAAGTGTCATTTATATTTGGTTTAAACCTCATTAAAATCAGAGAGGAATAAAAAGAATTTCAGTGGGGTTTTATGGTTATTCAATTACACTCTTTATTAGAAAAAATAAATATAACCTACTATAGGGCAAATTTCACATTCCTATGTTTAACAGCCAAAAAGCAGTTTGTGGACATACAAACAAATACGCATGTTTTATATCAATATAGATTAGTATCTCCAGAATGTTTCTTGTTTTTTTCATAGTTAATTGTTGAGTGTGAAAACTGAAATTGTTTTTCTACGTACCTGAATCTTGTCTGATGTCACCAGAACCATCTTCGCTCCACGCATCACTGTCAGTCTCGCAGTCAGGGAACATAAAATTCCGCGCTTCATTTTCTTCTGCTACAATTTCCTAAAAAATTAGAAAATAAAATTGATTGAATAAAACAAAAAATCAATGCTTAACACAAAATACAAGTTGAAGTATTCGTTTATGCCAAATTTCTTAAATCTTTCTGAACTTTAAAATCGACTTCTGAGAGTCCTCCACCTATGAACGTTTTGAAATTCTCTAAGATAAATAACTTTTGTGTATCGGAAACAGAGGTGCTGTGTATTATTTGTTTTTAATTTTTTTTTACTTAGAATTTTCTCCCTTTCAAATTCAACCGTAAAATAAATTTACAAATTTTCATACAAAAAATCAAGTATTTGTTAAAAAAATAAAACAAGAATAAATTGTATTTCTTGTGTAGAGTTTAAAAGAGAGAATTATCCCCCCTTACTCTTGATTGGTACTTAAGTCACGGTTCAGTGTTTAGATTGAAAAATGTTGGTCCCAATTTATTTTGCTGTAAACAATCCTCAGGTAACAGTGATTTATAATTAGTATAGGTTTATGGTTTACATTAGGTAGTAGTATTTATAGTAATACAATTTCCTGAAAAAAATAATAGAAAATAAAATTGACCAAATAAAAACAAACAAAAATCAATGCCCAACACAAGATACAAAATAAAAATATCCAATTTCTTAAATCTTTTTGAACTTTGAAATTTCTCCACTCATTAAGAGCAAGTTTTGAAAATCTCCAAGACAAATAACTTTTGTCTATCGGAAACAAAGGTGGTCTGTATAATTAGTTTTCAAGTTTATTTTTTTATTAAGCAATAAGGCGAAATAAATCGTTCATTCTGATTAGCCGGTAAAATAATAAGGGAAATTCAAATGGAAAATAAGGCACGATAGAACAATCAAAGAATAATATGAATTTTAACTTTTTATACTTCCATTTTATTAATAAACAAAAGATTTCATTTTTCTATATTCATTGTCAGTTCACGGAGTAAATAAAATACTTTTGATGCAATATTTATTCTGTTGGATTAAGTAATTAATAAAGTTTCTAGTTCATGGGGAAAATAAACGAAAGAGCATAAACATAGTTCGAGAAAGATTAATTAATTAATGATTTTCTCTTTCTCTCTCTCTCTCTCTCTCTCTATCTATCTATCTATCTATCTATATATCTATCTATCTTAATTCAATGCCAGAAAGATACAAGTAAAAGTATCTGATTTCTTAAATCTTTTTAAACTTTAAAATTTCTCCACTCGTTAATGACAAGTTTTGAAAATCTCCAACGCAAATAACTTGTGTCTATCGGAAACAGAGGTGTTGTGTATAATTTGTTTTCAAGTTTATTTTATTATTAAACATTTTTCTCTATCCAATTTAACTGTAAAGTGAATGTTATTATTGAAAGCATGTATTTGTTAAATAAAATAGATAGAAAAGAAATTGCATTTCTTGTGTACAGTTTAAAAGATTGGTTCTAAAGTCAAGGTCTTGTGTTTAGACTGAACACCTACTGTTGTTGCTATAAACAATCCTTAGTATGTGTTGGTTTATAATTGATGTGGGTTTAGGTTTGCATTGAATGGAGTAAAGTGTTAAAAATGTATCGATAGATGTCTGTCATATATAACCCAGGGGCCCACAAAGTCTTAATCCGGATTTCATTTGAGGCAGGATTAGATGCAATAAGATGGACGAGAAGATGGGCGCTCTCCCAGTACAATGTAAGAAGTAACATTGAAGTTGGAAAGTGACAACCCTGGTTCACTTGAAAACCCCTCAGCTAAGTGCTGTTTTAACTGCATTAAATGTCCTGGGGCCGTTACATCCCCAACGACTCACCAGAATAAAAATGTAAATGATCAATCAAATTAAACATTCATTGTATTGGTACTTCTGAAAAAATCAATGTATAAACATTAAATAACTTGTTATCCTTTATCACGCTTATATATTAATGTTCTTAATTAACTGCCAGACAGATATGACGTCATACCATTAGAGGAGATGGCGCTGGTGAAGTAGACTGACTACCTGGGTGTGCCGAGTTCGAATCTTGTCGGTCTCATAGCACACCTTTCACTATAGACGTGGTCCCTCCTGTAAGTACCCGATTTTAGAAAGAACTGTGGAAACCAATGCCAATAACAGAATAGCACTAATACCATGCTGATTCACGTTTTTTTTACAACTAGAGTAAAATAAATTGTTCATTCTGATTGGTCAGTTAAATAAGGACGGATGTTCAAATAGAAAATAAGACACAATAAAACAATTAAGAATAATATAATTTTGAACTTTTTATACTTCCATTTTATTAATAAACAAAAGATTTCATTTTTCTATATTCATTGTCAGTTCACGGAGTAAATAAAATACTTTTGACGGAATATTTATTCTGTTGGATTAAGTAATTAATAAAGTTTCCAGTTCACGGGGAAAATAAACGAAAGAGCATAAACATAGTTCGAGAGAGAATAATTAATTAATGATTCTCTCTCTCTCTCTCTCTCTCTCTCTCTCTCTCTATCTATCTATCTATCTATCTTAATTCAATGCCAGAAAGATATAACCTCATACCACTAAGGCAAAATAAATCGTTCATTCTGATTGGCTAGTAAAATAATAAGGGAAATTCAAATAGAAAATAAGGCACGATAGAACAATCAAAGAATACTATACATTTTAACTTTTTATCCTTCACTTTTATTAATAAAAAAAACTGTTTAATATATTTATTGCCAATTCACAGAGTAAATAAAATACTCCTTACTGGACGTAATATTCTTTTTGTTGGATTAAGTAACACTTTTATATATATATATATTAATGCTATTGAATCACTGTCAGACGGATGAGATGACTAGAGTAAAATAAATTGTTCATTCTGATTGGCCAGTAAAATAATCATTCATTATATATATATATATATATATATATATAAACGAGTAAAGGATGGGAATAAAAATTGTATAAATACAATATTTATTAAGTCATCAGTTGTTCAAAACAATGCGTTTCAAATAAAAGAAATGTTATTCTTTCCTTAAGCAATGGCTTTTCAAAGAATTTTCAGAGGAGTACAAACACATAAAGAGTTATTTTAACGGCTCATTCCTATTTGTATTCTATTTTTATTTCAGTGCTAGCTTTTCTTATGGCTAGCTTTTTGGATTGAAATTACCTTTTATTATTTCACTTTGAATTGAAGAACTCCATAAAACCTATCTCTGAAAACTCCATGGGAGTTTCACTAATGGCTTTTAATGCACCACTGACATCCTAAACTTTCACACACTGCAACTTTTTCCAACTGGATCATCTGGGCCATTTAATGGTCTTTGTCTTTCCACAACTGCAACGGAATTTTACAATTTCAGATGCCAATTCTTTCCTGAAATATGACTGGATTTTACCTTAATTCGAACCTGTTGCTACGAACTCTCATGGTGCTTTCAATGGTGAACATATATTTTCAACTTTTTCTTTTTACATTGTATATCTTTTATTTTATATGATTTTTATTTTATATCGTTTAAAATTTTGACTTTTGGTAATTTCCATTTACCAACTTATCTGTTTGTACTATTCTGACGATAAGTTATTATTCTTTGAAAAGCCATGGCTTAAGGAAGTAATAATAAAATTTCTTGTATTTAAAATCCCATGTTTTAAGCAACTGATGACTTAATAGATATTATACAATTTTTATTCTCATCATTTACTTGTTTATATAATTTCTCTATCTCGTATATCGAGCACCAATTTTTCATGATAGGTTCTAATTTACAGGTATATATCATATCTTTATTATCCTGTTCCTTATATATATATATATATATATATATATATATATATATATATATATATATATATATATATATAAATATAAAGCAATCCAACAAAAGATATAAGCGTCAACTAATATCTTATAATTAGTGAAACATCCGGATAAAAACTGAAGCTCAATATACTGGATAGAGCATTAATATTATAATATAAAATGAAGTAATAAAATAAGGTGTCAATCAAATTTTATTAGAATTCAAAGTTCAAGCAAAGTATCCTTAAGTCCTTAGCTCATGAGTTTTCAAAGATAATTCTTCTCTTCAGAGGACCATTACCGCAGTTATACTACTACAGGTAATAAAATTACGCTTTGAAAATATATAAAATTATATACACAAATTCATAAAAATACATAACATCAAACATATCAACCCAAAAACATACTTTTTGTTGAATCCTTATAGTCCATCCAGGTCATACAAATTGAAAAGCATAATCAGGAAAGACATTACTCCAAGTTACAAACAGCAGTCGATATACGTGAAATTGAAGTATATTGTGTGTGTGTATTTAGACAGCATTTAAAGCATCTAAGTATATTGTGTGTGTGTATTTAGACAGCATTTTCTCATTTATGCAAACATTGTTAAAAATAACAGAATTCGTCTGTTTAATTATACCTTTTTTATTTTTTCAATTTTTCTGATGGTCTTTTTTGTATTAAGATCAAAAAAATTAATAAATGTTCCATAGGTTTCGCATATTTCACGAACGTTTTCGATTCTTCGTCGAATCATCCTCAGGTGTCAAAAGCAAATGAACAAAAAAGCTGGAGAACGAAGAGCATTTTTAAAAAGACCGTGGAGAAACGTGCATACAACGGTTTTGCATTGTTTCCAGAAGTCGTTGACGATTTAAATTCAGCAACGCTGGATGACATCACATAACAATATCGCATTATGTTAAGAATTTTAAAATGTTACCACTGGTTTCATATGTTATGTTATTAATTTTAGGTGGTTGTGTATTTTTATGTAGATAGCTTCTAGTATTTAAAATTTTTTTTGAATTGGTTTCAGAATGTATAATTTTAGTGTTATTAACTAGAATTTGTCTTAAATCAGAGGAAGGACAGTTATGTTTTTGTAGATGTTGGTAAATTGATATAAAGTTTACAAGATGTATGGTGATGTGGCGGGATAGGGTAATGCTTGTAAAACCAATGTAGCTATTAGCTTTATTATTATTCTGGGAGTTACATTCTCCCAAAAGACATTTAAACTTATAAATAACAAGTGGTTTTCGAGTTGGGGAGGAATTGTTTTTTAACACAAGATTTTGGGGCTTTAAATTTCTGATAGTAAATAAGTAGTTTAATTTTATTGTTATTGTAAATTGGGGATATGTATCTGTGTATAATATTTTTCATAGCTTTTTCTTCTAATCTGAAGTTTGGTTGCATTTGATTACAATAGTATATGTTAATAGTTCGAGTTGTAATGTTGAATATTATTATTTGTACTGGTGTTTTTTAAAGTTTCCAATCATTAATTTTTAATTTTTTCATCAACGATATAATTAGGGAATTCGTTGTTAATAAGTACTTGTTTTATATTTTTTAATTCAATGAATAGTATTTTTTAGAGGGGGAGATTAATTTGGCATGGTTTAATAGATTTTTAACAATAGCTATTTTGTAGCGATAAGGACGCTCGCTCTTGAAATTCAAAAGACTAGAATTTATGCTGGTAGTTTTTTTATAAGTGGAAGTGTTAAACGATTTATTAGAGGTGTCGATGAGAAAATCTAGGAATGGGATTTTATTATTTACGTTCAGTTCTATGGTGAATTTAAGAACAGAGTTTTTTTGGAAAAGGTCTTGAAGTTTGTGTATTGTTCATTGTTATCAGCTAGAAATGTTATTAAATATTTTATTTTCTAGGTTTGACATATAGAATTCGCTAAGAATCAGACTGAGAACCGAACCCATTGAAACTCCGTCAATTTGAGTGTAAATGTTTCCCTTGAAGTCATAAAAAGGTACTTTATGCAAACATTGTTAAAAATAACAGAATTCGTCTGTTTAATTATACCTTTTTTATTTTTTCAATTTTTCTGATGGTCTTTTTTGTATTAAGATCAAAAAAATTAATAAATGTTCCATAGGTTTCACAGATTTCACGAACGTTTTCGATTCTTCGTCAGTTGTCAAAAGCAAATGGACAAAAAAAGCTGGAGAGAGAAGAGAATTTTAAAAAGACGACGGAGAAACGCGCATAGAACGTTTTCGCATTGTTCCAGGAAGTCGTTGACGATTTAAATTCAGCAACGCCGGATGACATCACAGAACAAAATCGCATTACGTTAAGCATTTTAAAATGTTACTACTGGTTTCCTATATGATGTTGCTAATTTTAGGTTGTTGTGTTTTTATGTAAATAGCTTAAATATATATATATATATATATATATATATATATATATATATATAATTTGATTGTCCCCACCCTTTCTTTTTCTATGTACCCTCTCTCTCACAGACGTGATGTTGCTAGTCTCAATCTTTTCTATAAATACTATTATGGCATGTGTTCTTCAGAATTGTGCAAACTATTCCCTTCTTCCTTTGTTTCAGCTCATTTGACTCGTTGGTCTTGTGGTCTTCATCCATTCGCTGTTTTGATACCTCATTGTAATACAGCTTCCTGTTCCAATAGTTTCTTTCCAAGAACTGCTTGTGGTACTCTCTTCCTGCTGACTGTTTTCCTCCTAGCTATAGCCTTGGTGTTTCAAGACTAAGGCTAATAGGCATCTTCTAACTTTGCAATAATCACTTTTCGTTCTTGTTAATTCCTTACATCAAGTGGTGTCATGCCTTGTCTGGAGCGATTTCCATAAAAAATTATATATAAACATATACACATACCTAAATTATATATATATATATATATATATATATATATATATATAATTCAATAGATTACATGTTTTTTAATTGTCATGACCAGTGGTTTTCATGTCTTGATCGATCATCAGATGACCCAAACACATCTCTGTGTATGCTTTGCTTACTTCCCGGTTACTGATAAAAATTCTGCAGAAATTTACTGCAGACAAGCAACAAATGTCCAATTCCCTGAGCAGCTTTTAATAAAGCTCAAAGTTTGATGTAACTTTAGAAATAGTTTTTATTTTAATTTTAATATTTCGTGGTTTTGAAATAAAGACGAAACGATGTTTTAACCCTTTGCGTTTCTACAAAATTATTTTCAAGGATATTATCCTCCTGCTCTCACTTCCACAAAATCTAAATAGAAATGTCCAAAGGTGTCCTATTTATGTTAAATTACATTGGCAAACATTTCCCCCACCTAAACATTGAAAAGGCATGATTTTAAGAAAAAATTATAATCTGAAAATTTATAATATAGAGAGATATAGAAAATACGGATGGATCAAAGAATACACCGGAATCGTCTCATATGGAGAGATTTTTTTATAATTTGTCTTTATATTAAAAGACTTCATAAGAAATAAGTGGAAACATGTAATTTTCTAATTTCTTACAAAACTGATGTAGACATGAAAGAAGGGCGAGAAGGGAGAAAAAGGAGAGAGAGAAAGAGAAGAAAATGGTGTATCTCATGATATTTGCAAATTGACAAAGTTTCATGGACATTTTGGAAGAGGGGAGGGAAAGAAAACAACGAGAGAAAAGAAACAAAAAAGTGATAGAAGGATGAAAATTATTTAATTATCTGAATATCGATAACAATAATGAAAGTAAAATGTTATTTCCCTTTGTTTTTGATTTATACAAAATGTCCGAAGACTTTTGCACGGCCATTTTCATATGTCAGCGTATATTTTTCATTCTTCACCTATTTGTGTACCTATAAATGTTATCATTCTTGATAACCTAGGGACTTAAGCTCTTGGTAGACTCGTCTTTGTCGGAATGATATACAGTTCAGTTCTGTCCTAGGGAGTCATCCTCTCAGGCATTTCTTTCTTATTTTGTAGAGGGTGCTAAAACGAAAATTCGTATGAATCAGAATGGTACACCTTTGTTGACCGGTTTGATTCTGTTGTCAGCATTCTTGCAGGAGGGACCATGCAATGGTTGCCAACATCCCTAAGTGAAAGTGATATTATGGAATCGACTGGATTCGAACTTGGCACACCCAGGTCGTCAGTCCGTTTCGTTATCAATTTAACCACCGTCACCCTCTTCAGAGAGGGTGCTGGTATATTGCCGGTTGCTTAAGGCTATTTTTGTATCCTTTCAAAGAGCTTTCTCGGGGGAGCTGGATCCCCCACACACATACACACATGCACATTAAACTGACTTCATCCTTAACCTTCTGCAAGTTGGAAGCAGATAAAATTATTTTTTTTATGTAAGTTTTATTCTCTTTAGTAAAAGTTGCCGCATGATTTTGCATTTTTATCCCCCCCTCACCCCACTAGTGACACACCCCACATCTCAGGAACACTACTTGTCAAATCTAGTGCAATTCTGTTGTGTAGTTTTTCATTTCTTGCAACGAGAGACAAACAGACAGACAGACAAAAATAATGTTCTATTATAATATAGAGGACTATATACCAATTTAGTACGTCTTGCGCAATTTATGATTTAGTACATGTCCATCCATCAAAGGACAGGTATTCAGTCGGTCAATACAAATTGACCAATCAGAAAAGATTGTTGCTTGTTGTTATAGAAGTCCAACAAAAGAAAAGAAAAGAAAAGAAAAAGACTAATAATGACAGGACGTGTGTGTGCGGAGAGAGATGTGGGTTGAGAGATCCACTTTTCACACCACCCAATGTTGAAGAAGTGTCTTTTTCTCCACGAGAAGAGAACACAACCATTTCAGTGAATGTTGAAAGAAAAAGCGGACAAGCAATAGTTTTGATGATTGTTTTCATAATGAAGGTATTCCAGTGCTTCTTTGACGAGATTGAACAAAAATAAACACATTACTTCCATAATTATCTTTCCTTTAGTTGTCATTGCTTTCCGCTTTCTCTACCTAAAGTTGATTAGTTTTTCAAGTGCATCATCCAGGTAATATTGCTGAGAAGTTTTTAGCCTTCACACAAAAGTCCAGAAAGATCGTTATTAAGTTTTCGCAGTTATTTCTTTCATCTTAATTTCACTTCCTTTTAATCAAAAACTGCTCAGACTTTCCGCTTACTGCCATTTGTTTAAATAACATTATGCAATGAATTCACCGAGGAGAGTGCTCAGAACCGGCGACCTTCTATCATACTAGTTTAGGTGCAAACGAAAAATAAAACTATATGAGGTTGACCTTTAAAAGAGGATACCAAATCAGATCAAATTTATTGTTAAAAAGTAGCAAAGTGCAACAAGCCTTGTAAAAAGACAGAAGATATATACGAACTTACTGCACTTGTGCCCTCTCAACGTAAATACCCCCCGACCAACCTGACTTGCAACAAAATCCCACCCTCTTCACTGTAGAGATGCCCACTTGTCTTTAGAATTAATTCCCTGCTCTTTGTTTCCCCGGCTGCACCATGCAGAAATTTAAATGTAATATGAACAAATATCTTGCTGCACAACGCCACACTTAAGATGCACCCTTTAGATCTGGCTCCTAATCACGTTTGAATAAAAGTAAAAAAAAAAAAAATCTATTTACAGACTGGATTTTTGTCCAAGAAGACTTTAAACCTGGATATGGTAGACATTGTCACTGTCTCCTCTGCCATTTGTATAAATAGTGTGATTCAATGTATTCATCAAGGAAAGCGCTCAGAGTCAGTGACCTTCTATCATCATCATCATCATCATCCTCATCATCATCATCATCATCCTCATCCTCATCATCATCATCATCATCATCATCATCCTCGTCATCCTCCTCCTTATTTATCTACTTCCCACAAAGTAGAATGTGACACAAGGTCGGAAAGTGGGAATTGCGCACTCTAGAGGAAGAGTACTTGGGATTTAAAAAAATTGTCTGAGCAGCCCCGTCGGCATTCCCCGGTACGGGCGCTTCAGGCGATTAGCAAAAAACTAACCCCTTCTCAAAGGGTGAGAAGGAACTGCACAAGACAGACCCATAGACAGGCGTAAATAAAGACACGAAGGCCAAGAAAATACCAGTCTATGGGGTGCAGTATCCATCGGAACAGATACTACTCATCGGAACAGATACTGGCCAAAAGGCCACAAAAATAAAAAAATAAAAAATATGGAATGCTTCACGAATTTGCGTGTCATCCTTGCGCAGGGCCCATGCTAATCTTCTCTGTATCGTTCCAATTTTAGTATATGTACTGCTGAAGCGAGTACATCATCATCATCATCATCATCATCATCTTGAGGATGCGTTCTCTTCTAATATCCTTGTTGATGGTTTGCATCAACGTTTTCTTGAGTCATCCAACTTCCCTCCGGCCTTCCACCTCAAGGTCTCTGCATTTTCTCATCCAACAGTTGCTCATCTTAATGTGGCCAAACCAACGTAGCTGACTGATTGTCAGGCGTTTCCTAAGATGTGGTAATATTGAGCCTTACCAACAAGGTATCAGAGCAGAATATGAACATAAAGTCATAGTGGAGCAGGGGGGGGCGCTTCTTCGATCCCCACGGATTGTAGTTCATCTTCTTCGTCAACAGAAACAGCTGTTCATCTCCTTGACATGTAAATAGTTGGTGACGTCTCGATGTAAAGATAATCGTGGTTTGTGATGTAGCAGTCATAGAGTTGTTGTTCCTTTATTCTTTATTCTCTTGGTGGCTGAAATAATAGAAGCAATTTAAAAAGAACAACGAATAACTCCATTATTTACCCTGGGATTTGATTTACTTCTAACGAAAATTTGCAGCAAATACATCAAGATGAACTGCATCTTCTCCTTATAACCTCCCTTACGGTGGAGGAAGACCCGAAAACTCGTCTGATCATTTTGGTGTCTAATTTCTCAGGGGCAGGAACTCTCTAGCTTTTCTGCTACAAACTTCCTCCCATGACGTCATATCCTGCCATGTAGTCCTAATTATAAGCTTTAAATTTCTCAATGGAATTTTCCACTCTCTGCTTAAGATACCATTTTAAACATAATTTCCCCGACCCCACCCCGTCTAAATATTGCTATAAATGTCTAATAGTTTATCAGAAAAATGTTTTTAAAAATCTCTAAAGACTGGATATGATGTTAGTTTGAAAAGATTTACGGGGCATATGTATTCGAATTGTAATTTATAGTAAGACCATATACAAATGGAATTGAATGAATGCTTTTATTATAATGACTAGATGAATGCTGAATAGTTTTCCTTTTATTATTATGACTAGCTGCGTTGTTCAGCTATTATCTAATATATAAAGTAAAGTTGTTCGGGTGGTGGACTAAAAGAAAATAATTCAAAATGTAGTCATGTTTACAATTTTTTGAATAGGATTTTTAAAATTTAGTTTTAGTTTTTCTTTATTTTACTTTTGATTTTAAAACAATATTCGATAAATAGTAAATAATAAAAATAATTCAATTTGTATTCATCAAAGTTACATATAGGCGAAAAACACACAGACACACAAGATTTTGTCTGAGTTTTATTAATACAGCTATTATCTAATATATAAAGTAAAGTCAGTCTTGATCGTTTCTTTGTCATCGATAGCTTTCTTACTACAAAATTAATAGTTGAATCGCGTTCATCAGTTTTTCATGTGAATCGTTGCAGCTAAGAAAGATAAAATGTAATTCAATTTAATTCCTTTCAGAAAATACTTTGTTCATGTTGGAATTATTTTTAAATCCATTACATGATTTTGATTCTATGAAATGTGTAAAATTTAAGCCTTAATAGAGAACATTTGAAAATACTGTATACTAACACAAACTCATTGAGAAACAAAATAACAGAACTAAAATTGATTGCTAACAAATATAAAATAATTTGTCTTACAGAAACACATTTGTCTATGGGAATTGTAGAAGAGGCAGAATTGGCAATACCAAATTTTAGATTAATACGGGAAGATAGAAAAAATAATACAAAGTTTGGGGGGTCTGGTATTTATGTACATAATGCGTTAAAGGCTTCTAGATTGGATTGGTTTGTTAAAACTGAATCTTTGGTGTTAAGAATAATCGATGCTAATAACAGAGTTTTCGTCGTAGTATGTATATACACATCTCCGAATTTGTCCATAGAGGAAGATTATAGATTAAAAGAACAAATGAGTGAGATACCATTTACGTCAGAAGAATCTGAAGATATTATAATTGTCGGGGATTTCAATTTGCCAAATGTAAATTGGACAAAGGGTTTTGTTGTGTCTTTTATGAATTCAATTAGTCAACACTTTAGAATGCAGAACGAATATTTGGAGTTGTTTACAACAAACGGTTTGCATTGGTATATAGAAAAAGATACTAGATATAAACTAGTGAGAAATAGATTAGAAAAAGGTACATTGGATCAGATTTTTTCAAATAATGAATGCATAATAGGAGATGTAAGTTTGAAAGCACCGTTAGGTAAATCTGATCATACATTTATTGAAATCTAAGTTTAAATGAAGGCAGAGTTTGATTATTCAAATAATAAATGCATAATAGGAGATGTAAATTTGAAAGCACCGTTAGGTAAATCTGATCATGGATGTATTGAAATCGAAGTTAAAAGAAAAGCAGAGTTTGATTATATAAACAGAAAACAGAGGAACTGGTCTAAGATTACAAAAGATTTTGTGTCAGAGAAAAGCGAAAATATCGATTTGAATTATAGCTCGAAAACAACTGATGTTAATGAAATGTGGGAGGAATTAAATGGGAAGATAAAATCTATAATAGAAAATATTCCAGAAGTTATTATAAAATTCTCCAAACAAGGAGATCCATTAGAAAAATTACCTTGGGACAGTAATCGTCTATCTCGTAAAGAGAAAGAAAAAGATAAAGCTTGGAGAAAATTTGGAATTATACCAAGTATGGAATATTATCAAAATACTGTAAGTAAACAAAATGAATATGAAACACTAGAAGTAAAAGAAGAGTTGAAACACGAAAATAAGATTGTTAGGAATATTAAATACAACTGTAAACCATTGTTCAAATATGTTAAAGCAAAAACTAAAATTCAAAAAAGCGTGAGTACAGTAAGAGATGACGAGACAGGAAATTTAACAGACACACCAGTAGAAACAGCTGGTGTACTAGCAAGTTTTTTTTCAATCTGTTCATTCTTTTGAAGAATTTGGTCCACTACAGGAGAGTTGTTATGAGGAGGGTACAAGAAAAATTATGGATGAACTAAAAATAGAATCTAAAGACATAACACTATTACTATCCAAGTTGGATGTTAGTAAAAGTATGGGACCTGATGAAATTCATCCTCAAATATTGAAATACTTATCATCAAATGAAGGCTTTATCAATGCAATAACCAATTTGTTTAGGAAATCTATGGAATATGAAAAGATTCCATATATTTGGAAAACAGTTATAGTAATACGGCTACATAAAAAGGTTCGATACATTTAAAAAGTAATTACAAACCAGATTCTCTAACATGTATTTTGTGTAAGGTATTTGAAAAGATTGTTAGAAACCACATAATAAATTTTATAAAGGATGATATAAATTGTAACCAACATAGCTTTGGCCATGGTAAATCAACATTATCTAATATTTTGGAAATTATTAACATTATAAATGAATATTTGATGGAGGAGGATAGTGCAGATATCATATATTTGGATTTTAGCAAGGCATTTGATACTGTATATCATTATCGTTTACTAGTGAAAATGAAAAATTTTGGTATTACTGACAAAATGGTAAATATTGTGAGGGAGTTTTTGAAGGATAGAACTATGAAGGTAAAGGTTGGAAACAATTATTGTGAATCACAGTACATACCCTTTTTAGTATTTCTCCTAGATCTGGAAGGTTATTGTCAAAGCAGTTTTCAAAGACTAGATCTGTTAACCAGTTAAGATTTTTTGCTCACAGAGTAATATGTTTTTGGAATAAGTTTCCAGATCGGATTAAGAACAGCAATAACGTGGATCAGTTTAAGATGAGGTTGGATGAATTCAGAGAAAGTGGTAGGAGGGAGAAATTGAGGGGGCACTTTTGGGGGGTATCAAATCAAATATTTAACAGAATTTGATCTGGATATCGATACTGTACTAAGAGTTTAATTTTTTTTTTAATAGTTGAATTGAGAAGATAGTTAAAGGGGAGATGCCCAAGGAGGCATAACAAGCAAATAATAAATAATAATAATAATTAAGTTTAAGGGGTCGTAAGAAAAATTGAAATTCAGGGAATCTTACTTAATTGGTATCTATTGACTATAGATCACATTTAAGGTAAATCTGAAATGTTTGAATTTTCAAGTGGGAGGTTATGCCCATATAATGGCCCCGAAACTCCCGTTAAAATAATCTAGTGAAACTAGAATTTGGTGAATATTTATTAATTGATGTCTGATTACTATTCTTAAAATTTCACTAAAAACGAATTTTTAATGATGGGCTTTCACCCCCTCTTTTTTGCCTTTGCCTTAAACTAAATTAAACTAAATATAGCTCACATTACTCACCTTTACGATTGAAAAAAGATGTAACTCTGTATTCGTCCATATAGATTTACTTAATGTAAGAAAAAGTGTAATATTTTGGAAAAAAAACTCGAGATTGTTTTAAAAATGCAAATGAATTCAAAATGAAATTAAAATGCAGCTTTTTAGTTTGGGATGTTTGCCACTTTAGATATGGAGTGAACAAAATAGTTGTCAGATTTTTCATATGCCAAGTTTTCTACAAAACCTGGTTTTAGTGACAAAACAACTGTGCAGGGTTTACATCGGCGTTTCCGTCTCCTAGATGAATGATCTAACATGATCAACGGTATAGAGTGGAAAAAATGGTTGTCAAATTTATCATGTCCATTTGATAGTCGGTGATTAATTACAATTGAGACAGAGGGCTTTTGAATTTGAAAGTCTAATGGATATTTTTAAAATGTCTATTGGGACATATCCCAATTGTAGTTATAGATTTTAAGGATACTTTTTCTTCTTTTATTCATTTAACGTCACTTTTCCCTTGTTCAAGGGTCAGACGTTTTCTTGTATTACGCAAGCTCACTCTCCTTTTATCACGGTTCAGCGGGTCAGCAGTCTCTAAATTCCACTCTGTACAGTCTTGTCCAATCACTTACTTCCAAGTTTTCCATGGCCGGTTAACCTTCCTGCGATTTAGGACATTGATGCTTCTGCAACGGTTTATCCAGAAGGATGAACCTTCCACATGACCATACCAGTGCAATCGATTCATCCTTAGGATAACCTCCATGCTGGGCAAGTGTAGTGCTTTCAGCAAATCCTCTGACCCGATGTGTTGAGTTTGGTAAGATTTCACATTGCAGATCCATCTGATCATGGATATGTCATTGTGCTGCAGACGGGCAAGAGAGGACTGGGCGAGGGTTCAGCATTCACTGCCATATATCATGACGTCTCTGACACAGCTGCTATACAACTCACACCGGATGTAGAGAGGGGCTGTATGTGATGTTATCAGGGGCAACAACTTACAACATACAGTAAAAAAAAATCAGTTTATTTTATGTAATATTGCATTAGAATGATTCTACACACAAAGTCTGTATTTGACAACAGTGCACATCAGATGTCTCTTTCTAGTCTCTAACCCTAACCCTAACCTTTGGGATAGTAGGGAGAATGAAGGCTGAGTCTATACACTAATAAATGAGTAATACAATGCACTTAGCTTCAACATTTTAATGCAGTTTCATCATGTATGTTTCAGTATCTAAACAGTGAGACTGGGGACGATGAGAGTTATCTGCCCATGTTTATTTATTTAAAAAATAAAAAAGATGTAATTTTTATATTATTTTATTAACATTTCTTTACTCTTACTGTTCCTATTTATTTTATTCGATCGCTAATAGAAAACATTTTTTATTCAACAATTTTTATTTATGTACTTTTGTTTTATAGTTGAATTTTTAATTATTTTTCACTAAACGACAATTGTTTTTTGTTGTTCCATTCATATTTTATTGATTGTTAATAATTTGGACAATTGTTTTTATTTTCATTCCACAATTTGTTAGATAGCGAAACAAGTATTTTTTTATGTGTCTGCCGTTAGCTAGGAATTATTGTTCTTTTTTTTAATAGATTCATTTGGTTTTTGAAGTTTATGATTTGATATTTTTCTTCTAAGCATACTTTACAATTTTTACTATTTACATTGCAATGGGAGGCCAATTTTAAGATCTGCCAGTTGATATTAAAGCTAATATTTATTTACTTTTCTTCCCATATATAGACAGTATGGTGATATTTCTGTATTTTTCACTCCTGAATGTCATCATGTAATGATTATACCTATACTTGAATTTTTTTCCGTGCCACTTATGTGAGTTTCTGTGCATGTCTGTTTCTGGTTTATATAGATTCAGCCACACCTCATTGCCCTGGGTGGTGGGGAGAATGAAGCTTGAATCTATATAAACCATATAGACCATGAGCAGAACGCTCATTTTTTTTGTCCAGAATAAGTTCAGGGGAGAATCAGCCCTATTTTTTAATAAATGAGTGATAAAACTGCTCTTTTAGCCACTCTCCATTGCTTCAAGTAATGGTACAATTAAATGAGAGAGAGAGAGAGAGAGAGAGAGAGAGAGAGAGAGAGAGAGAGAGAAAGGGGGTAATTGGCTGTCACTTATTTTTTTCATTGGTTGGATCATTTTTCTTGTTTGTACAAATCTGGAAAGCATTTTGCTTGGGTAGCCGACACACTTACATCTACTCTCACCGTCCTCTTGGACACTAGGAAAAAATTTAAGAAGATATAATTTTTCCATAGTCACCGTTTTATTGGCTATTACTCTCACTCTCCTCCAGTTTTGATAAATGTCCCCATCAGTTGCATGTCACAGACCTTTAAACCAGACAGAAAAAAAGGAAAGGAAAAAGAAAGAAGAAGAAGAGAGCGAAAGAGAGAAACAGAGAGACAGAGAGTGAGGTAAGAAAATCGAAACTGAATTGAATACAGTGCTGGGTCAAAATCCAGTCGTGCAACGTGGGTGTGTAAAAATACTGTAAAAAACGATATTTCCACGGCGTAATTACATTGACACACTGGTCCTCATGATATTACCAACGTTAAGCAATGTTTAGCCTGGCCAGTACCAAAATGGGTGACCATTTGGAATACCAGGCACTTTATGTGTAATTTTTAAATGAGAATTGATAATTTGTATTATTTGGAATACTATTCTCGTCATGGTTATTATATTCACAACGTTTCAGCCGATTTAACCTCCACCCTTATTCAGGTTTATGACAACTATTTATTAACATTGGATTTTAAGATGATCATTTTGTAGTCTTCATGGAAACAGTCCTGTGGTAATGTGTTCCATAGATAGGGAGTTTTTTTGTTTGTTTGATGTTAAACACACGGGGGAAGAATAGAAAGTTTTTGCAGTTGTGGTAACAAGACGAGTTCTTGCTATGAATGTCTTACAAGGAGAAATCAGAAATTGGAGCGCAGTCGAGCACCCTCCTTGAAAATAACGATAGAGTATAAAAAATAGCCACGTCTCTTCTATGATAAAAGGGAAGTAGAGAGCAGAAGTGATCATTCCTCACGATATCGCAAAGTCGAGTTTGTTGTTGTGAATCTTCTAGTCGAACTTTGGAACTTTTGGTACAGTTGCAGTTTACGACCCGTGCTGAAGTCGACATCTTCCGGCAGTTTATGTAAACATCCGGGAAAAGCCGAATGAAATCTTTGTGGTATCAAAATCAAAACGAGGCGACGCTATCAAACAGGGAAAATATGTTTCTTTTTACGGAGACGCTATCAAACAGGGAAAATATGTTTCTTTTTACGGAGACGCTATCAAATAGGAAAAATATGTTTCTTTTTACGGAGACGCTATCAAATAGGGAAAATATGTTTCTTTTTACGGAGACGCTATCAAATAGGGAAAATATGTTTCTTTTTACGGAGACGCTATCAAACAGGAAAAATATGTTTCTTTTTACGGAGACGCTATCAAACAGGAAAAATATGTTTCTTTTTACGGAGACACTATCAAATTGGAAAAATTAAGAAAAAACATGGTAATCAAAAAAAAAAAAAAAACAGTCATTGTATGTTAATTCAACAAAAGAACTGACAAACCAGAATCAAATATTAATTTTGTAAGAAGAAAGCTATCAATGACAAAAATCGAGAAAGCAACCGACTTTATTTTATATATTAGATATATTTCGGCTTTGTAGACAGGGGGAGTAGGCTAACATCTTTTTGGTCCCCAGAATATCTACTATTTTACAACGTTGTAGGAATCAGAAATGTTAGCCCAGTCATGCAACAAAATGCCAACAACTTTAACAGATCGATTCATTGTGTTCCTATAATTGAATTTCTGACTAGGATAGACATTTTTATAATATTTTCTCTCGAACTGGTATTTTATTGTCAAGGCAGATTTCTATAATTAAATGTATTAAATAATTGGATTTTTTGCTAATAGAGTAATATAGAAGTGCCAAATCAGATTAAGAATAGCATAAATATTAGAGATTGAATGAATGCAGCAATAAATAAAAAATAATTTAAAATGTAAAAAGACAATAATTTAAGAGAGCATTTTTGGGAAGTATCTGATGAAATATTTAATAGAATTCGATTTGCATATTAATAGTGTATATTGTAGTGTGTAATTATATTTAAATAAAATAAGGGTTAAGTTGAGAATGTAGTTAAAAAGGGAGATACCGAAATAGGTATAACAAAAAACAAACAAATAATACAACTACTACTACTACTACTAATAATAATAATAATGAAAATCTTTGGAGACTTGCTGTCACTTAGACTACAAAGTACATCACTTGTTATTGCCAGTGAGCAATCACTAATAATGACTTGTGTAAGAACTGCTAGCGAGTAAATCATCATCTTCATCATTGGTTTAACGTCCGTTTTACATACTGGCATGTGTTGGATAGCTTTTAGAAATTGACTTCCAAACTTACCTATCTCTGACCAGGTCTTCATTTATCCCTCTTGTCCTCAGCTCTATTTTGATCACTTTCTCACATATTTTACATGGCCTTATCCGGCCAAGTCAACCTGCTACCTCAACAGTTCTACATCTACTCACACAAGAACGCTCATCCATTCTTTCAATATGGCCATACCATTGGAGTTTACTCTTCTGCACACATTTCTTTTCCTGTCCAGATTTAATCTTCCTCTGAGGTCATCAGAACTAACCCTGTCTGTAAGACTCACATTACATATCCATCGTATTATTCTCATTTCATTTCTCTCCATGTCCTCAACCTCTCACTGGCCAGGTTTCATTTCCATACATCATCACACTGTGTACACATGCCTAATAGAGTTTTCACTTAGTCAACAGTGGTAACGCTCTGCTGGTTAATAATGGCAGAAGTTCCCTGAACTTACCCAATCCACTCCTAATTCCTACAATCACACTAGGACCTGCTCCACTGGTATCACCAAGGTAGCAAAACTTCTCGGCAACCTCAATAGATTCACTATCAAGTTATACTTACCATCCAAATATATTTTCTCCACATCTGAGTTCTCATCCGTCTCCATTATCTTACACTTCTTGCACACAAACTGATTATCCTCTCTCAACCTACTAGTAATTCCACTGCACTTCTTGTGTACCCAATTCTTACAAGTAGCATTAAAGATTGAATAGCACCCTACTCCCTTCCCAGCAGGGGAAATGTCCTCTTTCTGGGAGCCTTTCAATAATACAACCACTGATCATCACTTTGGTCTTGGTAACATTCACTCTCAAACCTTTACTTTCATAGCCTTCCTCCAAGTCTTTAACGTAACAAGTGGTTCTTCCATTGTTTCACAGGCAAGTACTAAATCATTAGCATAAAGCATCTCTTCTACACAACCCGTATTAAACTCTGGGTGCAATGCTTCTAAGACACAAATGAAAAGCAACAAACTCAGTACAGAACCCTGATGTACTCCTACTTTAACATCAAAGCTGTCACTAAATGTGTTGTTAATTCTAACACGACTTTGAGCATTTTTGTACATTGCTTGAACAATCTTCACTAACCACTCGTTTTCCCCTAGTTTATGCAAAGCTCATCAGACAATCTCTTTTGTTAAAAGCTTTCTCCAGATCCACAAATGCAAGACACAGGTGGTTCTTCTTACCAAGGTACTTCTCTTGCATTTGTCTCAGGATAAATATAGCACCAGTGGTACTTTGTCTAACATAAAACCAAACTGCATTTCATCTATGCTCGTCTGACTCCTTATTTGTTGCTCAGTTGTTTTCTCAATCAATTTCAGAAACTGATCCATCAATTTTACGCCTCTGCTATAACTTCTGTCTAGTTCTCCCCCTTGTAATATTTCACAATTGTACAAGGTTCTCTGTCTTTCGGAATAACCTCTTCTTTATGATCTGATTTGGTCAGTCTATGATCATGCCTTATTTCATGCCTGTTTCATCTGCAGCCTTCAACATTTCTCTCCAACAATATTCATATTTGTCTTTGCCATCTGTTTAGCTATCTTGAATATTTAATTCTTTTGGTCATTACTTTGTAGCATATATAGAAACCTGGACTTCTCGGCCTCCTTCTTGCGTTTGTATATTCTTACTCCCCTCTTTATCACTAGATACACATCGTTATTCACTAAACCTTTTATCCACTGACTCATAAACTTCTGTTTTCCTTTATACACTTCTCAACCTCTTTATTTCACCACCATGCCATCCTATGCCTTGGGGCCCCTTTTGTCCACCCACAAATCTGGTCTGTTACATCCTACACTGTATCCTGCAGCATCTTCCATTGTTCTTCCACAATTCTTGTAGTGGATCTGGTAGCGGAATGCTTCATCACTTGGTCTCGAAATTCACGTTTCACGTGTTCTTCATTCAATCTCCATATCTTTCTCCTGGGCATAAACTTTCTCTTTACCTCATGAGCATGAAATTGCAAATAACCGGTTTGTGCTATGTCATGATTTCTTCACCAAGTATTACTTCCACATCACTTAAGAAATTTCTGTCCGTTTTCCTAACCTGCAGATAATCTACGTGGATCTTTAGTGTACCAGATTCATACGTAATGAGATGGCTTTCCTTTTTTCAAAAACAAGTGTTAGCAACATACCTGTCCTTTGCAAGATTAAATTCTAAAATTCGTTCGCCCATATTTATTTGGTCCAAATGAATATGGTCAAACAAATCGACCGAAATATCTTGGTCCAGCTTTAATGACGTATTTGGGTCCTTATTTCTACTAGCATGTTGCCTTGGTTATTATTTTCCATTTTGTCTGAAATTTTTATTTCATATTTAGTTCCTCATATATATATATATATATATATATATATATATATATATATATATTATATATGTATATATAAAACTTCTTTTGTAATATAGCAGGAAAAATCCCAATAGAGAATTAAAATTTAAAATTTAAAAATTAAGAGCGTAATATGTATTTTTCCAGCCATTAAGAGGGTAACACCCCCATTTCACATTATTATTACTCCCATAAGTCCCCACCATTCCTCAGCCATAATGCTAATCTCCCATATCTCCCAAGCAGATCCAATCTTGCCGACCCAATCCTTACTCTGATCTCTAAACGAGTCTTAATCAGTATACCAATATTATTACTCCCATAAACCTTCACTATACCTTAGTGAATAATGTTAAATCCCGAATACAAATCATTCAAAAACCCTGTAGAGTTACTGCCCTTAGACTGCCCGGATGATATATTTATTTAAATTCCTTTGAGATTGATTTAAGGTCCTTTAAACCAGGATTTAAACTTGAATTTAATGTTGTTGTTTTTAACCCTTTTATCTCTTCACAAGCATAATCCTAAAACCCATTTTTTCTCCCTATCTTTCTTTAGAAGACACATTATTAAACTCCAAAACAGTAACGGCCAAATATACGCTACTTATAAACATTAACTCCTTGGGATTTATATAGAAATATTTTATTTTTTATTTTTCATTTTTTATTTTTATTTTTTTTATTTCTCTTTAAATCTTCTCCAGTTTTAAATCTCAACTGTTATTTTTCACCCCCACCCCTTTTTTTAAACCTTCCTTACACTAAATTTAAACAAACATACATAACACTATAAGCAAATAACACATCTAGACGAGAGTGACACGTGACAGATGTCAACATAAGCTGAAGAGAACCGGATGGCTAAGTCCTTCCGTGCTTGAAACCGACGGTACGAATGTTGTACTAATTTTTCTGTACCAATATATATATATATATATATATATATGTATATATATATATATATATATATATATATATATATAATCCAGGTAAAACATCCACAGGGTAGTAATCCAAAGAATTTCAACCGGGTTTATAAAAAGTGCTCAATATCAAATAGAGCTTTTATATATGATTATTTTTATTTACACAGACATGTACAAAATCTGCGACACTGGCATGTCGATGTTATCAATCAACAGCTATTATAAACTGAGATCTCATCAGGCAGAGTTAGAATCCGATCTTAACCTTAGATCATATTTGGAAAGAACCAAATATGATCTAAGGATAAGATCGGATTCTAACTCTGCCTGATGATATCTCAGTTTATAATAACTGTTGATCGATAACATCGACATGCCAGTGTCGCAGATTTTGTACATGTCTGTGTAAATAAAAATAATCATATATATATATATATATATATATATATATATGAGTTCTTGTCCTGGAATCTGGTAAAACCAAGAGATCACAAGCAAGATATACCATAACATAGTACACAGGTCAATTGGAGAGGAACATTAATATTCTTAACGTCTTTACTAACTCAATATTTGACAGGCAAAGGAGAACATTAATGTAATATTCGAATATCTATGTATCTCATATAGAGATCAAGTGTTAGCCCCAGGAAGGGGCCCCTTGATTTCTGAAAACTTCGACTGAAGTACAATGAAACAAAATAGGCATATATATATATATATATATATATATATATATATATAAATATATAAAGAATTAAATTGTTGTAGCAAATAGTTGCATCGTCTAAAAAAAGACATTGTCCTAAATGATTATCGCCCACGGCTTCACCTTAACAAAATTAGTTAGAGTTTTATAACTGTTTCGTTCAATTAATAATTTAATGACTAGAAATACCGAAATAATTAAATGAGTCTTTGCTTCATTCATTTCTATCAGGGTTTTGTTTTCTGCGGTTGCACAAGACATCCAAAGTAAATAAAATAATAATTATAACGACACAGATAGTCTAAAAAAATAGAGCAATATATCTATTAATAATGGAGTTTATGTATCTGTCTGTCTGAAGCTGAAACTCCCTCAGAGTATTATGACTATTTACTAAGTTCGCCAGCTTCATTATATACTACTACATAAACCGCCGTAAACACTATGCGCATTTCTCAATCTACATAATCAATTGCTTTTCAACTTCTATTAAATTAGTATTCGAAAATATACACTCATGATTGTTTTCTTCAGATTTCCCCATGTATTTACGCTATTTTGCCTGCTAATAATATTACTTATAAATTATAATTATTTCTTTTATTATTTATATATATATATATATATATATATATATATATATATACATATGAAATGAGTTACGTAGTTATTTTATCTACGTCCAACTGATTGAACAGCGTGCGTTAATCCATTGAAACGGTCAACTCCCTCTGAATGGGTGCGTTATTTCAAATGTAAACAAAACGCTGGCATTTAACTGTGTTACTTTAACTTTGATTTATTTTATTAAAATGTTCTGAGTTTGTTTATTTTCTTAATCTTATTAGCCATTATGTTTTAAAACACAAATTTATTGAATCAAATTGTTTAATTAAAATAATAATTGATTTAAAAATTACTATTTTAAAAAATACACAGACACATTATAATGAATTTAGTTTAGGTAAACTTTTTTTTTGATAGCATTAACAAAACTATTCGCGTTTACTGCATTTGATTTTTCAATAGTTTTATTTTAGGTAAACCTTCTTTTCTGATTTGAAAAACATCCAATATTATCATCTTTTCACAAACTTAACTGTGTTTAAGATTTAGTTTTTACCTTTTACGCTGTTAAGTTTTTATTTACAAACTGTTACCTCCCTACGTCAAATCAGTATGGATGCAAGACGAGCGCGTAATTTAAAATGTAAACAAAACGCTGGCATTTACCGTGTTACTTTAACTTACGCTGTTAAGCTTTTATTTACAAACTGTTTTTTTTTTTATTATTCCATGTTTTATTTATTAAAATAAAAGATCTGATTTTTTTTCCTTTTCTGTCAACAAAAAAACTAACACATTGTACTGGAAAACAATATAACTGATTTTAGAATCAAATTGTTTAATTAAAAAAAGTTATTAAACAAACACACACACACACACACACACATTCTAACGAATTTAATTTAGGTAAACTTTCTTTCCGAGACCATCTACATAACTAATCGTGTTCACTGTATTTGATTTTTTGGTGCTTTTACACTATAGGACCCGCGCTAACTTTGACTCCATCGTTAGGGTCAGGGTCAGGGTCAAAGTGGGGGTTAGGGTGTGGGTCATGGTCAAAGTCAGCACGCGTCCTACAGTAGTTTTTAAATTGTTGATTTTAACAATTTTATTGAATCAAATTGTTTAATCAAAATAAAAATTGATTTAAAAATTACTACTTCAAAAAACACACACATTGTAATGAATTTAATTTACGTAAACTTCTTCTCGAGAGCATTTAACTAACTAATCGTGTTCGCTGTATTTGATTTTTTTTACTATTTTTCTTTTTGTTTTTTCCTTTTTCATTAAAAATATTTATATGTATGGTTGAGGATAAAAAAATAGGGCGGGGGCGGTCAAAAAATCTTCTTTTTTTTTCTTTTCTTAACTAAAAATATTCCTATGTATGGGTAAATAAAAAATTTGAGGGGGGGGGTCCAAAAATTTCTTTTTCTTCATTTGTTAAACTAAACATATTTCTATTTATGGGGAAGGGTAATACAAAAATCGGGGTGGGGTCGAAAAATTTTTTTTTTTTTATTTTCATCTAAAAATATTCTTGGTCATAAACAAAGAATATCAACGTCTAACCACCAAATAAATATGACTGAATCTCCATCGGTTTACACGTCAGTGTTCATTTCTGACGCGGCAGCCTAGCAAAAATATGCGACTGGAGGGAGTATATATTTGCTAGTATATATAAATATATTCCATTTCATAAACGCATCACACATCTTGAATTCTAACGGATATAATTTGTTCGAATAAAGAACAAAAACAATCATTTTACGTCATAATTGCACCACATTTTTAAAATTCTATCAACTGTGTTCTGTTTGAAGACAAAAGAAATTCTTTTCACTTTGCAAACGCACAAAATATAAATATTGTACTTGTATGTTATTTCTTCAAATCAATCATCTTGAGAAAATCTTGAAATAAAGACGAAACGTTGATGAATATATAAATAATTTTAGTTTTTCGTTTTTGATTTTCTCTCTCCCCCTCCCTCTCTCTCTCTCTATATATATATATATATAATGTATGTATATATATATATATATATATATATAATGTATGTATATATATATATAAACATGCATACCTAACTTTATATGTAGAGAGAGAGGTATACTATCTGTTCCTACTTGGCATTGCATGGGAGTCTTAGTTTTGGGGTTGTGATTTTGTTTTTAGCTAGAAAGAAAGATATACTGAGTGAAATCGTATTAACAGAGTACATCGATATATATATATATATATATATATATATATATATGTATATGTATGTATGTATGTACAGGATAAACGCATGAACTGATCGTTATGAATTTTGGGATATATATTATCGACCATATTGTGAATAACATGGGCACATTATTTTGTATAAACTTTATCATTTAGGGGGCACGCCAACTCAAATTCGCACCCTCCCTCCAAAACTTTTAAAAAGAATTGCTCTACATCAAATTTTGACATTAAGCAATACATTTTTAATAGAATTGGTGCACACGCGTGAGCATCAATAGTATGTATGTGCTTGGTAAAATCCTAATCTATTGAACTTATCATTATCAATTATGGAATATGTATTCTAGAAAACAGGGCGACTTAGGTAGGCACATTATTTATTTTTATGTAAACGTTACCATTTAGGAGTGTGCCACCGGAACGGTTCAGGAAATCATTCATAATTTATGTTCTTATTCAATATTTTGCCCAGCATTATCATCTAAAAAGGGTTCAACTGCTGCAAAGCTGATGAGAACAACTTTTTATTGTGTTTTAGTATTAACCCAAAAAGGGTTAATATTGCCATAAAGCAGATAAACCAAACCAAATTATGAATCTACTTGCTATACCTACCCGGCGCTGCCCGGGATGCGGTGAAGTCATTTTAGTTTTTAATTTTTATTTGAAAAATGTTTCAATCCTACCAGTTGTCCGGATGAGATATTGAATCAGCTATGATGAGTTCAAATCCTCTCAAAGCTATAATTTTCAATTCTGCAATACTACCATTGCTAATAATATAAACTCACCGATTCTTTCCAGCTATGGGTAAGAAATAGCAACTTGTGTTCAGAAAATTGTTTATAATTCATGTTTCCATTAAATATTTTCTTTCAGCATTAAGTAACTCAAAAAGGGTTGATATGCTGTAAAACAAATGAGACAAGCCTTTTATTGTGTTTTGACATTAAGTAACTCAAAAAGGGTTGATATGCCGTAATGCAAATGAGACAAGCCTTTTATTGTGTTTTGACATTAAATAACTCAAAAAGGGTTGATATGCCGTAACACAAATGAGACAGACCTTTTATTGTGTTTTGACATTAAGTAACTCAAAAAGGGTTGATATGCCGTAACACAAATGAGACAAACCTTTTATTGTGTTTTGACATTAAGTAACTCAAAAAGGGTTGATATGCCGTAACACAAATGAGACAAACCTTTTATTGTGTTTTGACATTAAGTAACTCAAAAAGGGTTGATATGCCGTAAAACAAATGAGACAAACCTTTTATTGTGTTTTGACATTAAGTAACTCAAAAAGGGTTGATATGCTGTAAAACAAATGAGACAAGCCTTTTATTGTGTTTTGACATTAAATAACTCAAAAAGGGTTGATATGCCGTAACACAAATGAGACAAACCTTTTATTGTGTTTTGACATTAAGTAACTCAAAAAGTCTATGGTTATGACTCGAGCAATAGACTCATACAATTTTTTTGGGGGGTGGGGGGAATTGGGTACCTTAACACTCCTGGAAAATTCTGAATTTTGACAATCATTGAGATGCGATAAAAAAAAAAAGCTGAACCGTTGGGTCATCCATTAAGCTCAGGTTACATTTTTCGGTACAACTATAGTTGACGTGCCAGATTTCCGTGACTTCATGTCACAACGATCGGGCATGTCGCGGAAGCGCCCGAGCGCTGACGGAATAATATCATTTTTTCCTTTCTTTTATCTTATAAAAACATTGACAAAATTTTACCCCCACCAAAAAAAACAAAACATTTTCACAAAACAAAATTATTTTCACAAAAAAGAAAAATTATTTTAATCTATGTATTTTTTCTTTGAATTTATTCGTCTTATATTAGCGGCTGCCAGTCTTCCAGTTAGAGCTTGGCAGTTTTAATGCAGGTCTTGGCTATCGAACGGAAGCCCTAACCCTAACGGGAATCCTAAACCTAACTCTAAATCCTAACCCTAAACCCAACCTAAACCCTAACCCTCAGCTATCTTTAGTTTCTTTCTTTGTTTTATGTTAGCAAAAAAAAAAGAAAAGAAAGAAAAACAGCGGAACAAATTAAAAAGAAAACATTGACAACCCCCCACCCCCCCAAAAAAAAAACTTTCTTTCTACACATTTGATTGAAAATGGTTCATTTGACCCACCCACCCCCAACCACAGTTTGTTCGTTTTGTATTTTTTTATCTATGTATTTTTTCTTTGAATTTATTCGTCTTGTATTATCGCCTGCAAGCCTTCCATTAACGCTTGGCGTTTTCGTCTCAGCAACTCTCGGGTGCTTCAGCAACTCTCGGGTGCTTCAGCAACTCTCAGGTGCTTCAGCAACCTGCCCGATCGTTGCCGATGCGAAGTCACGGAAATCTGGCACGTCATCTATAACAGCAGTCATTTTTCTAATCAGGAAAAAGTTAGTTTGCAAATCCAGTTAAACATAAAAAATTAAAAAGACAAAAATCCAAAGTTATTCTCTTTTTGCTCGCAATATCTCATCCTTTCTCTTTTTTTTTTCTACAGCTATGGGTTAAATAGTATCACTACTACTGGTAATATCTCCTTTTGTTTATAATGGACTATTCCAAACTTTTTATTCGTTCCTTTCTTTATTAACTTCGACTGTTAATAAACAGCGAGAGTGTTGAAAGCGAGAGTGACATATATCGTATAAAATTAAAACTGTGTAGGAGGGGGGGAAGACAGCATACAGTGAGAGAGGGTCACAGTGATAAATAGAAAGTTAGTGAGAAGTGAGTCACTTGATGAGTTAATTGCAAATTACAGCTAATTAGAACAGTTAATATTTAACAAAATTTGATCTGGATATCGATACTGTACTAAGAGTTTAATTTTTCTTTTTAAACAGTTGAATTGAGAAGATAGTTAAAGGGGAGATGCCCAAGGAGGCATAACAAACAAACAAACAAACAAACAAATAATAATAATAATAATAATAATAATTAAAATGTTTTTGTTTTTTAAACATAACTCAATTTTAACAAAATATTATTGTGATAAATTGTCTCATAATTAATCAAACACAGTTGATACCATTGATCAATGTTAGTACAATGTTAGTCCTTCCATAGTGTTCCTCATCTTTCAGATGATAATCATTCCGTCTCATTAACCCTTATCCTTCAGTGACTCTTGGCCTTGATCAGTGGTGACTGAATAGTACAAAAACACAGAAGAATATTTTAACATGTATTTTGTATGATTAAAATGTATAAGAAAATTGCCTTAAATGTTGATAAACTTAGCTTAAGTATAATAATAGACTAGCCCCTCCGGCCCCAGACAGTTTGTCTAGTGGATACACATATTTATAGTATGTGTATTTAGGCAGCATTTTTTCATTCATGCAAACATTGTTAAAAATAACAGAATTCGTCTGTTTAATTATACCTTTTTTTATTTTTTCAATTTTTTTAATGGTCTTTTTGCATTAAAATCAACCAAATTAATAAATATCCTATAGGTATCACGAACGTTTTCGATTCATCATCGAATCATCCTCAGGTGTCAAAAGCAAATGAACAAAAGAGCTGGAAAAAGAAGAGAATATTTTCAAAAGACAGCGCAGAAAGGTGCAGAGAATGTTTTCGCATTGTTTCAGGAAAGACGTTGACAATTTAAATTCAGTGACGCCGGAGTGGCATCACAGAATAAAGTCGCATTACATTAAGCATTTTAAAATGTTACCACTGGTTTCATATGTGATGTTATTAATTGTAGGTTATTGTGTTTTTATGTAGATAACTTCAAGTATTTTTAATTCTTTTTAATTGGTTTCAGAATGTATTATTTTAGTGTTATTAACTAGCATTTGTCTTAAATCAGAGTGAGGTAAGTTATGTTTTTGTAGATGTTGGTGAATTGAGCTTGAGTTTACAAGATGCATGGTGAGGCGGCAGGATAGGGTAGTTCTTGTAAAACCAATGTAGCTATTAGCTTTATTATTATTCTGGGAGTTACATTCTTCCACAGAGCATTTAAACTTATAAATAACATTGGTTCTTTCTAGTGGTTTTGGGGTTGGGGAGGAGTTGCTTTTTACTACAAGACTTTGTGTTTTAAATTTCTCATAGTAAATAATAAGTCTAATTTTATAATTATTGTCAATTGGGGATATGTATCTGTGTACAATATTTTTCATAGCTTTTTTTTCCAATCTGAAGTTTGGTTGCATTTGATTACAATAGTATGTCAATATTGTTTGAGTTGTGATGTTGGATATTATTATTATTATTTGTAGTGGTGTTTTTAAAGTTTCGAATCATTAATTTTATTTATTCATCAACGATATAATCAGGGAATTCGTTGTTAATAAGTAGTTGCTTTATGTTTTTTAATTCAATGAATAGTATTTTTTTAGGAGATTAATTTGGCACGGTTTAATAGATTTTTAACAATAGCTATTTTGTAGTGATAGCGTTAATCGCTCTTGTAATTTAAAAGACTAGAAGTGTTAAACGTATTATTAGAGGTGTCAATGAGAATGGGATTTTATTAGTTATGGTCAGTTCTATGGTGAATTTAAGAACATAATTTTTTTGGAAAAAGTATTGTGTATTTGTTCATTATTATCAGCTGCTGGGAAGCCATGAAATTAAATACTGTCTTGTTTTTAAATTCCTGAAACAGTTTTTCATGGTAAACAACTGATGATCCCTTAAATAATGTTAGAAGTAAACTAATATAATAACTGTAAAAATTAAATTGACTTACATGAGTGATTTTCCACTGAACGACTTGTGACTTAAGTTTTTTTTTTTATTTATTTATTTTTATTTATTTTTTATTTTTTTTTTTAAATTGAAAATTTTTTTTTTTTTATATATAGTTTTAATGGTTGAAAAACTTCCGAGACTATATATATATATATATATATATATATATATATATATATATATATATATATTATTATTATTATTATTATTATTATTATTATTATTATTATTTCATGTATCTACATAAAATGTTATAAGGATATATAATCTTTTATGTATCAATTTTCAGTATTTACTTCAACAATGCTCAATACGTGAGTAGAGCTAGGTAGTAAGTTGTGAAAATATATTTATGGCAAATGAGCTACACAGAATATTCCGCGTTTCATCCCCGTAAGGAATCGTCAGGCTATTATAAGTAGACGAGCAAAAAAAGAATTTGTCTTAAATCAGAGTGAGGTCGTATATTTTAGCTAGGCTGCCGCGTATCACCCTCCTGTGACTGAAGAGTTCCACTGTCAACCGAGCGTGTTCAGTGTTTAAGTGAGTTAATTTGGAAGAATTTAATAAGCTCAGTCAGTTAGCTCAGACAGCAGGCCTCAGATTCGCCGTTTCGATTTCAAATGTCAGCGTTAAGTTTCTTTATTGTTTATTTATTAATGTAAAGTAAGTTTCTTACATGCAGACTTTCAAACAAACAAACAAACAGAGAAAGTCTTAGTTATATTATAAGTGGATAGAAAAAGATAATTTATTCGACTGGATACTACTTTGATTTTTTTTTCAGACACACAGAGACAGACAGACAGACAGACAGAGAAAGTGCTCGTAAAATTATAAGTAGACTTAAAGTAAACAAACTAAGCAGTTTATTAGAATAGCGACTAATGCTTTATCTATTAACCTACAAGATTTTATTTGAAGTTCTAGTGACCGAATTTGCTTTTGTTTGCATATGAAAAATCTATCATGATTAAGATAATACATATTAGTTGTATGTTTTTCTTTTCAATTTTATATTATGTGCTGAATATTTCTGGCACGATCTCTTTCTGTATAGCAAATCTACTGTGATTAAAATGATGTATAAAATATTGTTTTTATTTCTTTCTCCTTTTCAGATCTAATAGTGAATATTCCTGCCCAGGGTAAATAAACAAAGAAGAACTTCCTGTGACTTTTAGCATCGAAAATGTGGACGACCGTAATCTTTGTCACCTCTTTTGTCTCTTTATGCCTCACTCTCGATCTGACCTACGTGATTGAAGAAGGCAGGAAGCCCGGCACTCTTGTCGGTGACTTGGCCAGAGATTCACACCTAATGGAAAACATCCGGCAAAACAGAGAGGAAGGGCACGCTCTGAAACGGAACGAAATTACATTCAGCATCCTGCAGCAAGGCTCCGCAGATGGCACCACGTTGTTCCGCGCTTCAAAAAAGACGGGGAAACTGTACACTGCAAAAATGCTGGATGCTGAATCACTCTGTACTTACAATGTGGAATGTTTTATAATTGTCGACGTGGCCGTCAGGAGGGCAGAGTCTTTTATGCAGATTTTAGAAGTCAAGGTCATCATTAAAGATGTCAATGACCATTCACCGGAGTTTCCCGTGGCGGAAATAAATATAAAATTCTCTGAACGTGACAGCCAGGGGACGAAAATATCTATCCCGAATGCTGTTGATAAAGATGTAGGAGTTCTTAACTCAAAGATTATTTATGAGTTGCATAAAAGTTTCGACCAACCTTTCTCATTAGTGGAATCTAAAAGGGTTGATGGGAAATCGGTACTGGCAATACGTCTCGAAAAGAAACTAGATTGGGAAAGTAAAACTTCATATAAAGTGGAAGTAACTGCCAAAAATGATGGGGTACCGAACCACAAAAGCGTTTTAGAAGTTTATATATCCGTCAAAGACGAGAATGACAACCCGCCGACGTTCAGGCAGAGTGTCTTTAACATCTCTATTCTAAATGAAGACAATACAACGGCAGCATTTTTGGTAGTAAGCGCCAATGATTCCGATTCAGAGAACAATAGTAAGATTACTTACTCTTTTAGTTCCGACACATCACACCTGGCTAGAAAGCATTTCAGATTAAACGAATCCACAGGTGAGATATTCCTGTACAAAAAGTTCAGGTCCGTCGCCAAGTTGCCTTACAAGTTGTACATCGAAGCTGTTGATGGGGGAATCCCGCCTTTAAGATCGATCGCCATGGTTCTTGTGAATGTCCTCAATCGGCAGAACCATCAGCCAAAGATCGATGTGAATTTCGTGTCGACGTCGACTGAAAATGTTACAACCATTTCTGAAGATATTAAGGTAGGAAGTTTCATTGCTTACGTAAAAGTCGTTGATGATGACAGTGGACAAAACGGTGAGGTCACGTGTCAACTAAATCATGAGAAATTTCAACTCCAGGGCTTAGGCACAAAGAAATATAAGATTCTAGTCAAACGTTCGTTAGACAGGGAATCTAAGGAAAACCATGAAATCACAATTTCCTGCCAGGACAAGGGGTCACCTCCTTTACAAAATAAAAGTAAGTTCTCTATCAAGGTAATGGACGTCAATGATGTGCCCCCTCAGTCCTTATTGGACAGTTTCAAATTTTGGATTTATGAAAACCAACCTGCAAAATACTATGTTGGATGCATCAATGCTACTGACCCTGACCTTGGGTCAGGTGGTCAGTTAACATATTCTTTAATAACTAATGATGAAAACCTACCTTTCACCATATCCAGCGATGGGTTTATCGCTACCCTTTTATCTTTAGACCATGAAATTCAAAATCGTTACGAGTTCCACGTTCTAATCAAGGATAACGGAATTCCTTCCCTGAACACGACAGTCAACGTTTTGGTAGAGATACGGGATGAGAACGATAATGTTCCATATTTCACATTCCCATCGGTCAACCCTTACACCCTTGATGTTCTCTATGATCCGCTTTCTTTGAATAATATCACCATTCTGAAAGCCGTCGACGAAGACAGTATGGAGAACGCCTTCCTCAAGTACGAAATAACGGCCGGTAATGAGAAGCAGCTATACACCCTTAACCCGTACACTGGCCTGCTATTTTTCAGCCAGATCCTCTCCCAGGAAGACGTTGGATATTATCAGCTCACCATCACCGTCAAGGACAGCGGAATACCTACCCTTTCAGCCTCAACTAATCTCTCTTTGATCTTGTTTGTGACCAACGAAACCTCGGGAATGCTAAATGGTGTCTACATGAAAACAGACGACCGGATACACATGTATTTACTGATTGTTATTGTATTAGTGGCGGTAATAGTGTCCGTGCCGGTTACAGCTACGATTTCCATCTGTTTCATACAGTGCAAAGAACAAAGGAACGATCCTTACTTGTCGGAGGTAAGTTTGTCAAAGAAAGGATCCCAAGAGCAAGTTCACCTGACAGGTCTTCCCTCGCTGGAAATAGCCCGACCTAATAATTATGTCCCAAGGGCCACTGATCCTGACGTGACTCAGAATACACCATCAGCTCGACAGAAAAAACGATCCATCCTGCAGAACAATCAAAAGAAATCTTCATCGTTGGGGAAAAAAATGCAGAAAACGCCAGACATTATATATCAGGTAAGTACTTGAAGCCTTTGTTTTAGTAAATTTATTTGCTTTTAGATATCTGATAATTATAAACAACTTGTTATACCAACCCGGTGTTGCCCGGGAGTATTTACTTTCGTTTTAGTTTTGCTGTATTTTTTAAGCTATGACGGCTTTTTTTACCGAATTGTTAATTTTTTTTTTTTCAAACAGGACTTTCACAGTTCAATTTAATTATTACGGTATCGTCTGGTCATTAAATTATTAATTGAACCAAATTGTTATTTTATTTAAGCAAAAAATATACATTTACAGCATTTTTTTTTTAAAACAATGATCATAAAATTCATCCTTTGCCTTAGGCATAGAAGCCCGAAACGTTTTAGGGAAAAGAGGGTCATTGGTCATCCAACTTTTGGGCTTACCTTACGCTAGACACTCACCAAAATACCACATTCAGTCTATGGCTTGATCTTACCTAGATGATTCCCGACTTGTTTTAAAAAGATTTTACTTACAAAACATTAATTGTGCGGAGTGGGACAACATTTACAAAAAAGATAGGAAAAATGAAGATTAGTAAGGCTCTGCTCAGTGTTAGATAGCCCACTGTTTTCCGAGTGCTCTTAAAACAACCAGGTCGATCTCTAGATGGGAGTGGAGCTAAGTGGGATGTAAAAAAAAACAAGATCAGGGTGGAAGATGGGAATAGATGGTGTCCTCCAAGATATAATATTACAGTTTAGGGGTGACCGGGGACAAAATACAGGGGACTGTGTGTGCCATGCCTATGCAGGGAACACAAACTTGTACCCAGCTCCTCGATGGATGCACAAACTAGTGTTGCTCGCCGTCCTCCTATCAGACTCCACGCGATGTAATGTAAATTGTTATAAAACTATAATTAATTGTTGTTAAAGTAATGTTGTTTAACTTCTAAATGTAATTATTTGATGTAAATAACTTACAAAATTTGTAATCTTTTAATTAAATGAGCATTTGCTAAGAAGTTTATATTGACTTTCTATTCGACAGTTTAAATGTTTCCAAACTCCTTTCAAGTATCGAAGGGACACAAAATAATAATTGTTTTCAGTTTCCAGCTATTAATAAATGATTTAAATGGCTGAGTTGTTTGCAAAACAACCGAAATGCATTCTGGTGGTCGATATGTAATTATTTGATATAAATAGCTTACAAAAGTTTCAATCTTTTAATCCATGAGGATTCGCTAAGAATATACAAACCAGAAATGACTTTCTATCCAACAATTTAAACGCTTCCAATTTTCTTTCAATTTTCGAAGAGTTACGGAGTTATTAATTTATTTTAGAACTATTAACAAAAGACTAAAATGGCTGACTTGTTTATGGGAAAACCAAAATTCATTGTATAATTAAATTAATTAAAAAAAATATATTGTTGCATTTTTTAATTATAATACAAATTTGACTAATAGTAAAGACAAAATATGTAAGTCATGTCGAGGCGGGAAACACATTCACACACAAAGTTGTTTCATAATTTTATTAATATAGGGATTAAATGCTCGTTATTTTTCATTCCAGTCGAATCCAAAATAAATCAATATGCCAAAAAAGTCAATAAAGTATCACTTTTTTCTCTAAAAATAAATTTGAAAAACAGATTTTTTAAAGTTAGTTTCGAATATTAAGGATCTTAAAAACATGAACTAATATTTAAACAAAAGCGAAAATTAAATCGATATGTGTGCAAATCAATTCACACATCTAAGAATATGCCGACACTAATGTTGTGCAAGGCACTGCACTGAATATTTATTCATAAAAATGTAATTTTCTTTGAATAGAAATATTATTTATTAAAAATAAATAAAATAATGTATTATTTTTCTTATTATTTAGAATTGATATTAGTATTTCCATTTATTGCAGAGAACAAACATGGCGTCCATTAAAAATGAGTTCCTCTTTTTTTAAGACTGGCAATGGAAATACTTTTTTTCTGTATGGGGAATATTACCTCCTACTCCTACTGAATACGAAAGAAGAGAATGTCGACCCGGATAAAATATCTTTTTAATAAAATTAATTTTTTAAAACATTTTTATTTTATTTTACTTAAAAACTTAGTCGGGTATATGGCAGGTGTTTATGGTGAAACAAACTTTTTAATCACTGCACAATTTTAGATTCTATTAACCATCTACAAATTCAAACTTAGGCTAGGTGTAATTTTTTATATATGATTAGAAAGTTTTGTTTCAATATATGAAAATATAAACAATGAATTAAAAATAAAGTTCAATGATGTGTCCAACATCTGTACTAATACATATCTACAAAAACCTAAGTGAATCAACGTTTGTTTCCTAAAGGTTTTTTTCCCCCATATACTTTAATGACACACTATATGGTAAAATATTACTTATTTCTCGGATTGAGTTATGTTTGAAAAAAATCTGTTTTATTCTTGTAATTGCCCGTAATTTGTAATTAATTAAATAAGTCAACTATATCTCAGTTAGTTATGTATATATTTTACCCACCCTCTTTTACTATATACTGATTCAAACCACTCATATTTTTTTATGTCTTTGTGAGCATTTAGAAAAAAATGTCGATTCTCCTTTTAAGTGTTGCTTCCTGATTGTTATATTTTGTCATTTAATTTACATAGATTGTTCGTGCAGACCAGAAACATGTAAATTAGATGGCAAAATAATAAGTCTCTTTACTTCTATATTATCCACTAGCTACACCTACCCGGTGTTGCCCAGGAGTAAAAGAACTGATAACTGACTTGTTTATAAAGAAAGGGAAATTAATGATGGTGACTTAAATTTCATAATTAAATTATTTTGTGAAATAAGATTTTTAAAAAGTTTGTTTAAGAACTTGTCGCTAATAGTAAAAAAACAAAACAAATAATGATGGGTAATTAATGTGGAGACGAGAAACACACACACACACATGCTTGAAGTAGCATAATTTAATTACTAGCTGACTCTAAAGTGTTAGTATTGTCTGTGATGTAAACATGATGACAACTATTTTTCCAAGTTAAATATAAAAGTTGGGAAGCAAGAATCGGCAGCAGTTAACTTGAAGTATTAGTATTTTTGTGAACAAAACAACTGTTTTTCTTTTTAAGTGACTTTAATTATAAAAGTTGTAGGTTAGTTCGAATGTAATGAAAGAAGTATGCCAAAACTATTGATTAGAATTGCATTACATTTGGCATGAAGAGCCCTTGGGATGCTGGGTGTAATACAATTAAGAAATTAATTATGATGCTAAAGTAAATCCCCAACAACTGGTGTGTAAACACAAAGATGCTTGGAGGTTTCTGCTTTATGGTAATGGAAAAGGTTAAAACTTAAATTTTTTCATTTATTTTTATTTAAACTTTTTGTTGTCAACATACTATTTGTTTATTTTTAAATGAAAAATTTGCAAGTCAGAGGATGAGTCATGACGTAATTGAAATGAAAGCTGTGGTTAAGTAGCTCTGTTGATTTATAATAAGTGTTTTCATTATAACCAGAAATGATATTGAAAACAATGAATAAAGAAATCAATGAAGGAAAAGGTTTAAGTGATGAACAGAATTTGGACGCTATTTGAAATTTTGTTAGTTGTAACAAACACAACTATTTCATTTGCTAATAAACAGGTGAAAAATCAGTGTATATCGGGAAGTGACTGTTACTAAAGGTAATATCTGGCCAGATATAGTATGTAATCGATAAAATCGATTGTAATTTCAATTTTTACTTTTTAAGAATAGAGACCGATGATTCCCATAAATGACTGGCTATTCAGAATTACATATTGATTTTCTAGGAGAGAACGTATGCATGACAAAAGTTGCAAATCCGACTGGCTTCACTTTATTATATATATATATATATATATATATATATATATATATATTACATGTATTGTATTAGTTTCTGTAGATGTAAATCCGTTGAAACTCAAGTGTTTATAAAAATTGCTCAATAACAAGTAGAGCTGTTCTTAAGTATAAATTTTTATTTATACAAACATTATTGGTTACATATGTGCATACATGTTTCGGTTGTACTCTTCACAGAGAGTAAACCTCTTCTGGCCAAAGATGACAGAGAAGTGAGATGGATTTGGAAAACTTTCCCTTTAAATAAATCTTTTTGGGGATGAGCTATTTTTTATAAATTACTATCGGATTACATACTTCACTTGTTAACTCTTTCAATTGATTTCTATCTTTTTTATTCTTTTTTATTACCTGCCTTCTAATTCTTTTTTTTTCTATTGTTTTATTACCTACTTAGCCTGGATTCCTTTCTTTTCTATTTAACACTTCGAAGTTTTAATCTATTTACAAACCTATTCAAGCATAAATATCTGATCTTTATATAAAATACACACGTGTGCACACATTAATAGATACACAAATACACATGAATAAACAGAAACAAATATCCATACACGGATATACACATATATACACATATATTCATTTTCAAGCATAAATATATGTTCAATATATAAAATACACACGTACGCACAAATTAATAGATACACACATATATATATATATACATATATATACATATATATATATATATATATACATATACATATATACATTTTCAAGCATAAATATCTGGTCTTAATACAAAAAATATGCACGTGCACACAAATTAATAAAGTGAAGAGGTTCACTCTCTGTGACGAGTACAACCAAAACATGTATGCACATATGAAACCAATAATGTTATATGCATATATATATATATATATATATATATATATTACTATTTCATGTATCCACATATAATTTTATAAGGAAATATAATTTTTTTATGTACCAATTTTCAGTATTTACTTCAACAGTACTCGATACCTAAGTAGAGCTAGGTAGTAAGTTATAAAAAGATTTTAAAACCAGATATTATGACCACAAAAGCACATTTAAAAACAGAGAACATAGAATAAAAACAGAAAAATGGACGCTCACCAATAATTTAATGGAAAATAATACGACAGGCCAGTACATGTAGAAATTTAGACGACCCGTGTTATTATGCATGAATGAAAAATTTGAAATTCTAAATTTTAAAGACGTTCGAAATCCATTAAACTGTAGAAGTGAGATAGCAAACAGCTGCTTACACAGAAATAAATTTACCGTAAGCTAGCAAATGTAAAAAAATAAATAAACAAACAAATAAGTAAAAAAAAAACTAAACTAAACACTAACAACTTTAAAACTAAAACCTAATATAGAAATACAAGTAACAACGTGTTAAAATAAGCTCACTGTCATTATATTGACACAACAAAGAAACAGGATATATGCCATTCTATAGAAAATAGAACAATAGAATAGGAAATAGGAAGTAAAACTAACCCGACCTTTGTTCGTGTGAAGCCCAACGTTTGGCTAAGAGAACAACAAAGAATCTGATTGGTTAACTAGCTAGCCGTGTATATAAAAAACACCCAGCAAAGCTAACTCCATGCATTTTAGCCTGAAGATTCCCCCCAGGATGAAATGTGGGAGCCTCTGTGTAGCTTAATTGCCATAAATTTTCATAACTTACTATATATATATATATATATATATGTGTGTGTGTTAGTCTGTATGTATGCTAATATATGTATATGAAGATAAACTACCAATTAAAAGTATTTGGTCATGCTCAGTCACTGCCAACCGT
>OY744525.1:46089647-46094647 GCA_963556195.1 Sepiola atlantica | reverse complement strand
GTTTCTTAGGAAAATTTTAATGGGTTGTAGGGGTGATGATATGGGCACAACCTCTCATTTGAAAATTCAAATATTTCAGATCTGCATTGAATTTGATCCATAGTCATTAGACAACAATTAAGCCAGATTCTCTGAATTCCAGTTTCTTCTTAAGATCCCAGAAGAAAAGCATGATGTGCATGGCATACAAGTGCATAGCATTGCCATCTACACGTATAAATATCCCTACAAGTTCCATGATGATAATAAAAATTATGACGTGTGCAGACATGACACCCTGGAAGTACACATTATTTTACACATGGCTCATGGTCCATCTAACATTGCTGCACTGTTGATCAAACAGCGACATGCTTTGGCAAAGTTATGAATGAATGATTTAGCAGCTTTTTCGAGGGAAGCACTGCTCATCTGTAAATCTGGGAATTGTCTAGAAAACGTGACTGTTTAACTTTTTCGCTGGCCAGCAATCTGCGGTTAGCAACTGATTACACTAGCAGAACTAAAAAAAAATGAATGTATAAATGTTCCTTGATTGCAAGGAGTTAAAAATCCCTGAGTGATGAACTGGTATTGTTGTGAAGGAACTGGGTCAGTATAGGATCGACATGGAAAAGTTCGCTTCAGTGATGAAGATCAATTGACAAAGGTGGGTAGACTGGAGGATGAATGGGTGAGGTGAGCTTTGCCGTTCTCACGATGCTAGTCAAAAGGGTTGAACAGCCACATGTCTTTAGTAAAATGATTATGCATCTCTTGTGTTACAATGTGCAGCAACCACTTTATTTTGATTGCCATTTTGATGTGTGCCCTAACTCTTACTAGCAATGAAGAGACTATCCTGTCCTTCTTACCAAAATCTCAAAGCTAACCTAGATACCGGTAAAAAAAAATTTCTAGGAAATTTCAATGCCCCAATCTTGGAAATTGGACTGTATTAAGTAAATATAGTATGAAGAGCAATGACTTCCGCTTCTTCCAGCATTGTACCGAATTTGGTTTTGTAATTTGCAACAATTTCTCACACCTGAAAGCTGCTCATAAGATGATGTGGATGCAGCCATGGTCAGAGAATGGTCGAATCTTCAGTTACCTTGTAAATTGCATGTAAAACCTTCAAGATGTATGCACTGTGCGAGTTATGTGATGTGCAGAATCTCACTCGCAAGAGGTAAAAGTACAAAAGCGTATTGATGTATGTAGACTGCATGGATCTACATAGGGTGCTTGTGAGAGTGCAGTCTAATGGCATGTGGAATCATTGCAGGTCTACACGGCCAGCATTGAGGTTCTTGGTCTTAAGAAGCAGAACCATCACGGCTGGGTTGATGAGAATGATTCCCAGAGAAACAATCTCCTAGAAGAGAAAGACAAGTTATGCCAATGATATATTGGCACATCTCAAAAAGACTGTAAATCTTTACAGCAGGCTTTCAGGAGTGCTAAATCGTCACTCCGGTAAAATAATAAAAATGGATATCTCTCAGAGAATGTAGAAGGCCACATCAATCTAACACGTAGGCCTCAATCATCTATTATACCGTTCTCATGAGAGCAATCAATTACGTAAAAGACAAACGGAAGCCAGTTGTCTTGTGTGTCATATCTGCAAGAAGACTTATAAAAGGAGATCTTGGCTACTGAGCCATATGCATGTTCCCACTTGGGCAGTATAATCTTGTAGAGGTGGCCGTCATCATATATATATATATATATATATATATATAGATAAAGAGTAGATGAGAGAGTAGAAAGTGGATCTTGGGTTTATTTTCGGCAGTCTCGTAACTCCTGCTTCCCTTATTTTGTCCTTTAGTCCTCACATCCCATGAGCGATGTTTCTGACAAAGGGGGAAGAATTACTGTTTTCTGAGTCGAGATCTATCCATCTAATACATATTGTTGGCTAGTTTTTGACCTTGAAGTAGTATTTTTTTAGCTCCTTACATCAAGTGGCTTCATGCCTTGTCTGGAGCGACTTCCATAAAATAAAAAAGTTTGAGCTACACATGTTCATACTTAGAGATCTATAAGAGATAAAAGTGTACTTTATTCATCCTGTAAGCGACCAAACGTGATTTATTTTTGACAGCTTAAGTAAGTAAACGTTATTGTGGGAGGACGAGTTTGGAGGGTACATCTTCTCTTAAATGGTAAAGTTTACAAAAACAAAATGTGCCACATTACTCACCGTGTTGCCTAGAATATATATTCCATAATTTATAATGATAGGTTCTTTAATTTAAGAGCAGAATCCTATACATAGACGTATATATATAATATATATATATATATATATATATATATGAGAGAGAGAGGTTATGAATTCGAGTGAGCCTCGGTGAATGGTTTTCACTCATTGATAGCAAGTTTACAATTCGCAGAATCGATTCATCTATTAACAGGAAGTGCTCAACCTGATGCTCAAACTGCATAGTGGTCTGGGAAAAAATCTTTTAGGTGATTGAAAGTTTAGTTGGTAACAGATGTAGTTTTTTTTTGTTGTTGTTGTTAGCTTAATGTGTCCATTATAGCGTTGTACTAATAGGCTTTTCTTGAAGCAAACAAGTTCTCTTTCATTGGTACAAGTCCTATTAACAATCACAGACAATTTTGGGATTGATTCTTTAATAATTGTGTTTATCTTTTTTTTTGTTTCTGATTGAATGGGGTTTTGTGAGAATGGTGAATGAAAACCAAAATAAAAATAAATCAGTTCACGATTCAAGCCAAAAACCTTTGCCTTGTTCTTCAGGCCAATTTTCAAAAGACAAAAGAGAAATGCCAAGACCATAATGATGCGGCACAAAAGGAAATAGAAAAGACAACAAAACATGATGATGAATGTCATTTTCTAAGCTGCCTTATAAGTGGCATTCGGCCAAAACAAGTGACTTTTATTGCAGTCAGAAAGTCCGTGATAGAGCGTCCAAACATTAACTGTTTACCTGCAGAAATTAAAAAAATATTTTTTTAAAAATAAGCATCGATTCTTTTTTACGATCTCAAATAAAAGAAAAACAAAGAATTCATAAGCCACAACCAAATTTCTGGCATTTCTTTTAATATCACGTGATATTCCACACTCTAATGCATAATGTGGCAACGTTTCCATAGGGGAACATGCCATTATCTCAACAACATCCGATAATATAAGCACAACATTTTCAGGATTTTTATTCTATCACACAAAGAGAAACATTTTGAAATATCAACTTTTGGCTTAAATAGGATTTGATAGCATTCGTAAAAGGTTAATAAAAAGCAGGGGTTGATCAGGAGGTTGAAGATCAGATCAGCCTTTTTATTGTAGTTTTGATACTATGACTGAGTAAATGATATATTAATAATGGAGATTTGGTATCTGTTTGTCTGAACCGAAACTATACTATTACTATCTTTTAATGCTCAATTCAGTTTACTATAATATTTCAGACGAATGTACATCTTTCAATGCTCAATTTATGGGGTAATGAAGTATCTTTTCTGTTGTTATGATACCATCCTCCCAGATATTACCTCCTCCTTTTGGGAGAGGCAGTGTATTATATGTTAATTCGTCATGATAACATCCTCCCAGACATTACATTCTCATGTTATTTGTGTGGGTGTGTGGAGGGCTAGTGTAGTATTTTTTATCTGGTCATGATACCATCCTCCCAGGGATTACCTTCTCCTACTTTTTTTAGGGGGGTGGTGTAGTATATGTTCTCTTATCATGATACCATACTCTCGAGCATTATATCCTTCCTCTTATGGGATGGGATAGCGTATTCTTTTTTCCATCACTAATTTTTTTTCCTACAAAATATATAATTTAATCTGTTTCAATATAAAACTCTGGTCTCATTTTGACAATGAAATAAAACTTAATTCTAATCGATTTTACCGATTTCCATATGTAATCTAATGGATATTTTATTTTGGAAGAAAAAGGCTTCATATCCGCCAGTGTCAAGCTGCATAAAATAGTATCAACTGCAAAAGGATTTGAAAAAATGATACAATTTATTATTATTTATTTTTAATAAATTTAATATAATAATTTTAAAAGGGTGTTGTTATTTGCTTGAAGCATTGTACATAGTAAGTTGAATATTTTTAAAGCGATGCTAATGTAATTTTGGTTGAAAACAAATATTTATTTATAAACGTAGTGTATCGAATAAGGATGGTATGGTATGCTTTCATATTTTATTATTTTTTTGTTTTAATGTTATGCTTATCCATATACATACATATGTGCACACATATGCGTACGTTTGTATGTATATTGTATATGGATAAGCGTATACACTTCTCAACCCTTGGTTAAGAACATAGAAGTATTTCCTTTTATTAGTACCTTTATTACGGTAAGGAATAATATATATAAGATATGATAAATAATAACATATATAAAGTAAAAAGACTTCCTCACAGGGGAGTTAATGTTGCATTACCCGTTATTTCAGGGTACCCGGTAAGATCCAACAAGAATGATAAAGAACAGGGCGTATATGGAAAAACTTTGGTTTTCTTTATTTCCCATCACCGGATGATTTACGCCGGCTACGCATACACATATAAAAATCTTTTGACATACTGTTGTCTCATGAAAGTCTTTTTCTTGCTGAGGTCACAGACTTTGTTTCCGCTAGAAACTCGTTCATACATACATCTGATTGGAAAGCAGTTTGCTCTGCATTGTCTATCCTAGCGTGAATTGAAGCTATTGTTTCACAAGTTCTTTGATGAAGTACAAGTCAGGGGATTCCTTCACATACCAACTTGCTTATCAGCCGCATTTTTAGTCAGCAGACACAAAAGCCTAACAGCAAGACGGGCTTGGGTACCATAGCCAATAAAGCTTCATCGGTGCCATAAACATCGGTAAACTCCCATTCTTTCGGTACTTCGATACTCCGATCACCAAGCGCTTCAGCTCTTCGCGTTTCTGAAACCGCCCTCTTTCAAGTCACGCTTGCACTGCGGAACCTCCTCCTTTTTCACAGTTATCG
>OY744525.1:46044647-46084647 GCA_963556195.1 Sepiola atlantica | reverse complement strand
TTATCCCTCCATTTATAAAGATTTATTAACTAATAGTATAAACTATGCGAGAAACTTTTCGGATATTTCAAAAGAACAAGAAGACATATTCTGGGCTTGTCGGAGATCAATTCTAGTCTACAATGGAGTGAATTAGATTTTAAAAAACGGTAATGAATTTGACGTTCCGATGGGGTTGTTTGACTCTGCACAAATTGCAGACATAGTGGGAATTTATATGATATATACAATTAGCAGAATAGTAGACCCTAATTTGGTAGGCTTGTATAGGGATGATGGACTAATTATAGTTCCTAAAAGCAATGGCCCCTTAGTATCAAGTATACAAAAAAGTTGTGTAGAGCATTTAAATATCTAGGTTTAAAGATCGATCTTACATCAAATTGTAAGGAAGTAAACTTCCTTGATATTACATTAAATTTAAAAGAAGAAACTTTCAAACCATATATCAAGGACAATCAAACTCCTATATACATAAACGTAAAATCTTATCACCCTAAATGCATTATTAAACATATTCCAAAAACAATAAATACCAGAATTAACAAACTATTATCCAATATAAATATTTTTAACGCAAGTAAACATACATTCGATAATGCATTAGGAAACAGTGGTTTTAATGAAAAATTAAGATATGTTGAAGAGACAAATAAAAGAAAACCTAGGAACAGAGGACGGAGAATTATCTGGTTCAACCCTCCATTCTGTCAACTATCCAATATTAATATTGGTAGAACATTCTTAAATTTATTGGACAAGCATTTCACCAAAAGTAATCCGTTATATAAAATATTCAACCGTAAAACGGTAAAAATTAGTTACTCGTGTACAAAAAACATGGACAACATAATCACTTCTCACAATAAAAAGATTTTGGAAACAATAACTAACAAGAGTAATGACAAGGAGAAAAAAATGCAATTGTCGTATTGAAAACAACTGTCCGATTAAAGGAAACTGCAATGTAGATAATGTAGTGTACAAAGCCACAATTTATCCACAAGAGAACACAAATGATAGAAAAATATATATAGGAATATCTGCTGGCAATTGGAAGCAAAGCTTTTACACACATAAACATTCGTTCTCTAATCCGAATATCACCAATAAAACCGAATTAGCAAAGCATGTGTGGTTTCTAAAAAATATGGGATTAAAACCAATCATTGATTGGTCTATACTATGTAAGTCAAGCACTCCGAAGAGTTTCAGACATAGATGCAATCTATGTCTGGAAGAAAAATTAGAATCCTAAAATATGCAGACAACAATATCTTAAATAAAAGGGACGAATTATTGGCAAAATGTAGACATCGGCATACATTTAAAATAACTAACTTGTAATTTTTTTTTTGTAAATAAAACATATATTAACTTAGCCATATTTTTAATTTATCGTCATATAATAAAACATTTTTTAATCGTGTGCAATTTTTCAATAATAAAACCTATATTAACTTCGCCATACTTTTAATTTATCGTCATATAATAAAACATTTTTTAATCGTGTGTAATTGTAGTACCTATTTTAATCGTAATTTCCGTATTTAATTTTTTAAAAACGTAATAAATTTAATTTTCAAATGTATAACATTCGCAATCTGAAACTTAATCCAAACTTTCGCATTGTAACATAATTTAAAAAATTATTATTCTTTTAAACGGACACATTTAGGTTTCAATCATGATCAGTTATAATCCACGTTTCAAATCGAGGATTGACTTCTTGTAAAGATAAAAAACCTAATTTATTTTTGTACTTTGATTTTACATATTTTTATACTCCGTTAATGCCACCGCCCTAATTTATTAATTAACATAATCACCCCTTCCCATCCCTTCTATATTATAGAGACCAATCAATAAATAGAATATCGTTGAAATTCTTTTTATTTTTTATTTTATTCTTTATTTTTACTTTGTTTTAAAATTCTTGTCAGATATATAAAGGTGTTAAAATTCTTTCATTTAGGTTTGAATTGTGGTTGGAAACACATCCGAGGAGACCTAGTTACGGTCGAAATAACGTATGATGTGTACAATCCGAATGTATATCTAGTCTTGTTCAACCTCATAATTTATATATATATATGGTAAATTGATTATAATATTCAGAATGTTTATTTCGATCCCGGCTTGAGGCCCTTTCTTGTCTAGCTACACTGAAGAGCTGTGATACAGAGAAACAATCTGTCTGGATGACTAAAATATGCCTTCCTGTTTCGGTTGAGCTCTCTGGTAAGTGAAATCGCCAACTGCCATCAGCTCATAATGCATTGCTTTTTGTGTAAACAAATGGAGCTCTCAGGCATTGAGATTTTGTTTACTCTCAGCAGGTGTCGAATGATAGTCAACTGGTTAGGAGTGCCGATAATTATCGTTACAGTCGAGTTTCGATCCCAGCTTAAAGCACTTGCTTATCTATCCATATTGAAGAGCTGTGATACAGCAAAACATCTGCGGATGACTAAAATATGCCCTCCTTCTTGAATTAAGCTCTCTGGTAAGTGAAATCGCCAACTGCTTTCAGCTTATAATGCATTGGCTTTTATGTAAACCAAGGGAGCTCTCAGGTAATTGACGATGTTTATATTGAGATTTCACTTTCTCTTAGAGGGTGCCGAATGATGGTCAAATGGCTGTCGTCTAGATTGTCGAATTTTGATCCTGGCTTGAGGCACTTGCTTGTGATACAATGAAACAGTCTGTCTGTGGATCACTCTCTCTCTCTCTCTCTCTCTCTCTCTCTCTATATATATATATATATATATATATATATATATATATATCAGAGTGAGGAATTTGAATTGGCGACTAGACATTAAAACAAATGACGTTGGATGTTAAAAAACATCAAATACGTTTGTCTAACATAATAAAGAACATATAAAAAAGACGGGGGAAAAACGTATAAATCGGTATAGAAAGCAGAAAGGAAAAAATAAAGAATGATAGAAACCGTCTCATGGAAGTAGAGTGAAGGAGAACGGTCTGACTTCTCTTCCCTTATTCATCGGGCAGTTTTTTTACTCGCTAACTTTTGTGTGACGGTACGGATATATACATATATATATATATTATATATATATATATATATATATATATATGCAAATAAATACACATTGCTCTTTATTATAGAGTGAAGGATACAAGCTTTTACGTTTTTAGCGACCATGTGTTCGGTATACTTTTCCTGAAACATGAGGCCACGATTTTGTATGTTGTTTTATTTTGGCTAACATACATTAGGGTCATAAAAAAGAGGAAAAAGAGAAAAAAAGTGAAGAAACAGTTGGATTTGCATACATGCACATTTATTCTCACATAAACAATTTGTCAAAGACAAATGTAAAAGGTTGATACGAAATATGTAAGGTGGTACTTAATATGATATTATATATAAAAGGAAAACCGTGCTATCAGCAGGGCTACGAATTCACCGACTGCAACCCCATGTATTGATTTACTCCTCTCCAGGAGTTAGGCACAAGGCCAGTTTTTATCTTACTCCCACAAGTAAGATGTGACCCAAGGTCGGGTCGGGAAAGTGGGGTTTAAAAATTGCCTGGGCAGCCCCGTCGACATTCCCCGGTAGGGGCGCCTCAGGCAGTAAGCAATAAACTTACTCCTCCCCAAAGAGGGGAGGCGAAGCCTGGGAGGGTGGACCACCTAGAACTGCACAGGACAGACCCATAGACCGGCGTAAATCAAGCCCCGAAGGCCAAGACAATACCAGTCTATCGGGTGCAGTATCCATCGGAACAGATACTACACTTTGAACCCCATGTAGAGAGGTAAAATTCTCCTGAAAACGGTGCCACCTATAGGCTGTGTGTGGCAACCAGTAATGCCTTAGGACGCGATCCTGGTGGCTGAACAGTTCATGGCCTGGTGGCATAAATGGTTACGTGAACTGCAATACTCCATTTCAGCCCTAACTAGACAGAAGGTCGGAGTGGCCCGATCCGATCAATCGGCTGATCGCGTCATGCTCTAATGTTGGATAATGGCCCTGTGGGAATGGACGTATCTGTTGGGAATTGTTGATTTGACTTGCGCGGATTAACGCGGGGCAGTCGAGTGCAGAGCAGGGCTTGTTCTCACAGTCGGAGCTGGCAGACGTGACAAGGTTACCGTGTGATGAGACCCCAGATCAGGGGCCAGTCTGAACCTGGAGAGGATGTGACGTCACAGGCCCTTGCATGGGAAACAGGGGTTCTGTGACGTCACTCATTCTCGTGAGAAGCGAGTTTTCGTCAGTCTGATTCGGAAAGTGAACCGAGATGACGTGCGATTCACAATGTAAAGATAAGGGATATTTCCCCTAGGGGAATGCAGGCGCGAGAAATCCTTCCCCCCCCCTCTCTATGAATAGTTAAGAAAACATTGTTAACTAACTACGATAAAGTAGTGATTGCTCTCTCTCTCTCTCGACGTAGCGAATGACTCCCAGTTGAAATAACAACGCTTGTAATAAATGAATTAAATTCAAAAGAAGAGTCTGTCTTCGGAATGCATCATGGCTTTTATTGCAGACAACAGACGGCGTGGTTCACGGCAGAGAAGAAATAATTCATCCACTAGACGACACGACCAACCCTCTACACGACGAATATACGAAACGCATTTTCAGCATTCAGAGGGATAAATGAGTGAGTTCAACACATAATATAATGTTACTTATTGAATTAGTAAAATAATTACAGATAATCCGAGTTAACTTGTGTGGATATGACATGTATTCCATTCCTAAAGAAAAGTGGTGAGATATAGACAGAAACTATTTTAGATTTGGAGTGAAAGTCAGTCCTATGAGCTTATCAAAACAAGGAGCTTCCTCAAGGAGAGAGCCATTCATTTTAACTAGAGCAATGCCAGTATCTGAGCATTGGTGGTGAAAGGAGAGAAGCTTTTGGGATTAAAGTAAATTTTGCACCTATATAATACCAGCATTTTAATAATTTTGCTTGCTTGTTTTCACACTGAATGTTTTAGATAGTTGGAGACAGGGCGAGTGAGATGAGCAGTGGTGGGAAAATGTGACAGTATCAGAAAGCCCCACGGAAGTTGGAGCCTAAGATACAGCACTAGTATGAATGAAAAGAGAGAAAACCTTAAAATCACTCGACGATATGAGAACTGCCACTGAGCCGTTTTTAACAAAGGCTGTAGACTGCTGGGTAATAAAATCTCAGGTCGCCTTTATCAAGCTCCAGGGAGAGAAATAAATTACTTCTCAAGTGTCAATATAGAATTAAGCCATGTTTTCTTTTTAGTGATGCTTCTCTATGTAGATAAGACCGGTAGCGGCCGTAATTGTTTTTCAAAGACAAAGGAAAACTCGGTCAGTAGGTCCCAATAAAAGAGAAGACAGAACAGCTTAAGTCAGTAAGTGAGTCAGTGAGTCAGCCGAATGAAGAGGCTTGCTTCTGTTCCCCCACTGAAAACATCAGATCAGTCCGTTTGTATTCTTTTTTCGCCCAGAACTTAGAACGGATTTCGCTGACCAACAATCAAGTCGGTCCAACAAAAAAAAAAACACAGAGTTGAACTTTAATATTACCGAGCTGTCTTGCTTTATAGACAAACTGGTGTAAATTATTTTTCTTTATTTTCTAAATAATTATTCTTTTAAGAAAACCACAACAGACCACGTCGTTACAGACTTAATTCCTTTTATTCAACTGTTCTGCATGAAATGACCCTTCACTTCACAGTTGCGGATCTAACCTGGCTTATCGCTCACTGATCTAAACAAACACAACGTGGGAGTGAGTGATCGCTGGATCAGGCGTTTCGACATCTGCGACCTTTATCAGGGTGGCAACTTTTCCCGGGCAGTACTGGGTGACTCATCGAATCCAGGAACGGCCGAACTGGTGACGTCACGAAAGCTGGAGGAGTGGGGTACAAAGAGGGGAATAAATGGAGTGGGAAATAGTGAAAGGAGTAGTATGACGTAAATAAAGGAGTAGTATGACGTAAACTACTTTTATAGATATATCAGAGAGAAAGTATTTAATGTGTGCAGACATATTATCACATCCTGGCTAAAATGTGTTCTCTTTGATATGAAAAAGCCATACTGTAGGAGTAGTGGCTCCAATTTGGGAACCTCTAATATCCAACAAAGCCTTGGGTTATTTTAAACCGAGACACGCTAAAAGGTGAGCCAACAATTGATCAGCTGAAATGTTATGTCTACAACACGTCAGCGATACAACGAATAAAATTTGGAGGAATATTTTTCCTTTTGGCATCCTCTTTAATTAAAATCAATCCTGCCGATAAAATCAGTGCCAAAGTTATTTTAGGGAAATTCCAATTATATGGATTGTAGCCTTGAAAGAAGTAGTAATGTTATTTGAGGTATCATTTCCAATCTAGCATTTTGAAGTGTTATTTCATGTTGACATTCTCAAGAAATTAAGACATGCATCTCAAAAGAATGCAAGGTCTGTCTAGAAGGCATTAAGCTTCCTGTTTCTTTTTATTTGCATTTTTCAGGTTGACAACCCAGTTGGAAAATCTTTAGACACAAACTCTTCGTTTGCATTATTTGTATTATTTGGACTACTGTTCTCATCTTGGGTGTTATTCTCACAACGTTTCGGCCGATGTAACCTCCAACCTTCTCCAGGTTCATCTTGTCGAACTCGGAAATCGGTATAATGGCATAACGACCGAGAATTGCCACTTCCGGCTAAGAATGTGTTCAGCAGTCAGCGGTGAATTGCGAAAGTCAGTTCCTGCTATATTACGTTCCCGCCAAGGACTTTGTTAACTATTCTTATTTTTGGACAAAAACACATTTTATTTTGGTCATTAAATTGTTAGGTGAAAGTGCAGAATAGTTACCAAATCCTCCCGCCCCATGTTAAGAATGGCTTTCTATATAATAACATTATCATTTAAAAAGACATTCTTAACATGGGAAGGGGGGAGCTTTGTTAAAAATATTTCCTTTGAGTATTTGTAAAACAGAAAACATTCTAATTATAATGAATATATTTGTATAAAAAAAAAATTCAAAATTTCCAATGAAAGAAATTACTTTTCAGAATTTCTTAGGTGTTGACACAGAGTTTTGTGTGTGTAAAATAAACAGGGGACTGATTTTTGCAATTCACTGCTGACTGCTGAACACATTCTTAGCCGGAAGTGGCAATTCTTGGTCATTACGCCATTATGCCCAGGAATCTGGGCGGAATTTCAAACAGAAGCCTTAATGCTCTCATTCCGTCATCCATGACCGGGTAGAAGTCTTAAGTAATTCATAATTGTATTCTTAGTATCGCCCGTGCTGAGGATTGAACCTTCAACCTCCAGAAGACTATCACTTAGGACTGATTATTACTTAGCACTTAGATCCGTTGCACAACAGATTCCCGAGTTTGACAAGATGAACCTAAAGAAGTTTGGAGGTTACATCAGCCAAAACGTTGTGAAAATAATGCATAAGATGAGACCAGAATCCAAATAATAGAAATTATTAATCTTCATCTATAAAACTTAAAACACAAACACTTCAGTTACTAGATAGTCTTTTTATCTAGAATCTATACTGATGTAAGAGACGTGTTAGTCGATATGCTAGTTATTGTTAGGCTATTAGATCTAGGAATATGAAATATAGTAAAAATGATCCTTACTTACCCAGATTGTCCTCAGGGATGTTTTTTTTATGGAAATCGCTCCAGACAAGACATGAAACCACTTGATGTAAGCAGGCTAACAAGAACGAATGATGATTATCGCAAACACAAGAGATGCCTATTGGCCTTAGTTTTGAAAAGATCAAGACTAAAGGTAGGAGGAAAACAGTCAGCAGAAATAGAGTTCCACAAGCCTGCAGTTCTCGGAAAGAAGCTACTGGAATAGGAAGCTGTATTACAATGAGGTATCAAAACAGCGAATTGATGGAGACTACTAGACCAACGAGTCAAACGAGCTGGAACAAAAGAAGCAGGGAACAGATCACACAATTCTGAAGAACACATGTGATAATAGTATTTATAGAAAAGACTGAGACTAGCAACATCACGTCTGTGAGAGAGAGAGGGTGCAGAGAAGAAGAAGAAGAATGTAACAAGATCATATGTGGGTGGGTGAAAATAATGTTAAAAACGGTATTTACTACATAAGGTTAGAAAAGTGGAAAATTCCATTAAAAATTGATTTGCCAGTTCATTCTTTTATAATTATTTCTGTATTCATCCAGTTTTGATTATTCGGACTACTATTCTCATTTTGGTTATTATTTTTCACAATGTTTTGGTCGATGTAACCTCCAACTTTCTTCAGGTGCATCTTCTCAAACGTGTGAGTCTTACTGTCGCACTCTGGAACATGTACAGAATTTCAAATTGAACCCCTTATTTAATACACAGGTGTAGATTGTTCTCGTTCCGTCAGTCATGATGGGGTAGAAGTGTTAAGTTTTATGTTATTCTTAGTTATTATCGCTTGTAATAAGGATTGAACCTTCAAACCTCCAGAAGACTGTCATTTAAAACTGATCGGTACTCAATGCCACGGGTCCAGAAATATTGTCAAGTTTGAAAAGATGCACCTGAATAAGGTTGTAAGTTACATCTGCCGAAACCTTGGAAAAATAACACCAAAGATGAGAATAGTAGTCCGAATTATCCAAATGTCACAGATTAGGACCCACGCTAACTTTGAGCCCGTCGTTAGGGTTAGGGTCAGGGTTAGAGTTAGGGTTTCGGGTCAGGATCAAAGTTAGCATGGGTCCTAATCTGTGAAATACCAAGTGTTAATTATTATATGTTATTCTTAGTTATTATCGCTTGTAGTAACGATTGACCCTTCAGAAGACTGTCACTTAAAACTGATTGGGTCCAGAAATATTCCTAAGTTTGAAAAGATGCACCTGAAGAAGGCTGGAGGTTAGATCTGCCGAAACGTGAGAACAACAACCAAGATGAGAATAGTAGTCCAAATAATCCAAATTTTCAGTCTACATTCAGTTTATTTTTACAATATTCTATTTTTTAACTCGATTAGGCAATTTATTTTTAAAAATATCATAGTCTATTCGAAAACAATTTAATGGTGTGATAATTTAGTTTTAAAAAAAAAATATTTTAGTTTATTCGAAAACAATTTAATGGTGTGATAAATTTAGTTTTTTTAAAAAAATATCTTAGTTTATTCGAAAACAATTTAATGGTGTGATAAATTTAGTTTAAAAAAAAAAATATCTTAGTTTATTCGAAAACAATTTAATGGTGTGATAAATTTAGTTTGAAAAAAAAATATCTTAGTCTATTCAAAACAATTTAATGGTGTGATAAATTTAGTTTTTGAAATCTTTCATGCCAGTATATTTCCAGTGCGAGAAGAGATTAAAAAAAAAATAAGACAATGTTCCATAATTAGAATCACCATGAATTATTTTAAAGATCTCAATTAAGTCACCCATTAATCTTCTCTCTAGTAAAGTAGTTAAACCTAGGGATTATAACCTATACTTATAATTGAGATATTTTATTCCTTTGTATTAGTTTACTAACTTTTCTTTGTACACCTTCCAATTCTAATATTATATCCCAATTCACATGTCTAGCTACTGGTGCCGAGGATTAAGTACAATATTATGCATGGGGTCTTATTAAAGTCTTAAATATTCTAACAATAACATTTGCCTCCCTTGAAATAAAACTTCTAATCATCCCAACCAATCATTCTATTTGCCTTCGAGTTAATAATCAGAATCTCCATTAATTATTTTAATGTTTCAATTACCGTATTCTTCTCTCTAGTAATCTAGTTAAACCTAAGGGTTTTAACCTCTTTTTATAATTGAGATCTTTTATTCCTTTTATTAGTTTAGTCAGTTTTATTTTGTGTACCTTCCGATTTTGATATCATATCCCAATTCCCATGTCTAGCTAGAGGTACACAGGATTGCATAAAATATTCTACACAAAGGCTTATGAGAGTCTGATTGAGAAATTCATCTTGAAGATGCTTCGAGGTGAGTCAACGGTGATGTGCTGGCTTTATCGCTTGTTTTAGGTTTTTTGAACATCATACTAGCTCAACCAGTAACCCGGCCTTGCCTTGATCGGAAGAAAAACACTCACCGCAGAAGTGATACATTAGTCAACTAATGACATTTTATGAAGCGATACTTTGGACTTTTGTGTCTAAGATTGTGGAAGACAAAAGCTTGGTGGGAATGGCAACCGTTTGGAGGGAGGGGAGCGCTAATATCTGTCTCTCACACCTCCTCTGTTTTATTAGGTCTTACAACATATGCCAGCATGTAAAACGGACATTAAACCGATGATGATGATGATGATGATGATGATGATGACGACGACGACGACGACGACGACGACGACGGATAGATGGATGTGACAAAATATGATTATTAGATTTTAGTTGTAACAGCAATCATCTTTTTCTTTATTTCTTTATGAACATCCAACATATAAAGTTATCTTGTCAGATTCTCAAATAATAGTTCTTAATAAAAGCAAATTTATGCAAACATTTGTTAAGAGAATTGGAATGCAAAGTTTTCTACTTCTGTTTCCCTTTCGTTTCATGCTTCCTCCTCAAACTTCCTAAGAAGGTACATACCCACCCACCCCAATCCCCGTTTAAGAAACACTGATCTGTATAACAATATGCATCTACCTTCGTTTGTAGATATGTTTTCACATTGTACCCCCATTTAAAATAAATGAGATCGTCTGATCACTAAAGATAAAAAAATAAATTCGTATGGATCAGTATGGCACAATTATTTTGACTGGCTTGATTGTGTCATTGGCATTATTTTCTCTGATTCTTTCTAGAATCGGTTACTTACAGGAGGGACCCCATGAAGGTTGCCAACATACTTAAACGAATGTAGTGCTATGCAACCGACTCGATTCGAACTTGGAACACCCAGGTTGTTAGTCCACGTGATTATCCACTTCAACAACATTATCTCCCATCACCAAACATGAAATGTAAAAAAAGTAATTGATTATTTAGTGTCGCTGAATGTCAAAAATTAAAATTTCACCCATTTTTAAAATGAATTGTTCCAAAATCGAATATAACGTTGTGAAAATAATTCTGAAGTGATAAAAGCATTTATTAATATTATCTGGCTTTAGGGCTAGGATAAACGTGTCGTATCTGTTTGGTTTTCAGTCAAGGTACGATAAGTGATTAATAGGTATACAAACTTAATTAAAAAGGTGCGTGCAACATTTTTCTTTCCCTCCCCCTTTCTTTCTCCAACTCTCTACTTTTCTCTCTCTCTCTCTCCTTCTTTTTCTATAACTCTCCCTCTAAATTCTCCCCCTCCCTCTCTCTCTCTCTCTCTAAGATGGATTAATATGATAGGAAGAAAGTAAGATAAAAAAGCAAAATAGACTGATCTAGTTTCAGTGGGTTTTTTCAAACAACTATCACTATGAATTTTAAAAAGATACATAACCCCTGCATTAATTTGATCCCTTGTGACCCCAAAGGAATAAATAATATTACAGTATTTTCTTACAATAATCAAATCAGGATCACACTGAATTTGATGATGTAAAGTTTGTACGGCATAATCACGTTGACACACGGGTTCCCCGTTAGATCACTGAAGTTAAGCGACGTTGAGCCTGGTCAGTACCAAAATGGGTGACCATTTAGGAATACCAGGTGCTGTATGTGCTCTCCGCTTATCTCGGTATTGTTTCCAGTCATCCTAGACTTCTCCTTTCCACTGGAATCAAGGAGTGCCTATTCAGGAGAGGTGTGGTGGTGATTGCTCAACTCTTGCTTCACAATTACATGCACAGCTTCCCTTACAGGGGTATTCATTGTCTGTCAAGACTGGACGGAGAACATAAAGGTTTGTAAATGTATCTTGTGTAGTTTCTGATTTTTATCTGGACAGGTTTGGTAGTTTGGTTTGGTAGTTTTGTTTTACGGCATATCAACCCTTTTTGGGTTATTTAATGCCGAATCTGGTCTTGTTTTCTTCTATTTTTTGTTTCTTTCCCCTTTTAATATCTGTTTCTATTTAACCCATAGTTGGGACCCTAACAGGTACTACCACTCCGGGTCAGGGTGGACCTGGGAGCAATGGTAATTAAGAGGAGGCTCCACATTCCCCAAAGTCCGTAAGCCGGATCTCACCATCGGATGTAGTTTAAGGTCATATCCAGGACCGGGAGTAGGGTAGGAAAAATAAAAATAAAAAAGGGGAGGGAGAAAGGGAGAGGGGCTGTTGTTTTTGTTTTTGGTTTTGTAGAACATAATTAAGTTTTACAAACAAAAAAAAAACAAAAAAACAAAAAACGTCAATGTAGGTGAATTTCGTCTCAGGGAGCCACAGGGCAGCCTGATCTGGTATCACCAGTTATCTGGACAGATACACAGACAACATTGCAACTCATATAATAAATGGCTGACCTTTTTGAAGAGAAATTCTATATTCTGTACTTGTACGATCTAAAGCAGTGGTTGCAAAACCTTTTCTTCTTTCTGACCCTCTTTGATGCCCAGGCCACACCCGTAATACCCTCACTCCGGTAGTACCTCCACCCTCCAGATAAGATCAAACACATTTTGTAAACAACAATTCATCAAACACTATAAACACATGTCTGCATTTCACAAAAAAAGGAAAACACTATTCAAATAAACCAATGTTATTTAGATCAAAATATGGAGAAGGCGGGGGGGGGGGGCTTCTTTGATGTTTTTCCTGTGTTGTGCTGTTCATTTTATCAGCGGACCTTTCATTGTTTCTCTCTGGAACTTCTTTTGTCTGACATATATTATTTGTCACTTACGTTGCTTCATGAAAATATATTTTAATTTTTAAATAAATGTGAGAAAAAAACGTGACTCTTTGAGCTCCTGTTGAGTTGTTTGAATCAGTTAAAAGTGAGTTTGCAAAGCCAGTTAAATATAGAAGTTAAATAAAAAAGGCAAAATACAAAATTATTCTTTTTTTGTGCTCATTATATCTCCTTATTTATGGGTAAAATAATATTACTACTTGTGATGATAGTCTCTTTTTTATAATTGACTATTTCAATCTTTTCTTTCTTTCTCATCTGAGAGAGAGAGAGAGAGAGAGGCGGAAACGAGAGTGATAGATACCCTATGAAATAAGGGCGGAGTAGGGGGTCAAACAGCATACAGTGAGAGATGGTATGAGAAATAGATAGATATTTAAGAGAATATTTTTTTATAAAATATTTAGAAAACCTTCACAACGCAAATTATTTGTTATTAAAATAAATTATTTATTTACCATAAAAACATTTTTTTTTTTTTTTGAACTTGAGTACTTTCGGTAATATATACCATCTTCAGAAGAATAAACATATTTTTTTTCTTCTTTTTCTTCATTTTTTTTTTCTTCCTGACTGGGACAAACCTATCGCAGTCAGGTTGAAATTCGTCTTGATTTCATGGACGAAAATGTTGATATGGCTGTGTGCATCACGTGGTTATGTGGGAAAGGTATTTTGAAAAGTCACACATTAGAAACGTTGGCAGAATGGCAATAATAAAGAGAATATTTTTTTATAAAATATTTAGAAAACCTTGCACAACGCAAATTATTTGTTTTTAAAATAAATTATTTATTTACCTTAAAATTTTTTTTTTTTTTTTAACTTGAGTACTTTCGGTAATATATACCATCTTCAGAAGAATAAGCATATTTTCTTTCTTATCATTTATTAAAAGATGGCTCACTTGGTGAATTAAATGCAAATTATGACTAATTACAACAATTAAAATGGAAGTTTTATCAAATGTAACTCAATCCCAAAACCAAGGAATATTTTAGCGTGTATTTTGTGTGATTAAAATATATAGGAAAAAAGATACTACTAACTGTAACAGCATTCGCCCGGAGTGGGTTGTGCCAGCTCCAAATGAGTTTATCGTATTCCGCGTCAAGTGGTCCACCGACGCTAATCGGCAGCTGAGTGCTCAGCATACTTCAGCCATTCCTGGTCCCAGCGATGAATACCAAAATACGCGGGCACCAGCTACCGGCTATTAGCTCAATGCCTGTCTTCACTGTTTTAAGCCATGTCTTCAGTTGGCTGCGTTTGTACTTCTTCCAGCCAACGGGCGCGATTTGGACTACTAACTTACAGATGAATTCTTCCTCAGGACGTCGAAGAATGTGATCAAACCAGCAAAGTCTCGTTTTCAGATGTGTCTCTGTGATGCGAATGGTGTTACATCTTGCACGGATGGTGCAGTTTGGGATTTGGTCAGAGAGGCAGATGCGTAGGATGCATTATAAAACTTCGAGTGTGTGAAGATTTTCTTTGCACAGGGGCCAAGTCTCACAGCCATACAGCTGTATAGTGCGTATTAGCACTTCGTATATCCTCAATTTTGTTGAGAGTTTTATCTCTTGTCAAAACCACAATCTACTCTGGAGGCGGCAGAAGACTGTGCAAGCTCAATCGATACGGATTGCAGCCTCATCCTTACTTTTCCCTGTGGCTGTAAAGGTTGAGTCGAGATACTTGGAATGTTCTACGATTCTATAATAATAGATAGCTGTCATTCATGTTATTTACATGTTTCAGACTGTTGTCTTCATCCTAGATGTTGCTATATTCACAACGTTTCCACCATTCTACTTTCCAGCCTTCTTCAGGTGCATTTTGTCGTAGTCAAACCAGGAACGCCGTAAAATACAATAACCGAAACGTTGTGAAAATAGAAACAACCAAGAGGAGGAAAATAATTATATTTTGGAAAAAAATGCTGTTTTAATTTTTCAATTCAAAATATCTTTTTCCAATCAAATGGAAGTAACTCTGTATAGACGAATACAGAGTTATGCCCCTTTTTTAAGGTAGTGGCCATTAAGGTTTACAACATGTAAATCATGTAAACAACAACGATGCCTAATCAAAAAAAATATTATAAACTAGCTTTACCTACCAGGTGTTGCTGTTAATGTGTTTACTTGCAATTTGTTTTGCTTTTCTTAATTCCTTATAGAAAATACTTTCTCTGGGCCGGAATTATTTTTAAACGGCCTCTAACTTAAAAAAGCACATAACTCTGTATTCATTCATACATAATTACTTCCCTTTGATTTGAACAAAAAATTTATATTTTGAAAATCAAAACCGGTATTATTTGTCAAAATATAGTTTTTTGTTCCAATCGAAGGGAAATAACTTAGTATAGACGAATACAGAGTAAAGTCATTTTTTATTTAAGATGGCAACCATTTGAAAATGTTTCCCACCTTGTCAAAGTATTTTCTTGAAGGAATTAAATCGAATTACAATTCGTTCTTCTTAATAACATGCTTCAACGATCCACAACAAAAACTGACTAACCAGAATCAAATATTGATTTTGTAGGAAGAAAGCTATTGATAACAAAAATATAAGAAACATTTTATATATTAGATAACAGTTTTATTTTAAATTTATATGCAGATATTTTCTTTATGTAAATGGAAAAAGAAAGAACAAGTGCTTCTCTTTACCTGTTCTTAGAAATGGGTAAACCGTCATCTAACAGTAATCTCTATCCTATTATCTGTCCTTGTGATGTCTCTTTGTTTGTCCATCAGACAATTTTCTTTCTTTTGTGTTTACCTTATTTCATGAACAGAGCACACATATATCTAGTGTGATACGGGATACTATCTCCTGAGAAGTTACTCATCTAAAAAAATTATTCCTAAATTCATAACGGTCAAATATTTTACTTCCTTTAAAATATCCAACATTTGGACGAACCTCGTTTGACACAAGGCGATTCCATATTTGACACCAATTTATTCAACTGGTTTCACAGTTTATGAAAGGGTAAATGTCCATTACGCCTGTAAATACTTTGTCTTCACAGTTTTTAGCCCTACTGTAGTAATATTGATCATTATGCTTGATGTGCATTACAAGATTGAAGATGACTTGTAACAGCTACAAATCTGGTGCCTTCGGCATCACACAGATAGTTGCTGTCTGACCTCGTTGGTGTCTCCTGTCCAGATCACGTCAGTAAGATGCTAACAAATGCTCGGACTTTTAACTTTGACCTCAAATGACAAAATGGAATCAAAACCAGGTTTTCGTTTACAAATCATAGGCGTTCTTTAAGTGCTGGCAACTTCCAATAAAATAAAGATAGCCTGCCTCGTTCTAATGCTCCACAACAAGCCTTTCATGGATGATAATGCCTATTTTAGGAACCCCAGATCAAGGTCCTGCAAGAACTCGTCTTCCTACCACAATTGAAAAGAACTTTCCTTTCTTCCTCTGTGTAACTAACATCAAACGGAATTTGTATGAACAAAGTTTGTTTCCAAGAACTTCCCATATGTAGAAACACATTACTACGGAACTGCTTCTCTGCAGACTACAACACGGTCCTCTTCAAATCTAATATCAAAATATACTTGTCACATTGTCATTTTAGGTAATCAAATTTTGTCCATTTCATTCATCGTTTTCAATCCTCTCATAATATTATTCATCATTCAAATGACAATCCATCCATTTCATTAACCCTTATCCTCAAGTGGCTGTTGGCCGTGATATGTTAGTAAAAAAGAAAAATCAGGAATAAAATAATATTTTTTAAAAAGACAATCTATATAATAATATGCTGAGTCAATTTCATGTTTGTATGTACCTTTCACACCTATTAAAAATAAGATCGTCGGATAGTCAAAGATGAAGCAATTGAAAATTAACTAAGGTACAAAGATTTTGACTTTACTCATTTTAAAATGAGTTGTTCCAAAATCGAATTCTGTCGTCTCGCTGGCATAACCAGTTTTAAAAAACTACTCTTTGAATTCTTTTTATTTTAATGCAAAATAAATTAAAATAAATTAATTAAACTGACATTCGCTTTATTTATCTGACAACTCTTTCAAAGTAAGAAGAAAGAGACGTTTTATTTAAAAAATATTTACATTGTTAAAATAAATAAGTTAAAATGTTAAAACGTTCGTTTCATTTATTAAAAAAATATTATGCTAACGATTATATTTACGGAAGAAGAGCATTATTTTTTCTTTATGTTATTAAACCTTATTATTTCAAGAGAAATATTATTGTTAAAAGTAAATTATACAGATAAAGATGCCAAACGTGGAATTTCGATTCTCAATTTCTGCCAGTCTGTATAATACTATTCTTGTTACTATGTTAGTACGACCGTTATCATCAGTTACTTATTTATCTGACATTGCTACATTTTATTCTTTTTAGAATAATAGGCTTTCTCAGTCTTACATCAGCATTAGATAGATCAAAGTGTAGTATCGATAGATCAAAATATAGTATCTGTTCCGATGGATACTGCACCCCATAGACTGGTATTGTCTTGGCCTTTGGGGCTTGATTTACGCCGGTCTATGGGTCTGTCCTGTGCAGTTCTAGGAGGTCCACCCTCACAGGCTTTGCCACCCCTCTTTGGGGAGGAGTAAGTTTATTGCTTACTGCCTGAGGCGCCCCTACCCGGAAAATGCCGACGGGGCTGCCCAGGCAATTTTTAATAGACAGAGTGCTCAACTTCTCGGGCGCTGGTTTTTCTAATCCCACTTTCCCGACCTTGTGTCACATCTTACCGCTGTGGGAGGTAGATAAATAACCATCAGCATTAGATAGAGTATTTAGCTCCCTTCCACCACGGGAATATGTGGCGCAAAGTCGGAAAGTATGGATTCAATAGGAAAAGCAAAAATAATGCCTCAACAGCCCCATTGGCATTCCCCAGTCGTGGCGCCTCAGGCGATTAGTAAAACCTAACCCCTTTCTCAGAGAGAGAAGGTAAAGCCGGGGAGGGCAAACTTTCTAAAACTGCATAGAACCATACGTTAGTCCAACAGACAAAAGGCCACCTCGATCAAATGGTCGAGACTATGTCAGACTGTTAAGCGAGGACGTATCCTCGACTTGGTATGAAAAACACCATGACGGGTGAGGTCAGATTTACAGATATAGATGTAAATCGTGTTCATTTGTTTTTATTTCTTTTGTATGACGAATATTTTGAGATAAATCGCGTCTTAAATGAAAAATTAAGAACTGTGATTGGAGTTTGTTTTAGTTTGCATATCTGTTTTTATTGGATACGTCATTTCTAAATGAACATTTCTTTTAAATGGAGACGCAGTATGTAACAGTTGATAGAAGATATTATCGTCAGAATGTCGTCATCGGTGTGAAACTGATAATATAAAAATACTTTATTCTAATTTGAGCCTAAATGTGTGTGTGTGTGTGTTAATTATATGTGAGTGTGTTAAATTAAGAATTGTATGTTGAGTTGTGTAATATATATCAAGGACGTGAGTTGTCGTCCTTAAAGCAGAAAGCTTAAGCCGAAATTACCGGCCTTGTATACCAATTAGTTTTTTTTTATCTTGCCTAGGGGGCGCTCTTGTTCTTGTTGTTATAAATAAAGGTGGGACGTTGGCAGAACATGCTTCGTCTTAGCATAAAAAAGCTTACCGTGTTTAGTTTGTGTTTCCATTCTAATCGAGACATAAAAAATTTAAAAATTAAAAAATTATGAAGAAGAATCCATGAGCGATTGCTCTTTTACCACATTTCCTCGAGTGGAGTGTAATCTATGGCTGACTCTTCAAACTTAAGTATGTTATTGACCTCCTCTCCAGGAGGCCAGACACAAGGTCAGGTGTGGGTTTTGAGGAAAGTGTTTTTTGTGGAACGAACTGGATTCGAACCCGACTCAATCTGCGTCGTTAACCATTCAGCCACCGTGCCATCTCCATAATAGAGTTCTTACCTGTTATTAATCTGTGGGTTGAGTTTCGCTATTAGTATTGTCTCCTTAATTCTATAGATCCCGAGTCATGTGAATATATTTCATTAAATAAGATAAACTTTTTGGTCCCCCGATTTATAAAATCGAGGGACTTATATTTTGAGGCATGTCCGTCCGTCCGTTCGGATTTTTCTCCGCAACCATCCATTCAATTTCTCTGAAATTTTGCATGAAGTTGTAACTTTGATCAGGTTAGAAAGTGACATTCTCTGATTTTTGAAAAACAATCTGGTTAGCCCCCCCGGGGGATCAAACGGCCCCGAAATGGCAAAAAATGACATTTTTTGCCCCATAACTTTTCATCCATCCATTCAATTTCTCTGAAACTTGGCCAAAATATGGAGGTAATTGTTCCTAATAGAAAATAAGTATCGCTGACCTTGGAAAACATCTGGTTCGCGCCCCCAGGGGGTCAAAAGCCCCCAAAATGGCAAAAAATACCCTTTTCTCCCATAACGTTTGATCCATCCATTTAATTTTTCTGAAACTTGGCCAAAATGTAGAGGCAATTGTTCTGGATATAAAATGAGCATCCTTGACCTCAAACAAATTCTGGTTCGCGCCCCCAGGGGGTCAAAGATGCCCCAAATTGCTCAAATTTATTGCATTTTACACTCGCCACATCGAGTCACATACAGAGGGGGACCACGCACGCGCGGCTTGTTATAGGTGGGACGTTGGCAGAACATGCTTCGTCTTAGCATAAAAAAGCTAACCGTGTTTAGTTTGTGTTTCCATTCTAATCGAGACATAATACAGTTCTTACCTGTTATTAATCTGTGGGTTGAGTCTCGCTATTAGTATTGTCTCCTTAATTCTATAGATCCCGAGTCAGGTGAATATATTTCATTAAATAAGATGGACTTTTTGTTGTCTATTTGATCTTCATTCTCAAATTCTAACCAGCTTCCATAAGTCAGGCTGTAATGTTTACAACTTATCCAGAAGTTAACTAAAACCAGTTGAAAGCTCAACAAATAAAGGGAAAAAAACGATAATTCTTTTGAATTTGCTTTTAGTTACCTTACAATCTGACTTAAATATTTTTAGAATTTGGGAAAGAATGGTCAACAGATCAAATAGATACAGAATGCTTATCTATATAATAATACACAAGTTCGAACGTACGTTATCATCCTTGACTCTTTTTTATAAACAATAGGATCGTGCAATCACCATAGATGCATGGAAAAAAAGTAATTTAAACAATTTAATCAGATTTCGCTGTTGTGTCGAATGTGAAACTAGAACTAAAATCAACTCTCTTGGCCTACGATCTAGGATCAAAATGTAGTATCTGTTTTGTCCAAAGATTGTACAATAATATCGTGAGGTCTTTCTTCGCATCGGACGTCCATAGGATGCAAATATGTCACAAACTCTTGCAAGAGTTTTGGAGATAGAGCCCCCATAACCAGATATATTCACAAACTACATTAACCAGAGTAATTAGATAAATGTGCTTCAGTTGGAACAAAGGTGTTACAATAATATAGTAAGGTTGTTGTTAGCGCCACACACCCATAGAATGGATATACGTCACAAACTCCTGCAACGGCTTTGAAGATCACATACAATAACCAGATATATTTTCAAATCGTTATATTTTTACACATAATTGTTCATTTTAACAGAAAGGTTATCCCCCTTAAGCTGACTTTTATTTTTCGGTGATTATTTAAAAATGTTTTATATTGCAAGTTTTCCGGGCTGGAATAAGTAATTTATAAATAAACTTAAGCAAAGTATGTTATTATATTGCCAATAACATGTTACAACAATAACAAATTAAAATTGGCAAGTCAGAAGCAAAGTTTTATTTGACCCTATTTACTTGGGCAAAGTTAGACACAAGGTCGGTTTTTACTGTGGAGGAAATTCAGTCCCTCAAAGGGTCACTCTGGATTGGGACAAAAATAAAAATTACCTCAGCATAGAAGGATTTCTCATTAACTGACCGAGGACAGAAAAGATGAAGTGCAGTATCAGAACAGATACTACACCTTGCTACTGGCATCTTTTAAAATCCAACAAGATAACTTTATATGTTAGATATGCTTGAAATCAAAATTAGATGATGATTTTTACACTGAGAAAGCAAAGCAAAAAAACAAAACAATTTTTTTAATAAAGTAAAGAAAACTATGTTTCATTGTTTTACACAATGGTGCTCTGAAAGCACACCCAGATCAATAGGCCGACTAGTTCATCGAACAATGATGCATTTTTCATTTGATCTATTCGTCACCATCTCTAGTTATATTAATCTTTCAAGACCAAAACAGGAAGTGATGAGAAGATGGAGTGAAGAACTTTACAAAGAATTAATGTTTGTTTTATGTGGTTATATTGTTGGAAGAGGAATCCGTCACTAGGGTGTCCGTCTGCTGAATCATTCACTTCTCAAATGTCAAAATAGAATTTAGAGAAACGGAAAATTGTGCACTGTATTGCAACATATTTGTCTAGATGAGTCCTCACGTCTCTAAGAGTGGCTTGGTAGCCGGATCAGTCGGTTGGTCTGTCAAACTCCAGTCTAGAAATCTGAGTAAAATGTGCTCATATTTTGCTGATCCTTTACTTATCGACATGAATATTAATTAGTTATTTCCTATAGAGAAGAAAAAAGAGCACGCTAAAATGATAGGGTCAAAGAATTAGAACAGAACGAAGATTCAAAGTTGTTTTGTTTTTATTACTTTTATTCACCCCAAACGAGGCACATTGCCACTGAGACAGAAGGGGCTGCTGTGATTAAGGACAGATTTATAAGAGGCATCCTAAGTGGGTAGTTGGGCAGTAAGATGTTTGTTTATGCTACATTTAAATTTATGCATCTTGGTACAGTCGGGAAAACAGGGAGCAGGAAAGAAGCTATTGGAGTAGATAGTTTGTACTGCAATGTGAGTCTTAAAGCATGGAGATAAATGACATAAGAATGATATGATGGATGTGTAATATGAGTCTTAAAGCATGGAGATAAATGACATAAGAATGATATGATGGATGTGTAATATGAGTCTTAAAGCATGGAGATAAATGACATAAGAATGATATGATGGATGTGTAATATGAGTCTTAAAGCATGGAGATAAATGACATAAGAATGATATGATGGATGTGTAATATGAGTCTTAAAGCATGGAGATAAATGACATAAGAATGATATGATGGATGTGTAATATGAGTCTTAAAGCACGGAGATAAATGACATAAGAATGATATGATGGATGTGTAATATGAGTCTTAAAGCACGGAGATAAATGACATAAGAATGATATGATGGATGTGTAATATGAGTCTTAAAGACAGACTTAGTTCTGATGACGTCAGAGGAAGATTAAAACTGGGCAGTATAGGGAGATGTGTAAAAAGCAGGACACTTCGATGGTATTGCCACGTTGAAAGAATGGGTGAGAGTTCTTGGGTTAGTAGATGTAGAACACTTGAGGTAGAAGGCCAAGCAAAACATGGGCGGAAGATATTAGGATGGGCTTTAGAGAATTAGGGATATGTAAAAACCTGGTGAGAGATAGCTTAGTTTGGAAGTCAATTTCTAAAAGCCGTTCAACTCATGCCATCATGTAAAACAGATGTTAAACCGATGATGATGATGATGATGATGATGTGACTGCTGTTTATTTATGCCCCCCCCCAAGAAAAGAGTATGCCAAAAAAATTCGAAAAAAATAAAATAAAAAGTAATCATCTAAATATATTAGTAGTTCAGAAAAAGAAAATTTTTTCATTTACCAAATTGGCAACCATTTTGGAAATATGTGTCCTACGTTATGCGGTCAAGAACTGGGTGATCATTTTACGTTAAATGTATATAGTAGAGTGAGCCCCACTTTAACGTCTAAAAGCGGTGAACTTGGAATAACAACTAATCATCACACTAGTGAATGAAGCGTTGTTACATTCTCACTTACCATATGCGTGTATAAGCTGTTATACACCTATGTTGTCGTCAGGAACCTAGGCTCCAGCTTGTCTGTTGATACAAAATCACTCGGACGCCGATGTTGATTTATAAAAAGGTTTATTTAAAAAGAAAGACAGTAGCAAAAAATATCAGAGTGACGGACCACTTGTGTACGTGTGAGAGAGAGAGAGAGAGAGAGAAAGAAAAGAGATAGGCGGATAGCTTGTCTCACTATATCTAGTTACATTGTGCATGCCTGGTCCCCAATGGGGACAGACGTCCGAACACGTCTTTCTGTTTTGAAATCTCGCCGGCCAAGAGGCAGAAAATCTTCAACCAAAAATCACGTGATTTCAGGACTTCCATCTGGGGGTCACCTCTGACCTTTAAGTGGTCACTCAAACTTTTCCATTTAAACACGACTCTCGTTATGTAACAGTGTTTCCTTAGAAAGAACAAAAAATATTAAATCAAAAAAATGGAACCCAAACTGTAAAGCATGATATGAAGGGGGAAAAACTGATCACCAGTCATAGAATGGGGTCAAAAATAGATGGTCACATTTAATGCAACCAAGACAACACTCTTTTGTTTTAATAACTATAAGAAACCTTTCCAATCATCAATTGTCATGCCTGATTGCACCATTCGTGAAAGTTTAACATTCAAACTCCTCGTCCTGACATTCTCAAGCAGCATGAATTTGAATAAGTACATAGAAGATGCTGCCAAGTCTGCTGCAAATAAGGTAGGCTCCCTCTACCAGACTAGAAAACCTCTCACATCTGCCTGTATCCTATGCCTCTACAAAGCTACCATTCGGCCGTGCATGGAGTATTGTTGCCACATCTCAGCTAGTGCACTAACCACTAGTCACTCCCTCTTGTACAAGGTGTAAAAAAAGAATTTCTTACCTCATAGGTCCTGCACTCTCTGCCAAGGTCCAGCCCCTGTCGTATCGCCGCAGTGATGCTTGTTTTACAAGTATTTCCACAGAATATTCTTCAATGAACTTACTACACTTGTACCTTCTCAATGACAATAACCTCGACCCGCTCGACTAGAAGCGAAATCCCACCCCTTCATTGTAGAGATCCCTGGATGCCAGAAAATGTTCTGCTCGAATAGCTTCTTTTTTCTGACTGCTTGCCTTTGGAATTCCTTTCTAGCTCACTGTTTTTTTCCGACCGTACCATCATGCAAAAATCTTTATGTAATGTGAACATATATCTTGATGCCGAACTCCCCATCCATGTTTTCCCTCCTATAAATCTGGCCTCTACCACAGTAGCCTCTTCAGTGGAAATATGTCTTCTTGTTTGGGATGAAGAAAAGTTTTTTAAAAAATTGGATAATTCAATGATTTTTTTGTTACAAAAATAAAGTAACGCTTTTGTTATATTGCAAAAAGTAGTTCCCTAGTAGGTAGATAGTGGACTATTTCTCGGCATGAAAATCTCTTAGATGCGGTTAGGGTTGGGGTGCGGTTCTTTCCTCAGATGCCCTGAACCATCCTTATGACAGGACACTAGTCCGGTATCCATTTATACTCTTAGCTCAGATAATTGCATACAGGAGCTGATATTCTCAAATGGCTATACATATAATTATAAAAGAACTTTTGTAGTTTCCTAGTGGTGGTGATGGGGGTGGGGGGGTTACATCATATTCTGTTGGGGGCACATTAGCTTCAAACGCTGGCACCGCTTCATACTTTATCAAAAAAAGAAAATCAGCGTTTTTTGTCAAACATTATTTGTTTGAGTTATTGTCTTTTACTCATCTCTAAAGGCCTTGTGTATCCGGCATACTTCAGTTTGAAATAACATTTTCATTTCTTACAAATTTGATTAGATGGACGATCTGATTATAGTCTATTTTGTGGACCAGCGTGATACATTTAAGTTTGAAATAGAATTTTTTTCATTTGCACACTATTAAAAATTTTCTTTGGACCTTTACGCTTTATTTTGTAATAGCATTTTCGTTAGACAATCACACTTAGTTTTGTAATAGCATTTTCTTTGGACCTTGAAGCTTAATTTTGTAACCGCATTTTTTGTGGACCCTTACACTTAATTTTGTAATAGCATTTGCTTTGGACCATTACAATTTATTTTGTAATAGCATTTTCTTTGGACCCTCAAACTTAACTTTATAATAGCATTTACTTTGGACCATAATGCTTAGTTTTGTAATAGCATTTTTTTGGACCCTTACACCTAATTTTGTAATAGCATTTTTGTTAGACAATCACACTTAATTTTGTAATAGCATTTTCTTTGGACCTTGAAGCTTAATTTTGTAATAGCATTTTCTTTTACCCTTACACCTTATTTTGTAATAGCATTTTCGTTAGACAATCACACTTAATTTTGTAATAACATTTTGTAATTTTGTAATAGCATTTTTGTTAGACAATCACACTTAATTTTGTAATAGCATTTTCTTTAGACAATCACACTTAATTTTGCAATAGCATTTTCTTTGGACCTTGAAGCTTAATTTTGTAATAGCATTTTCTTTAGACAATCACACTTAATTTTGTAATGGCATTTTCTTTGGACCTTGAAGCTTAATTTTGTAATAGCATTTTCTTTTACCCTTACACCTTATTTTGTAATAGCATTTTCGTTAGACAATCACACTCAATTTTGTAATAGCATTTTGTAATTTTGTAATAGCATTTTCTTTAGACAATCACACTTAATTTTGTAATAGCATTTTGTAATTTTGTAATAGCATTTTTGTTAGACAATCACACTTAATTTTGTAATAGCATTTTCTTTAGACAATCACACTTAATTTTGTAATAGCATTTTGTAATTTTGTAATAGCATTTTCTTTAGACAATCACACTTAATTTTGTAATAGCATTTTGTAATTTTGTAATAGCATTTTCGTTAGACAATCACACTTAATTTTGTAATAGCATTTTGTAATTTTGTAATTTTGTAATAGCATTTTCTTTAGACAATCACACTTAATTTTGTAATAACATTTTCTTTGGACCTTGAAGCTTAATTTTGTAATAGCATTTTCTTTTACCCTTACACCTTATTTTGTAATAGCATTTTCGTTAGACAATCACACTTAATTTTGTAATAGCATTTTGTAATTTTGTAATAGCATTTTCTTTAGACAATCACACTTAATTTTGTAATAACATTTTGTAATTTTGTAATAGCATTTTTGTTAGACAATCACACTTAATTTTGTAATAGCATTTTCTTTAGACAATCACACTTAATTTTGCAATAGCATTTTCTTTGGACCTTTAAGCTTAATTTTGTAATAGCATTTTCTTTTACCCTTACACCTTATTTTGTAATAGCATTTTCGTTAGACAATCACACTTAATTTTGTAATAGCATTTTGTAATTTTGTAATAGCATTTTCTTTAGACAATCACACTTAATTTTGTAATAGCATTTTGTAATTTTGTAATAGCATTTTCTTTAGACAATCACACTTAATTTTGTAATAGCATTTTCTTTGGACATTGAAGCTTAATTTTGTAGTAGCATTTTTTTTTACCCTTACACCTTATTTTGTAATAGCATTTTCGTTAGACAATCACACTTAATTTTGTAATAGCATTTTGTAATTTTGTAATAGCATTTTCTTTAGACAATCACACTTTATTTTGTAATAGCATTTTGTAATTTTGTAATAGCATTTTCGTTAGACAATCACACTTAATTTTGTAATAGCATTTTGTATATTTGTAATAGCATTTTCTTTAGACAATCACACTTAATTTTGTAATAGCATTTTCTTTGGACCTTAAGCTTAATTTTGTAGTAACATTTTTTTTTACCCTTACACCTTATGTTGTAATAGCATTTTCGTTAGACAATCACACTTAATTTTGTAATAGCATTTTGTAATAGCATTTTCTTTAGACAATCACACTTAATTTTGTAATAACATTTTCTTTAGACAATCACACTTAATTTTGTAATAGCATTTTTTTTACCCTTACACCTTATTTTGTAATAGCATTTTCGTTAGACAATCACACTTAATTTTGTAATAGCATTTTGTAATAGCATTTTCTTTAGACAATCACACTTAATTTTGTAATAACATTTTCTTTAGACAATCACACTTAATTTTGTAATAGCATTTTGTAATTTTGTAATAGCATTTTCTTTAGACAATCACACTTAATTTTGTAATAGCATTTTCTTTAGACAATCACACTTAATTTTGTAATAACATTTTCTTTAGACAATCACACTTAATTTTGTAATAACATTTTCTTTAGACAATCACACTTAATTTTCTAATAGCATTTTCTTTGGACCCTTACACCTTATTTTGTAATAGCATTTACTTTGGACCCTCACTCTTAATAATGTAATTGCATTTTCTTTGGACCATTATAATTTATTTTGTAATAACATTATCTTTGGACCCCCACATATAATTTCATAATAGCATTTTTTTGTACCTTAATGCTTAATTTTGTAATAGCATTTTCTTTGGACCATAACGTTTTTTTGTTTGGACCTTTATGATTTAGTCTTAAATAAAAATGTCTTTGGGTTCCAACGCTTAAATTTGAAAAACATTTTTATTATTAATTCAGCAAAGTTTAAAATAGTATTTTTTTTTCGACTCTCATGTACAATTTTTAAATAGCATTTTCCTTGGAACCTCACGCTTAAGTTTGAAATATTATTTGTAGGAGATGGGGCTCTCACTATTAAGATTGAAATCAAATATTCTTTGGAATTTCATGCTCAAGTTTTAAACATCATTTCATTTAAATTTAGAAAAAATGTTTCATTAGTTTTAAAATAGCATTTTCTGTCGAATCTCATACAAAAACCGACATTTTCAGATCTTATCTCATATTTACAATATCAGATGCAAGATAAATTATGTTTTCAATCATTACCAAGTATAAATTTTCTTGTATTTTTTTTTTAACATATCAAGTTTATTTATTATGTATATTTTTACGTTTGGTCTATTTTATATTTTCGGAATCTCCAGGAAGTCGGAGGAGAAGAGAAGGAGAAAAAACGGTTCATGCTTTCAGAGTGCAAAAGTGAACCTGAAAATTGTTGGAGTTGCGCAGACCCCAGAAAAATGAAACAACATTCAAGTAGGTGCTTCTGTGGTTTCCTATTTATTATTGTTAAATGTCGGTGGTGAAGTTTACTACTAAATATATTTGCTCAAATGAATTTGACTTTATGTTGTAAACAGGATATATTCTCAGCAAAGAGTCACGAAAGGGTCAAAGGATTGACTCTGTGAAATCGTGGAAGCTGGAAGGCATGAAAATGAGCAAACATGACGTCACCTGTTATCATGCCAACAGGATTTCTGGGAAAAGATAGAGAATAGTTATGAAAGTTTGAATTAGACAAGACACATTTTTAAGATGGGGTAACACGATGTAAAAAAATTAAGCAATTAGCTTAAAATAAGTCTCCTTCTCTCTCTTTCTGTACGCCCCCCTTTTTTACCTTTCAGCCACTGGACGATCAAGTGCGATCGATATGAATAAATCATTCATCTTCTAAGAGATTGTTGTGTTGTATGAATTAATTGAATAATTAAAATTACTGTAAGAAATCTGCAACAGCCTCTGTTTAAGCTAACGATATAGCCTCGGTCATTGGAGGATAGCACCCACGCAAGCAGGATGTTGGCGGTCAACAACGAAAGGTATGATTTTAAGTTGATTGAAGTATTAATTATGAAATGATTTTTTAAAGTAAATGATTACTCAGGAGTAAACTCGATGGCAACCCCTTGGACTATGTAACATTATTTCTTATTTTACCACAGAAATCTATTGAATCTGTATGGGGGGGGGGAGTGTTAGATATATCAGCTACATTTTTTTTTTATGAATATGAAAGTAAACTCCTAATGACGTATTTAATAAATCAGCATCTTTGGAAAGCCAAGACTTACTTTGGATAACAAACTGAATATGTATTATATTATCTATACTATGATTAACCTATTCTTTAGGCTTACCTGTCATTTATCAGATCAAAGTGCTGTAAACAAAACATCATGACACTGGCCAACTTTTTCTGTTTATTTCCTTTTTAGTGAGCATATGTCAACTATATTCTCTTGATGAATATAGATAAATTCTAATGTAATATGCCAAAACCGATTTTAATGTTTGCAGTTTCTGCAAAACATTTCTCCATTGTTTTCTCTTGAAGAAATATCGTTGTAACTTCAGTCATTCAGCCTTTAGCTAGATGAGTACTGTCTGATTCATTGAAACAGATCGCATCATATCAATTTTCTATTGTGATTGCACTGTTGTCATAAAAGCATTTTTCTGTCAATTAATTCCTTTACAATAAGCCAAATGTTGTAGCCTACAACAGTGTCAAGATTTTAATATCATAAACTCGATTAAAAACAATTTAATTCTTTTTAACAACAACAAAATAATTTTAAATCACTCCTTTTTCTTTCTTTCATTACATCGTTAATTTCATTCTATTTGTGCGACGTTCATAACAGAATGTGCGAAGATGTAAATATTTACAATCACATCTTAAAATTTGACACTTTGTGTTAAAAACGGTAAACAAATTAAATACATTTGTGAATTTCAAGCTTCCATTTAGCGATCGTTTTTAAGTATAAGTTTGAATGACAATGACCTTCCTTCCTCCCGAATTGAAACTTTGAAAATAAAACATTTTCTGAATTTCTTCGCAATAATCTGAAAGTTTGGCGTCTAATTGATATCAATTCAATAATAAAAAATAAAAATAAATTAGTGAGGGGGGGTATTTGCTATAAGTTTTGAGAAAATGACATACACTTAAACTCGGTTTTGATAATTATCGTTTTTTTTTTTGCGAGCCCTAGTAGAGGTTTGGTATGTTATCTAATACACCAAACCTCTTGTCTCAATGGTGCCTTTGTCTTTCCTACGTGCTCTAAGCACGTTCTTATTTTACTTAATGCTTAACCCAACCGTGTCTTAACATACATGAAAGCAAAAGTTCTGTTTTGGGTGACATTTTAGTTTTACGATAAAACTATAAAATGTATGGAATAACTTTTTTATCACCCCAATTCATCTTTTGTCCAAAAATCCAAATATCCAAAAATAAGAGAGATCCGACACAGATATTTTAAGGGACAAAAAATTACATTAACAATTCAAATATACCATAACTTTAAAAAAATGTTCATGAATTTAAAAGACTATTTTTGCTTTACATACTATACAGGAATAATTTTCATATCAGATTTTGTTATAAAAGATTTTATTATGGATACAATCAAACAATGTGTTCATTTCTTTTTATCTGGGACCACAAAGAAAAACATGTAGCCTTTGAATTGATGTTTTTCTTAAAACTTAAGATTTGGGGGTTGAATTTGTAAGAAAATAGATTATAAAGAATGATATTTGTACTTAAAATTTATAACTAAAAATGATATTTTTCCTTCTTATTTATAACCAAAAATGATATTTGAATTTTCCATTCATAACCAGAAATGATATTTGTACTTACTATTCATAACCGAAAATGATGTCTGTACTTACTATTAGTAACCGAAAATGATATTTTTGTTTATTATTTATGACCGAAAATGATATTTGTACTTGTTATTTGTAACCGAAAATGATATTTGTGTTTACTATTTATAATCGAAAATGATATTTGTACTTGCTATTAGTAACTGAAAATGATATTTGTGTTTACTATTTATAATCGAAAATGATATTTGTACTTGCTATTTATAATCATAAATTATATTTGTACTTACTATTAATAACCGAAAATGATATTTTTGTTTACTATTTATAACAGAAAATGATATTTGTGTTTACTATTTATAACCGAAAATGATATTTTTACTTACTATTAGTAACCGAAAATGGTATTTGTGTTTAGTATTTATAACCGAAAATGATATTTGTACTAGCTATTAGTAACCGAACCGAAAATGATATTTGTGTTTACTATTAATAACCTTAAATGATATTTGTACTTACTATTCATAACCGAAAACAATGTCTGTACTTACTATTTATAATCGAAAATGATATTTGTACTTGCTATTTATAACCGAAAATGATATTTGTACTTGCTATTTATAACCGAAAATGATATTTGTACTTACTATTTATAACCGAAAATGATATGTGTACTTGCTATTTATAACCGAAAATGATATTTTTCCTTTTTATTTATAACCGAAAATGATATTTGTATTTTCTATTTATAACCGAAAACGATGTCTGTACTTACTATTAGTAACCGAAAATGATATTTTTCCTTTTTATTTATAACCGGAAATGATATTTTTCCTTTTTATTTATAACCGGAAATGATATTTGTACTTACTATTAGTAACCTAAAATGATATTCGTACATACTTATTTATAACAGTTTTACATTTTTACCTTTTTCCCCATAGATATATGTTATCATTTTCTTTTCGATAGTGAATTTTTATGCTAAATAACAGAATAAATATATCGCTTCCCATCCCATTCAAAAAATGAAATACGAATTTATTTATTTTTTTCTCTCATTTTTAATAACTTTTTTTACCGACTATGGGATCATCCGAACCGATTAATGGCAAAAAAACGCAATTATAAATGATTCATTGATGAGATTTTTTTAATGTTAATTTGTTAAAATTAAATTTATTAATTAAATCAAATGAGACCGTCATAAGTATTTTTTAAATGTTAATTTGTTAAAATTAAAGTTATTAATTAAATCAAATGAGACCGTCATAAGTATTTTTTAAATGTTAATTTGTTAAAATTAAAGTTATTAATTAAATCAAATGAGACCGTCATAAGTATTTTTTAAATGTTAATTTGTTAAAATTAAAGTTATTAATTAAATCAAATGAGACCGTCATAAGTATTTTTTAAATGTTAATTTGTTAAATTAAAGTTATTAATTAAATCAAATGAGACCGTCATAAGTATTTTTTAAATGTCAATTTGTTAAAATTAAAGTTATTAATTAAATCAAATGAGATCGTCATAAGTATTTTTTAAATGTCAATTTGTTAAAATTAAAGTTATTAATAAAATCAAATGAGACCGTCATAAGTATTTTTTAAATGTTAATTTGTTAAAATTTAAGTTATTAATAAAATCAAATGAGACCGTCATAAGTATTTTTTAAATGTCAATTTGTTAAAATTAAAGTTATTAATTAAATCAAATGAGACCGTCATAAGTATTTTTTAAATGTCAATTTGTTAAAATTAAAGTTATTAATTAAATCAAATGAGACCGTCATAAGTATTTTTTAAATGTCAATTTGTTAAAATTAAAGTTATTAATTAAATCAAATGAGACCGTCATAAGTATTTTTAAAATGTTAATTTGTTAAAATTAAAGTTATTAATTAAATCAAATGAAACCGTCATAAGTATTTTTTAAATGTCAATTTGTTAAAATTAAAGTTATTAATAAAATCAAATGAGATCGTCATAAGTATTTTTAAAATGTTAATTTGTTAAAATTAAAGTTATTATTTAAATCAAATGAGACCGTCATAAGTATTTTTTAAATGTCAATTTGTTAAAATTAAAGTTATTAATTAAATCAAATGAGACCGTCATAAGTATTTTTAAAATGTTAATTTGTTAAAATTAAAGTTATTATTAGATCAAATGAGACCGTCATAAGTATTTTTTAAATGTCAATTTGTTAAAATTAAAGTTATTAATTAAATCAAATGAGACCGTCATAAGTATTTTTAAAATGTTAATTTGTTAAAATTAAAGTTATTAATTAAATCAAATGAGACCGTCATAAGTATTTTTTAAATGTCAATTTGTTAAAATTAAAGTTATTAATAAAATCAAATGAGACCGTCATAAGTATTTTTTAAATATCAATTTGTTAAAATTAAAGTTATTAATTAAATCAAATGAGACCGTCATAAGTATTTTTTAAATGTCAATTTGTTAAAATTAAAGTTATTAATTAAATCAAATGAGACCGTCATAAGTATTTTTTAAATGTCCATTTGTTAAAATTAAAGTTATTAATTAAATCAAATGAGACCGTCATAAGTATTTTTAAAATGTTAATTTGTTAAAATTAAAGTTATTAATTAAATCAAATGAGACCGTCATAAATATTTTTTAAATGTTAATTTGTTAAAATTTAAGTTATTAATAAAATCAAATGAGACCGTCATAAATATTTTTTAAATGTTAATTTGTTAAAATTAAAGTTATTAATTAAATCAAATGAGACCGTCATAAGTATTTTTTAAATGTTAATTTGTTAAAATTAAAGTTATTAATTAAATCAAATGAGACCGTTATAAGTATTTTTTAAATGTTAATTTGTTAAAATTAAAGTTATTAATTAAATCAAATGAGACCGTCATAAGTATTTTTTAAATGTTAATTCGTTAAAATTAAAGTCATTAATTAAATCAAATGAGACCGTCATATTTTTTAAACTTTATAATTATAAAGTTTCGCCATTTTCCGTGTTAACAGTGAGATTAAAATGCTGATTTCACTTTCACACAATAAAAAAACAATAATCTTTTTAATATACTGATCATGTGTATGCGATTCAAGTTGCAAATTTAACTAATTTGCATATTGCCTTTCAAAAGGACGTATCATTAATTAAATATTCGTTTCTATTGCTTTCAGGTTGGATGATTATTACATTTTCATTTAATACATACTGCTATCGGCATATCATTTTTTTATCGTGGATAAAGATTGGATATTTTGTATGAAAACAAATTTTCCGATCATTTTACTTGTATTTTATGAAAGTTGTGATCCAGTTATAAATTTTAAATTAAAAACAAAGCCCTCCGTCTCTCTCTCTCTCACACCCACAGAACACATACACAGAACACACATACACCGTGACAAAGTAAACAAGTCAGTGAGTTCCCTGCCCCCAACAAATAACTGGGAGTAGGAGTTTATTGGTTTGCTCAATTTTCCCGGATAACATCAAGATATGGGTCCTGTTGGCTTTATATATATATATATATATATATATATATATATATATATATATATATATATTAGCAAGTCTACCCGCCATAAAATAAAAATACAAAATAGATTAAAAAGTGTGTGTAACATCTTAATATCAAAACTTCTATCTCTCTACCTATCTGCATCCATCTCCCTGTCTTTATTTCTTTCCCCCTCCCCCATTGTCCTCCCTTCCTCTGCCAACCACCTCTTCATCCTCCGACCAGCACATTCCGCTCTCTTGTTTGAATGTATTGAAAATAATTATAATGCGCTTTTAGTTTTAAAGTTATTGCTCCCACGCAACACCGAGTTTCTATTCTTCCCTCCCTTGAAAATATAATGAAATGTATATTTGTTTTTATCTATTCCCGGACAACGCAGAGTTTCTTATCTCCTTCTCCTTTATATATGATGAAACCTATATTTATTTTAGTGTATTCCCGGGTAACGTTGAGTTCCTTGTCTTCTCCTTCTCTATCAAGCATATACCACACAGGACATGTACTACTGTATTATTACACACACCTGCTCGATGTAGGGTCAATACGGATTCTGCATATACCACTTACCAAGTGTAACACTCTATAGTGGTTCATGGACACATCTAGTACTTTATAATCCTTATTCATTCAGAGTTATTTTTTAATGCTCCTATCAATGTTGAAGTTTTCAAATCAGTCAAAAAGCACAAATAAAAGTAATAAAAATACATGATGAATAACATACTGTCGGAAATAATTTTTTAATATAAAGTATATATATATATATATATATATATATATATATATATATATATATATATATTGTTATGTGAAGCATCTTAATATTTTAATTTTGCCTTGTTCCCCAAACTCTTTATACTTTTTTCCTGCCATTATCTTGTTTGTTTCCTGTATTCATTTTGTGTCTGTTTTTTTTTATATCTATTTCAATAAAACATATTTTTTATACGATTTTCCACATCAGTATTGTTTCTTCAGTGTGGTGTATTTACTGATATCTTCTTTGAAACCCAAAAACATAAGTACCTTGGAAAATATGCTCATAAAAGATCTGATATGACAGTTTTGAGTTGATAAAGAAATGTGTAGCACTACGAGAACCGCTTCTTTCATCCCAGCAGAATATTTGGCTCATCACATAGGCAGTTGGAGTCTCGTTGTGTAGATGACACATAGCAGCGGTTCATTCTCTCTTCTCTTGTTTTTCATTCTTGTTTTGTTGTGCTGTATGTTGTTTAATAGCAACACAAAATCATTGCGGTTTAGCAATGCTTGCAAAGTTATTTTTCTCTGCCAGTATATAGTACACATACATAATACCATCAATCCATTGTTACATTACTTTCCCTCCTGAAATGTCGCACAAGTCACAATCAATTAAAATACACGGCTTTAGAAACATACCTTGTTATCGAATGCAGATCACAATCATAATTGTTTCTTGTCGGCCACTCCTCCATGATCAGAGCACCTGCAATTAATGTTTCACAACAGCACGAAGAAACGAAAGAAATCATCAATTTGAAAAAAAATACCTCTTATTGAGATGTTGGCGTTGCCTTCTCTTCTGCTAGTGGCAAAGAGCCATCCTGAGCATTCTGAGTCATCTCTACCCATCCGATTCTCTCCAAGACTTCCAACTGACTGCCAACTTTTATCTCTAGTTCCCCCCTCTTTTAACCATATGATGTCACGTCCGCTTCTGGTACCCAGAAGGTCGAGATGACATCCGCGTACACTAGCTGACCTGACCGAACCCTGTTTCCTAAAAAAGTGGCAGGAACAACGCTAACAATTTATTTATATAAATTGTTAGCGTTGTTCCTGCCACTTTGTAGATGTAGCTCAATTAGCGAATGAAAAATATGGATAAGAACATGAATGTTATGAATGAGTCAGCATTTAGCAGGTGCTAAATTTAACAACAGAGTTTTGTGAATGAAAGTGAGAAAACATGAGCTAAAGAACAAAACATATTTATATATCAACAATTTTACAGAGATGTAAAATATACTTTAAAAGACCAAAGCTTATTGAGAAGGTTTAAAGTTCTTGAATAAGAAATAGACACGGGTGTTAGAAAGTTCGTTTTAAAGTTCCATTGTGTGTGTGTGAGAGAGTTTACCTTATTGGTGGTTAAGTCGTATTATTTACTTCCTCTTCAGGAGGTTAGGCACAAGGCCATTTTTATCTTACTCCCACAAGGTAAGATGTGACACAAGGTCGAGTCGGAAAGTGGGGCTTGAAAAGCCAGCGCCCGTGAAGGTGAGCACTCTGGCCATTAAAAATTGCCTGGGCAGCCCGTCAGCATTCCCTGGTAGGGGCGCCTCAGGCAGTAAGCAATAAACTTACTCCTCCCCAAAGAGGGGAGGCAAAGCCTGGGAGGGTGGACCTCCTAGAACTGCACAGGACAGACCCATAGACCAGCATAAATCAAGACCTGAAGGCCAAGGCAATACCAGTCTATGGGGTGCAGTATCCATCGGAACAGATACTACACTTTGATCTCGGCCAAAATGCTTAAAGAAATTTCAGCTTAGGGCACTCCAGTGGTGTTTATTGGATGGGCAGTTGTTGTTGTTGAGAGTCGAGGCATGCCTTTGGTGTCACTCTGAAGAACTTTGATTTCCTTGACCAGGTCACTGTTTTTATAAGGTTTGTTAATTTGGCATCGGCTTGTTACTTTTGTTACTTTAAAACAAGCAGGACTCATTTTCACTGGTTGAAAACTATCAAGTTCATACATCAATGTCATTTAAAACAGGAATCATTTTTACTGGTTGAAAAATATTGAGTTCACACCTTTATGTAAAAATCCGACGCCCACAACCGTTTAGAGCAAATGACTTTAGTAGCTCCCTCTTTCAGAAGAAAGAAAGAAGTGAAAAAGAAAGAAGAGGAAAGAGTAAACCGAAAGAAAGAAAAGTGGTAGCTTATACAAGCTAGTAACTTTCCTATGTCTGCTGTTTGTCTCACACATCAATTTCTAATCTACCACACTCTAACCTTATATGGAAGTTGCTTACATGAAGTGGCTTCATGCCTTGTCTGGGGCGATTTCTATTTATTTATTTTTTTTTGAATACCGTTTTTAACATTATTTTCATCTATCCGCACATAATCTTGCTACAAATGAAAATAAATATAAAATTATCAAATCGGTCCTAATAAAGAAATGGGACATATTTTAAACTTTCCACTACAAGATGAGCAAAAGTTGTACGTTACAGTACAAGGTGTTCTTTCTGGGGATTTTTTTCAAACTCAAACTGGAGATTTTTTTCAAACTCAAACTGGAGATTTTTTTCAAACTCAAACTGGGGATTTTTTTCAAACTAAAACTGGGGATTTTTTTCAAACTAAAACTGGGGACTTTTTTCAAACTCAAACTGGGGATTTTTTTCAAACTAAAACTGGGGACTTTTTTCAAACTAAAACTGGGGACTTTTTTCAAACTCAAACTAGGGATTTTTTTCAAACTAAAACTGGGGACTTTTTTCAAACTAAAACTGGGGACTTTTTTCAAACTAAAACTGGGGACTTTTTTCAAACTAAAACTGGGGATTTTTTTCAAACTAAAACTGGGGACTTTTTTCAAACTAAAACTGGGGACTTTTTTCAAACTAAAATTGGGGATTTTTTTCAAACTAAAACTGGGGACTTTTTTCAAACTAAAACTGGGGACTTTTTTCAAACTAAAACTGGGGACTTTTTTCAAACTAAAACTGGGGACTTTTTTCAAACTAAAACCGGGGATTTTTTTAAAACTCAAACTGGGGATTTTTTTCAAACTCAAACCGGGGATTTTTTTCAAACTCAAACTGTGATTCAAACAAGAAGAATTCGAACACATGAAGTTAATGCGTGCATGAAAGCTTGATTTATTTAGAATGCTGCTTTACTTTTAAATAATCGAGATAGTTTTTAAAATGATGCTGGAAATACAGCAATATAATCAGACGTTGGTATCATATAAAGCAAATATCATCCAGGTGTACAAATAAATTGCTTGGAGTATAACTGGCACCCTGAAATGGTTTGGGTCATCTGTTCCGTTGTTCTGTAATCCATCGGTCAGTTCTACTTGAAAGTCTAGATCTGTTAAGCTGCTGCTGCTGTTATTGTTAAGTGAAGTGAGTCGGACTTCTGCACATTGACCACAAAGATTGTGCCTCAGGATTGTTTAGTTTACATGAAGTCCTTGGTGATCACATCAATTTCATTAGTCCTGCAAAATTGCTGGTTTTCACCCTTGACATCGATAGCAGCAAAGTTCAGTGGTTGCATACAAGTTAGGGAAGGTTTGGCTCAGAAAACAAAGAAGTGCTGGTTACACATGTGCATAAGCAACGTTGCCATTCTCACTTCTTTATTTGTGGTTCCGCACCTGATACGTCTTTGCTTGCCACACGGGCAAAGGCAGAGGTGACTAGTGAATAACAGATCTTGAGGACGATTCTTCCTAGATTTTCACAAAAGCCCTGTTAGCCGAGTTGTAGCGCTAATTCTGCTCGATGCCAGACCTGTTCATCATGTATTCCAGGTCGCATAGCTCTGACACTAGAGGAGTTCCAGGTCGCATAGCTCTGACACTAGAGGAGTTCCAGGTGGCATAGCTCTGACACTAGATGGGTTCCAGATGGCATAGCTCTGACACTAGAGGAGTTCCAGATGGCATAGCTCTGACACTAGAGGAGTTCCAGATGGCATAGCTCTGACACTAGAGGAGTTCCAGGTGGCATAGCTCTGACACTAGAGGAGTTCCAGGTGGCATAGCTCTGACACTAGAGGAGTTCCAGATGACATAGCTCTGACACTAGAAGAGTTCCAGGTGGCATAGCTCTGACACTAGAGGAGTTCCAGTTGGCATAGCTCTGACACTAGAGGATTTCCAGGTGGCATAGCTCTGACACTAGAGGAGTTCCAGGTGGCATAGCTCTGACACTAGAGGATTTCCAGGTGGCATAGCTCTGACACTAGAGGAGTTCCAGATGGCATAGCTCTGACACTAGAGGAGTTCCAGATGGCATAGCTCTGACACAAGAGGAGTTCCAGATGGCATAGCTCTGACACTAGAGGAGTTCCAGGTGGCATAGCTCTGACACTAGAGGATTTCCAGGTGGCATAGCTCGTACACTAGAGGAGTTCCAGATGGCATAGCTCTGACACTAGAGGAGTTCCTAAATAAAAGTAAGTAAAGTAGTCAACCATATTTGAGAGCAACCCGAAGGTTCCCTTTTAATTAGCTACTACACCGTTATGTAGGGGAGGACGCCACCCTTTTTCCCAGGATTACTCCACTTAGCCTTGATCCTCACCTTATAATCCTGAGTGTTTAGCAAGGGAGCATCACGTACCATTTTTTAAGTCTTTGGTATGACTCGACCGAGGATTGAACTCTGGCCTCCCGGCCTATTAGCAAACACTCTTAACATTATGAAAAATATATCCTATTGGAATTATTTTTCATCAAATTTCTAATGTAAATTAGTGTTAAACAAGCTGTCACGACTTGTGATACAAAAGAGTATCCAATTAATAATTAATATACCAATAATATCTATTTATATAAAGTTAGGTATGTGTATATCTTTATACATTTCTATATAGAGGATTTACCCCTAAATTAATTAACCGATCATTATTAATTTTGGAACACAGCTGCTAGGCGTTAGGGTTGGTAATGTGGGTTATATTTAGTTTAATTTATTTTTAATGTAAATCGAGCAAAGAGGGCGTGGAAGCCTTCCATGAAAATTTAGATGCGATTTTTGTGAAATTTCAACAATAGACATTAGACATCAATTAATAAAGATTCCTTCAATTTCAGATTATTTTGAGTATTTAAAAGGGTTTTTAGGGGTCCTATTTGAAAATTAAAATATTTCAGATTTGCATTGAATTGGATCGATAATCATTAGACACCAATGGTGTCTGTTCCGATGGATACTACACCCCATAGACCGGTATTGTCTTGGCCTTCGGGTCTTGATTTACGCCGGTCTATGGGTTGGTCTGTCCTGTGCAGTTCTAGGAGGTGCACCCTCCCAGGCATTGCCTTCTCACCCTTTGAGAAGGGGTTAGTTTATTGCTAATCGCTTGAGGCGCCCCTACCGGGGAATGCCGACAGGGTTGCCCAGGCAATTTTTAATGGCCAGAGCGCTCAAATTCTCGGGCGCTGGTTTTTCAATTCCCACTTTCCCGACCTTGTGTCACATCTTACCTTGTGGGAGGAAGATAAATA
>OY744525.1:45722147-46039647 GCA_963556195.1 Sepiola atlantica | reverse complement strand
CAGGTCGAAATAAGTATTATTTAATAAGAATTGAAGTGAAGTACGTTTTATTTATCCAAAGAAAATGGTACAACAATAATAAATAAAAATTGGTTAATCAAAATCAAATATCGTTTTGTGAGATGCATTATTATTTAAGATTAACTTGGAAAATCCGACCGACTTAATTTTATATATTAAACTATGTAACTGTTATTGTGTACGATGTGACTTCATATCTGTATCTTGTTTTAAAAGTATGTTGTTTAATTTTTCGTTGTGCACCTGCACTAATTTGGCACGAGGCAAATATAGTTGACGTTATGAAAATGTTTCTGAATTCCTGCAAAAGTCTGGCAGGTTTCTAAATTGGCCAAGTCAGTCACCTAAGCTAAATCCCATCGAAAATCTACTGAAGTAGTTTAGAGTAAGAATATAACAAAGGAATGTCCGAAACTTGATTTCTCAACCGGAGTGGAATATAATTGGAGTTAATTTCTGGAAGAAACTTGCTTCAAAGTATTCAAAATGTCTGCCTGCTGTCAGAGCAAATAAGTGACACCTATTAAATATTGAAGGATGTTTATCAATTTGCTTCCAAGACTAGTGTAAGCTATTTATAGGTTGAACGTGCTAACAAATTAGTCTATGTAGACAAAACCTAACTTACCTCTTCACTGTTCATAGGAAATATTTATATGTTAACAAAAATGTGTTTGGTTTGCGTTTTATACTAAAATCTTTTTTTAAAATTCAATGGGTCAAAAACTTTTGCATATCTATTATATAAAGTTATCTTGTGGAATTTTCAAAGTCAGACCCAAATAGCAATCTGTCTGGTACATCAATAATTGATTTAAACCAGCCCACTTCGTTTCATCATTCAACCGTTGGCACGAATATATTTTATTTCGCATTAGTTTTTTTCTGAAAATACTTACTTTGGCCAAGAAAACTATTTGACTGGATTTTTTTCCCCTTAGTCGCCGATTCTTCTTAAACATTTTAATTCATGCATCACTAGTTATATATCAAATATATTCCTTCGTTCGTTATATTGAAAGGGAGGTAACAATTTTTTTATCTAAAGAGTAACTTCCCTTAAAAGTATTTAAAACTTTTAGCAATTTCTTGAAAGTTTTTGAAGCTATTTACATCCACTAATTTAATAAATAGAGATTAAAAAATGCAAAAAAACATTGCAATAAAATAAGTTACAGTTTTATAACAATTCGGTTCACTTCATAATTTAATGGTCAAATAATACAGCGATAATAAAATGTAACTTTAACAATCCTATTTAAAAGATAGCAAAATAAGACTTTTATATTTTTGGAACAAAAAAATAAAAAAACAGCAGAAAACAAACAAAAAAAATTAAAAGAAAAATATAAGTACAAAAATTCCCGATCAACCCCGGGTAGCTACAGCAAGTTATTTTATAAATACGAGTTGTACCTACATGGTGTTTTCTGGGTGGAGAGGTTAGAGTGAGAAAATTACTAATTTTTTTTAGTAAATTTAATTAACAGCAAATTTATAAAAAAGACTGAGATTTAGGGTGAAAGTTTAGGAGGTCATCTTAAATTGGGTTCTGTGCAGCGAGATGTCTGTTCACATTAGTTTTAAATTTCTGCATGTCGGTAGAGTCGGGGGGGAAAGGAGCAGGGAGGGATTTCCAGACGCCGGCAGTACGAGGAAAGAAGTTATTGGAGTAGAAGACTCTCCGGCATCTGGGGACCTCCACACTGAATGGATGGGACTTAGCTGATGGTCATGGTGGACGAGTGTATTTACGTCGAGGGGGCATCAGAGCAGCAAGTTCATTGGAGCACAATCCATTACAGTACTTGTGAAACAGGCACAAGGATGCAACATTGCGGCGATAGGGCAGGGGCTGGAGCTTGGTGGATAGTGAGGGACTTATTAAATTAGCGACTCTTTTTTTAACCTTGTCTAAGAGGGAAAGACTAGTGGATGAGTCACCAGCCCAGATGCGGCAACAATACTCCATGCATGGACAGATGGTGGCTTTGTAGAGATATAGGATACTGTCAGGTGTGAGAAGTTTTCTAGCATGGTAGAGGGAGCCCATCTTCTTTGCAGCAACCTTGGCAATGTCTTCAATGTATTTGTTCCAATTCATCTTAGCTGTGGATGTTAGGCCGAGGAGTTTGAATGATGAACTCTCAGGTGGGGTGTTATTTGCTATGACAATCGATGGTTGAAGAGGGTTCTTGTAGTTATTGAAGGAAAGGAGCTGCTTCTTTGCTACATTAAACGTTACCATCCATTTATTACCCCATTCCACTACAGATTGGAGGTCACTTTCTCAGGGTTTAGCCATTGCCTAGTATATATGTGCGTCCGTTTTGCCCACATGCCGAGAGTAGAGCGTGGTGTCATCAGAAAATATACTCATCTCAGACACAATGTCATCAGGAAGGTCGTTGTTAATTCTTCAAATGATATGACTTGCAATATTTTAAATATCCGAACATTTTGTTTGTAATTTAATTTTTTTTTGCTTTAAGTAATAAGAAGAAAAATGAAGGTTTCAGTTTATTCACGAAAAAAGAAAAAGAAGAAAGTTTTATAGCCACCATAATTTTCTTAAAAGGGATTATACATTTCTTGGCCTACTGTTATGCAGTGTAATATCAATTTTTTGCAAGAGGAGTTGTTTGTTGTTATAAAATATTGCTAACAGTTTTATGTGTTTTAAAAGAAGACTCACTTTGAGAAGAATCTACTAAAAACCATGAAGTTTTCAAAAGTTTCAACATAGGTTCTTTGAAGCATTTCATAAAGACAACATACCATATTGTTTTTTGAAAACAAATTATTGTACTTTCTGTTGCGATATCCAAGTAATTCTAAGAAATAAGTAAGCTAATGATTATTCAGCATAAATGTAATTGTTTATCTGATAGCTAAAATAGACAGAGCAATGATAGATTTTTTTTATTAGTGACATAAGCTGATTTTACAATTTGAGGCATTAGTAAAAAATGTCCCCATTTTACCAATCTTCTGAGCTGGAATAAGTAATTTTAGAAAAAAATGAAGCAAAATACATACGCATACAAAGGACATGATGAAAAGATAAATCGGAAGAAATCGCTAATTAGAATCAAATATCGATCTGTACAGAGGTAATGCTATTTAGGTCTAAATTGAAAATAAATCTGGCTCACCTGATTGTATACATGAGAAATATAATAATATCTAATATATAAACCATATAACCATATATAAACGTGTAATAACTTTATTTATCTCACATGAATATTTAATGCTGTTTCACTATAAGTAATTGGTGGACATAGGGCCATGTTCTTTAAAATAATATTTCGATTAAATTTGAGCAAAAACACACTGAATTTTATTTATTTTTGGTAATATTCAGAGCAGGGTGGAGGAGTTATTAGCCCCTCTTAATAATTTTAACATAACACGACTCATTGACGAACGGACGGTACATTTTTCTACATGTACCACACCTCCGTATATTAAGAAATAAAATCCAAAATAAAAAATATAATTCTACTACTACAATGGTAAAAAGATAATACATTTTAAATAATAATGTTGGATACTGCTTACATTCGCGGGTTCGTACAGCATCATACAGCCGTTCATCTTCTGCGGCAACCCAGATTTCGTCGCTGCTGGCTTGTGTCTCTCGGTTATTGATCGATAACCACATGGACGCCGGATATGGTTTTTATAAAAAATTTATTGAACATAGAATAAAGAGACAGAAACTGAAATAGAGTGTACGAGAGAGAGAGATAAAGAGGGGGGACTAGAAAGAATGAATTAATTGAAGAGAGAGAGATACCCATAATATATTAAGGCAGGCCGACTTAAGCCATATGTCCTGAACTGTCCCCATCATCCCCCTGCCGGGGCTGGCTGGACGATCAGTTCTCGCATCTGTTCAGCTCGATTATCAGCAGCGAAGAGACAGACCGCTCTCCCAACGGAAAGACGTGATTTTCTCGACGTTGCTTTTAGCTCCCCCTCACCTTTTAGGTCCCCCCCCCCCGGCACCCTCTTCATTATGTAACAATAATTTATATTCACTAACAAGAAAAGAAAATTTATATAAATGAATATTCATTGCCAACACATGCCATAAAAGCCATGAAACTTAAATGATAATTTAAACTTTCAAAAATATCAGGTCGTCCGGAAAGTTCCTGCTGAATTTTAAAGGTCATGTAAAGTTTAAAAAAAAAAAATATTCCATTAAATATTTAATCAAATGTTAATGAATTATAGATTTTGATATGTTAAGCCTTTCTGTTATTTCTCGTGTTGTATAATGTGGGTTATTCTCTATTAATGTCTTCATTTGGTCATCATCTGTAAAGTGGGGTCAGCCTGAGTGTTCTTCATCAGTAAGACTAAAATGCCCAGCTCTAAACTTTGCGAACCCTTTCCGTACAGTTCTGTCAGGTAAAGAATCTTCACTGTACACCACACATATCTTTTTTGTTTGTTTGCAAGGCAATTTTTCCTTTATGGATGTAGAAAGTCATCCAGTGCCTAAAAGGGGTCTTACAATCTTCCATTTTCAATGAACACAAGTTTTATAAGTTTTATCTTTCTTTCTCAAGAGATAGCTTGAAGTATGCTCTAACCAGATATGTAAGTATATTATTGGTAGGACAACTAACGAAAACGGAATTACCTCCCTTGAACCATTTCGGGAGTTAAGAGTAATTGCCCTTGAAATTGTCGGCTGCCCAGAGAGAAAGTAAACACAAACCACGGCATCAGACACTTAATATGTCAATCGCGTCCAGCGGCAAATTAATTCATTAATTCAATCTGTATTCAGTTTTAATAAATCTGTTAAACGTTTCTCTTGATAGTTCATCCATTTTAATTACAAGTTATTATTTATAATTAACCTAAATTACGAGGTTATAAAAGTTATATCTGTCAATAATTTGACATTTTCTAATGTGTCGAAACATGATCCATGAAAAATTGGCATGAACTTTCCGGACAAGCTAATATTATTTTAAACATCATTAATATTCGAAACTAATTTCTAACATTTATTCTTTTGGCAAAGAATTTAAACTGTCGAAACTCAAGTCTTTATTCATTTTTTGTTAGTTTATTTACTTTTCTGGTGAAACATTTAAACTGTCATTTCTGGTTTCATGTCTGACAAAATTTAATAAGTGTGATTTTATTTATTACATAAATAACAATTTTCTCTTTATTATCCCATTTACTTTGTTTATAAAACAAAAATAAAATGTCATAATTTTTTTATTCTTTCTCTTTATATAATTCCTTCAAAATATGACCAATTTTTTTCTTCCTTTCGACGAGTTAAAACAAGACTCATTTTCCCTGGTTCATTAGTCAAAAAATATACTGTTGACTTTTAGCTTTAGGAGCACAAATCAACTGTAATAATTGACTTTACTCTATAAACTTTAACTTTAGCCAGAAATTACCTTCTATCAATCAATTTACAGGCTTCAAAATCACTTTTGAATGCAGACGGCTAAACAGTAAATACCGAGTTTTATGGTTGCATTGGCCAAAACGTTGTGAAAATAACATCCAAGATGAGAACAATAGTCCGAATGATCCAAATAATACAAATTATCAATCATCATCTCAAAAATTCCGAAACATAATTTTAGCCAATGTATTAATCAGTTTCTTCTCAAAAATATTAATTCAGTGCATCAAACACCTTAAGGGAATGATCGAAGAGAGAATACAAAAACTCATTCACACACAGACAGACAGACAGACAGACACACACACACACATACATACATATATATATATATATATATATATATATATATATACAAGATTAATTTTTTTTTTTTTTTCTTACATTAATCCTATCGATTACGGAATAAAATTCCTTCTTCAGGGGTGACCAGTATTGAGACATTTTTTTTTTTTTTTCATCAAAAAGCAAGAATAAAGAAACTTATTTCTTTGTTAATTTGATAAACGTCAATGATGGTACGACGTCATCGCCTTGCTGTTATGAATGGCGGGTAGAATTCAAAAAACCGGTGTCGAACGAGAAATGCGTTGGCACGCTGTCAAGTAATGTGTGTGTTTATCGTTCAAGTTTCAAAGTATTGCATGGAAAGTTAATAAAATTGAAATATAAGCCAAATTAGCAATACAAGATTAATTTTTTTTTCTTTTTTTTTTCTTACATTAATCCTATCGATTACGGAATAAAATTCCTTCTTCAGGGGTGACCAGTATTGAGTCATTTTTTTTTTTTTTTTCATCAAAAAACAAGAATAAAGAAACTTATTTCTTTGTTAATTTGATAAACGTCAATGATGGTACGACGTCATGTAAGAAAAAAAAAAAAAAAAATTAATCTTGTATTGCTAATTTGGCTTATATTTCAATTTTATTAACTTTCCATGCAATACTTTGAAACTTGAACGATAAACACACACATTAATATATATATATATATATATATATGCATACATATATATATATATATATATTTGAATAATAAAAAGATTATTATTTTATATTGGATCCTATTGTGATAGGGAGATGCTCGATATTTGGGTTAGAGCATTATTATAGGAAATATTGAAATCATGAAAAAAAAAGTAAAGTTACATACTTAACAAGTTTATTATAATCATCAGTTGTTTAAACAAGGAATGTATTAAAATTACCTTTAATCCATGGATTTTCAAAGAATTACTCTTATCCTCAGAAAGAAAAAACAATAAATTGCTAATTATTGGAAAGTATTAAGTTGAAAATTTGCAACAAAATTTTAAGATATGCTTAAAGCAAAAATAGTTCAAAGAAAATTTCAATAATGGGCAGGAAATCATTGTATCAATGCAGTTGTTGAAAAAATCCAATTTGAATATGGTATCATGTAGTGGAAATAAAATCCAAGAACAATTCAAAAGCCAGAAGTCTGTGAAAAGTTAGTATTATGTATATATATATATATATATATATATATATATATATATATATATATATATAATATTTTATGAATAAATATTAATAATTTATTACCTACAGACATCAATTTTTCATGCTTACACAATTTTCAGTGCAGGAAGCTAATTCCCGATGGTCGGCGGGTGCAAACTCTGATCAGAAATTGCCACTGATTCGCAGTCAAGAGACTTACCCATTGGCCACCACAAATTAGCTTGGAAGTTAGGATTGTAAATGCCCAGTCGGTGGGTATTTACAGCAAGCGGCGAAGAGTGATCAACAGCAACAATAACAAACCGTGTTGGATCTCGCAATGATATATATATATATATATATATATATATATATATATATATATATATATATATATATATATATGGTACGTCAATGAAAATTAGTAAGACCTGCAAATGGAAGCAAATCGGTATTTTCAGTTGTTCAAAACAAGGAGTAGTTTAGTTAATAAAAACATTTATTTTTCATTTTATTTAAACTTGTTTAAGGAAAGAAAGAGATGAAAAATAAATGTTTTTATTAACTAAACTACTCCTTGTTTTGAACAACTGAAAATACCGATTTGCTTCCATTTGCAGGTCTTACTAATTTTCATTGACGTACCATATTTTTGCTCTATCCAGTATATTGAGCTTTCCTTATTTCACAATAGGTCCAACTCTCTAAAAGTTTACCTTTTAGTTATAATTTACATATATATATGTATATATATATCTATATATATAATCAGGACCGGCGGTACAGTTATAAAAGTGAGGGGGCTCTCCTAAAAAGTGGGGGGGGGGCGGTTAAACACATGCATATATAACTTCATTATTGATGACCGTCCATATATTTATATATATATATATATATATATATATATATAAAGAGAGAGAGAGAGAAAGGCGGGGAGTGTAGAAGACTAATAATACAGAAATATACCGAGTTGTAAGAAGGAAAACTGAATAACAAGACCCCTTTTTATATAATTGAATCTAACTTGCTTCCACTTTTCCCTAGATCACTAGAGTCGTGTGTGTGAAATTGAAATATCACAATGTTTCGGGGATATCACCCCTTTCTCAAGTGTTCTATTTCTTTATCTCAAGCTACTTTCTGCTTCGTGTGAATATTTTTTGGAAAACTTCTCAGCCATCAAAAAATATCCGAGGAAGAGAGAGACAGAAAATAGACTAATTTTGAATTTTGCCTTAAAACAAATTGACTGGCTTTGTAAACTCACTTTCATGATTCAAACAATCGAACCTGAGCTCAATGGGTGATCCAATAGGTCATTTTCTAATATATATATATATATATATATATATATATATACTTGAAACCAACATTTTAAATAATAAACATTTGATTCATAAGTTTCTTGTAAACACAAGACTAAAACTTTCACATGTATTCATATAATTGGATAAACATTACAATTTTGTTAATTTTGATACAAATTTATTTATCTTTTAATAAGACCTTAATGAAACTAAATGAAATAAAAAAATCAATTCGCCTGAGCGATGGTGTGTGTGTGTGCACCCTTTTTAAACTTACAATCTAGAAACGGATAGAAACTTGTTGAAAATAAAGTCAGGCACCCAAAAGACCGGAAAAGAAACACTTAAACACAAATGCGAAACGATTTGTCTACATGATCAAAACAATCATTGAATTTAAAAACACTAAAAAATATGGTGTGACTAACGGGAGAGAGTAAGGGAGAGAGAGAGAAATTGAGAAAGCTAGCCACCCCATCCCTACCTTTTCTCCTCCCGCTTATCTTTCTCATCAGTATTTTTCTTTCTAGCGAGCTTTTAGCCTTTCGAGTGGCTTTTAGCCTTGATAGGTGGTGACTCATTAGTATAAAAAATCCTCTCATAATATTCTTCATCATTGAGCTGACAATCCATCCATCTCATTAACCTATATCCTCGAGTGGCTTTTAGCCTTAATAAGTGGTGACTCATTAGTATAAAAAATCCTCTCATAATATTCTTCATCATTCAACTGACAATCCATCCATCTCATTAACCTACATCCTCGAGTGGCTTTTAGCCTTGATAAGTGGTGACTCATTAGTATAAAAAGTTTTAGTTAGCGTGATTCTGGTCCCTTGTCCCTTCAAAAAAAGAATGTTTTTTTTTTTTTTTGGTACTTATATCGATGTTGACCCAGTTTTCGCGAGTTTCTTGTCTGAAGCGTTCGGCTATCCTACGCAAACGCCCGAGAAATGACGAGCCGATTTAGTTTAATTAAAGAAAGTTTTACTGATTTATCCTATTTTATTAAATCAATTTATTAATTACTGCTAATATCGACGAAACTATAGTATATATATATATATATATATATATATATATTAATTATTTATTACCTACAGACATCGATGTTTCATGCTTACGCAATCTTCAGTGCAGGAAGCTAATTCCCGACGGTCGACGGGCGCGAACTCTGATCACAAATCATCACTGATTCGCAGTCAAGAGACTTACCAGTTGGCCACCAGAAATTAGCTTGGAATTTAGGAGGAATTTAACTTTGTAAATACTAAGTCGACATGTATTCACAGCAAGTGGCGAAGAGTGATCAACAACAACAACAAATCGTGTTGGATCTCACAATGAAGCTAGTAGTACTGCTTGTTATTAAATTCACTCAGAGTGCCCAGCCTCTGTAAAGGGGGCTATATAATATTATTATTATATATATATATATATATGAATGGGACAATAAAACTATAAATTAATAACACAAAACATTAATTTATTATGAACTATTTAAACAAATAGCTATACAATTTAGGCATTCAAATAACTGTCTTTGAATCGTTCGCCTGTACTTATATATAGCGTATTTTAAAATATTAGGATGTATTATTGATTTAAATAACAGTAACTCGTTTTGATGCTAATATAGGAGTGATAAATGAAAAAAACTTTTACATTTATTCATTTACATAATATCATAAGATAATACAATATATTACATATATATATATATATATATATATATATATATATATATATATATATATATATGTTTTCAGTATTTACTTCAACAATGCTCAATATGTAAGTAGAGCTTAGTAGTAGTATAAAATTATATTTATGACAAGTAAGCATTTAGCCTGGCGATTTCCTTTAGAAATGAAACATGAACGCTTCTGTGTAGCTTACTTGCCATAAATATTTTTTCATACTTATATATAATGTGTGCACCTTTTGATAACTCAGTAAGTATAGTCTTTTTTATAGATATTTTTTATTCAGATTTAACAGAAATATTAGATCATAATACTTTCTCTGTTAAAAATATGATAGACCCACAGGCCTTTCAGTGCAAATCACTCTTGGCCTGTTGATCAGAATTCGTCACGATCAGAGAATCGTATGTGTGAAGCCAGAATATCACAATATTTCGCATATATCAACCCTTTCTTAAGTGTTTCTATTTTTTTTTCTAAAGCTATTCTCTTCCTCGTGTGAATAATTTATATGAAGACGGTTAGCAGAGGAGAGAGTAGTGAGTAAAAAGAGAGTAATTTTGAATGTTGTCTTTATAATTAAAAAAAAAAATTAACTGGCTTTATAAACTCACTTTCTCATGGCTAAAACAATCTAACCCGAGCTCAATGGGTGATGCAATGCATCTTTCTTTATATATATATATATATATATATATATATATATATATATATATATATATATATATATATATAAGTGTTGAACTAAAAGCGAACTTTTGGGAAAGGTAAAACCTATTGTGAAAAGTATACAGCTCAATATCCAGGATAGAGCAGATAGATAGGTAGAAGGATGAAAAGAAATTAGAAAAGCAGAAAGCAGATCTTTTTTCAATTCAGTTGCTCAGAGCAAGGTATATTCCGCAAAAAGGCAATTTATTCAAGTTAAATTTTTCCTTAAGCCAGGCTTTTCAAAGATCAAAATCTTATCAGAGGAAATCGCTGGGATAGATAAGTTGGCAAAGGCCAAGATTTAAAATTTGAAAAAGTAAAATAAAAATTGTAGGGAAAAAACACAAGGACCCTGCTCAATCCCGCCCCCCGCCCTCATTCTACATCTTTTAACCCCCATAATATTTACTCTTAACTGCCATCCCCATTCTCACTTTGGTTTAAATTATTGTCACTATTTTAACCAAAGTATGTCTCAAATTCTCTTTGCCATCATTAACCTATTTAATAATTTTCTTAATTAACTTCCATATATCTTATTCTGGATTTTTTTTGATTCAAAGTTTAATTTTCCTACATCCAAAAACCACTAGCGTCCCATAACAACATATTTTATTTCAACCCAAATCTTTAACCACTTTGGGGATTTCCATTCTGAGTATTTACTCGAGGTCAAATTACCTTTTTCTTTATTCTAATACTCACTTCCGGATTCCAATTTTATCGACTATTCCCTCATTTATATATTTCTTTATCGGTTAATCCATAATTTTCCTTTCGAGCCTAAGACTAATTTTATTATTTTTATTTTTTTTTTTATTTTGTCCATTTAATTATTTTTATTTCTATTTTCATTTTTTATTTTTATTTTTACTATTTATTTTTTTATTTCTACCTTTCAAATATATTTTGCCTCATTGTTTATAAGTAAGGTCATCTGATTAAACACCTAACCCCATACCTCTGTTCATATCCCCCAACACATTCTGGTATTTTAATTCTCCCTCCCCGCACTCATTGACTTGCCCCCACACCCTTCTATCCCATTTCTAGTTGAACCCTAATTCGCGCTAACGTCCACTTTCAACTTTAAACGACCTACCCCCACATTCACACTCTTAGTTTTAAATCGCACTTATTCATCGCACCAGCACCCTTCTCCTCCTTCATACCCCCTACACTTTCCTTTCCTGCCTACTGGTAGCATATGAGTTTTTGCCATTCTTCAGACTAGTCTTGTTTTTCAACAGGCAAGCCTTTAAATATTAATTCGCTGTCTTTTTGCCAATTTAAACCTATTTCATGATTTTCAGCCCAGGAAGTCTTTTTGAATGGCGTATACTTTCCACCACATTTTACTGAGCCTTGTTGCATCCACGAACGTACCTTTTATTGGACCTTTTACCCTCTGGATTCTACTTATCTTCGCCGCACTTGAAGATGTGGTTTTTTTAATTTAACTTTGAATCCTCTTTTGTCATTTCTCGTGCCTTTTAACGACCTACCTATCTACATTTCACTTTCTCCGCTGGACTTTTTGACACCGGACTTTTTTGCAATCGGACATTTGCTTGCATTCGGGCAGAGTTTTGCCTTGTGTTTTTTCCCTACAATTTTTATTTTACTTTTTCAAATTTTAAATCTTGGCCTTTGCCAACTTATCTATCCCAGCGATTTACTCTGATGATAAGATTTTGATCTTTGAAAAGCCTGGCTTACGAAAAAATTTAACTTGAATAAATTGCCTTTTTGCGGAATATACCTTGCTCTGAACAACTGAATAGAAAAACGATTTGACTTTTGCTTTTCTAATTCCTTTTCATCCTTCTACACATATATATATATATATATATATATATATATATATATATATATATATATATATATATAATCTATTATTTCATGTATATACATATATAATATTATAAGGTGATATAATATATTGTGTATATATTTTCAGTATCTACTTCAACCGGGGGGGGGGGGGTTCGGCCATTGACCAATGAAAATAATAGCCCAACAGGGAGTAATAGGAACGAATCTGACTGGTTAGTTAACTAGAGAAAACACTACTTAGATATAAAAGCAATCGCTGATGGACGCCTTGTGTAGCTTACTTGCCATAGATATATTTCCATAAAACTACTATATATATATATATATATATATATATATATGTATCGTTCAATATGACAGAAAAGTTATGTCTGGATATCTTTGTGTGGATTCTTTCTAATAGCCAGATGAGGGTATTTGTTCGGTGGAGAATTGACTGATATATCTGCTATTATCATTGGTGTCCCAAGTACATTCGAGTCCATTATCAGGGGAATCAGGTAAAAAGTATGGAGTTGATGTTAATAGAAAGTTTTGTCGGGAATTATATTGTTAATACGGAACTAAAGTTGGCATTATAAAGTACTTCGGACACAAACGATTATGGCAGATTCATCGGTTAATTCCCCACCGAAACAAAGACCCTCATCTGGTTATTGGAAAGGATCCACACAAAGATAGTCATACATACGTTGTCTGCCATTTTGAATGATATTTGTCTCAAAGACAAAATGCTGCCTAAATATATACACACACACACACACACACACACACGCATATATATATATATATATATATATATATATATATATATATATATGTATGCATAGTAGTAATCATACTGTGAAAATTTCTTGAACTACTTTCTTAAGAGGTTTTTTCTTTTTTCTTCTTAAATGGCCTCAATTAGGGCAACATCACATCGGGTAATGGCAGTTGTTGGTGTCCTTATTCCAGGTATATAATTCCCCTGATGAACTGCCGAGCAAGAACCTGCTTGAGTAGAGAAACATGTGTAGGGAAAAAATTCTTTAACTTTGAAAAATCTGAAAAATAAATAAACTATGAAAGGAAAAAGTCTTTTGTTGTGATGAATGATTTCATGAACGAAATGTTTTGGTAAACCTTTAAAAAAACACATATAAATGCTCTGTACCCTGTAATCGAGTATCATCGAGCTTATTTTTATTGGACTAATTCCGGTCTTTACTGAATAAACTATCTTCTAAGTGAAAAATCTAAATATATATATATATATGTGTGTGTGTGTGTATGATATTTTTATTTATACATACATGTACATAATCTGCGACACTGGCATGTCGATGTTATCGATCAACAGCTGTTAAAATCTGAGATCTCATCAGGTAGAGTTGATAACATCGACATGCCAGTGTCGCAGATTATGTACATGTTTACCTTACCTGGATTACTATATATATATATATATATATATATATATATATATATATATTTGAATGTGTGTACACCTTTTAATAACTCAGTAAGAGAGTTATATCATCTATACTTGCTATGTTGTTGAGATATTCTTTTTATTTTTTAGATATTTTTATTCGGATTCAACAGAAACATTAGATGATCACAACACTTTTTTTTTCTTCGGAAATATGACGGACGCACAGTCATCTCAGTGCAAGTCACTTTTGGTCTGCTGATCAAAATTCTACTTTTGAGATTTAAAGATCAAAAGTAGGCTTCCATACTACCAACATATATATATATATATATATATATATATATATTGACAGGAGAATCTTGATAAGGCAATTTTCATTGTCAGTTTGAAGACCTTGGATGTCTACTCTAAATGAGATGGCTCACTGAGTTTGCACATAAAATAGTATGAAAAATAGTCTACTTAGAAGATTCAATCAGGGAAGTTCATGACCGTAGAGACAGAAATAAAATGGATATAAGCTTTTTGGGAGACAAATAGATGGGTGGGGCGGGGTTTCTATGTTCGGTTTTTTCTCCTTCTTTTTCTTCTACAAAGAAGCTCTGAAAGTAATGGCAACTCTGATGTATTTCCGCAGAAAGCAAAGCGGATACAGGAAGCACAATAATAACAACGTTGAATAGACCAATTTTTCTTGCATAGAACAAGGGCAGCGCACTCACAAAGAAAGTTGAATGGAAAATCTGAATAGAAAAACAAATTTGTATCAAGTCACTGTATGTTTTGATGAGAGGACTTTAACCTTTTCCAAATTCAGTTATAATTGTTGTCAGGATTGCGGAGGTTTTGGAAAGAGTCGGACTTATAAGAATGTTCGGAGTCAGAGTTGGATTTTTTAATCTCCAAAAAATCATCAGACATTTGAATAGGAGTCGGATGTTTTTAATCTCCAAAGAATCATCAGACATTTGAATGGGAGTCGGATTTTTTAATCTCCAAAGAATCATTAGACATTTGAATAGGAGTCGGATTTTTTAATCTCCAAAGAATCATCAGACATTTGAATAGGAGTCGGATGTTTTTAATCTCCAAAGAATCATCAGACATTTGAATAGGAGTCGGAATCGGATTTTTTTAATCTGCGGAGAATCAACAGAGAGTGTGAATATTGGAAGACTTTAAAATAAGGAGTCGGAATCAGAGTCGGATATTTTGGAATCCTAGGAGTCAAAGTCGGATTTGTTTTTGTTTTTTTTAATCTTCAACGAATAATCAGACAGTCTAAATACTTTAACATAAGGAGTTGGAGCCGAAATTTTAGAATCTTAGGAGTCGGAGTCGGACCTTGTACCTTCCGACTCCACAACCCTGCTTGTAACTTAAGAAAACAAAGACGTTGAGCAGCAATTTTACTAATCTCTTCGTCTTTTTCTCTCAAGTTTAAAAGTCAAGGGTGAAAGTAAGGTAAAAAAAAGTGAGGATAAAAGTAAGGTTTAAAGTTATAAAGATGCACTGAAGAACACGTCTCTCTCTACATGGTCACGTGATGTAATGGTTTAAGGGCATTAAAAGAAAGTGACTTCCAAAGAAAATCTGTCGCATTTCAGGTTATCCAGTTTAAATAATCCCATGGAAAGCAATAGATTAGTTTGGAAGTCAATTTCTAAAAGCCGTCTATCACATGCCAGAATGTAAAATGGAAACCGAATTTTATTATTATTATTATTATTTACTCACTAGGAGTTATCATACTGGTCATCGTCAGTGATCACCCACTGCCAACAACCTGTGGCATTCCCTGGAGTCTGAGTGACAACAAGTCTCCTCAGACTTCCAGTATGCTCCACCTCTTTTCGTTCATTACCGCTGATGACCTTGCGGTATCGCAACAGCCACCTACCACCGATTTCACGGTGATAAGGGCCATTGGTCTCCTCTGGGGCCTGGGTGGCAACAAGCCTCCCCAAGGTCCCAGAGCTGTCCGCGCTCTTCCAGTGGAGGTCTGGTTTGCGCTTTCCCTCCTCGACCCTCTGTCCATAATTTTCGTGGTGTCAGCCTATGCTTGCGCCTCTCTCTCGCGGTTGTATTTTCCCCGGTTCTGTTGTCTTGTGCTTCCATATGTTTGTTCTCCATTCGTTGCTTACGTGGGTTGGTTTCCACATTCGAGGACATTTCTCAGGATTGTAGCTGTTTTGATCATTACTGTCCTTTGTATGGTCTCAGTTATCCCTTTGATTCCTATTTCTCCTAGTCTTTTCTCCATGTTTTTGGGGACTGTTCCTAGTGCTCCTATGATTATTGGTGTTATACTGACTTTCTTCATGTTCCATATTCCTTTCAATTCTCTGGCAAGTTCAGTATATTTGCTTCTTTTTCCCGTCTCTTTGATCTTCACTCTGTGGTCCGCTGGAATGGCAAAGTCTACGATTTTGCAGGATTTTTCTTCCTTGTTGATTATTATCATATTCGGTCTCCTTGCTGTTATGGGTTTGTCTGTTTGTACATTCATATCCCATATGATTTTGTGTTTTTCGTTTTCTAGTACAGTTTCTGGTTTGTGTTTGTACCGTTTTTTTGCATATTCGAAATTCAGTTGTTTGCACATTTCCCGGTGTACTTCTTTCCCCACGCTGTCATGTCTGTTCTTGTATTCCTTTTGGGCTAGCTTGCTGCATTCACTTATTATATGATTTATCGTTTCGTCTCTTTGTCCACACAATCGGCATTTGCTGTTTTCCTGGGTGTTATCTATCTTTGCTTTAATAAAGTTTGTCCTAATCGCATTGTTCTGTGCGGCCGTCAGCAGAGATTCCGTTTCTCTGTTCAAGTGTCCTTTTCTTAGCCATGCCCAGCTGTTCTCATTGGCTTCATCGCTTGTGAGTCTTATAAAGCGTCCATGTAGTCGTTTTCCTTCCCACTTTTCCTTTCTTGTCTTTTTGTTTCTGGTTTCAGTGCTTCCAGAGTTGTTTGTTGGGCTGGTGTCTCTTTCCGTGGTGATCAGTCTTTCCGTGTTCTGGGTTACATATTTCTCCAGCTCTTTATTATTATTATTATTATTATTATTATTATTATTATTATTATTATCATCATCACCATCACCACCACCACCACCACCACCACCACTCACACAGGCAGTATTCAGTGATTGCTCACTGATAATCACCAGTGGTGTTCCCTGGAGTCTGAGTGACAACAAGTCTCCCCAGAGTTCCAGTGCTCTCCACCTCTTTCGATAACTACTGCAAATTAATTTGTGTTATCATAACAGACGCTTACTATCTATTTTTCGTTGGTAACGACCATTGGCCCTCTCTGGGATTTGGATGGCAATAAGCCTCCCCAATGTCCCAGTGCTGTCCACACTTTTCCAGCAGAGATCTGATTAGTGCTATCCCTCCTCGGTCTTTCTATCCTCCTTGACCCTTCATGATTGTTTTGTGTGGTATCAGCCAGGGCTGGTGCCATCACTTTTTCTTGGGGTGGGGTGAGGTCTAGTTTATGAATTTTTTGCAGTTTCTGTTCCTTGACTTCTTGTGGTGCTCTTTATGTGATTATTTTTCTTCCTATTGCACCTTGCGTGTGATTGGTTAATCTTCGTAGCTTATGTGGAAAGGTTTCCGCATTCAAGGATTTTCCTTAAGATGTCAGCTGTTTTTATCATTGCTGTCCGTTGTATGGTCTCAGTATTCCTTTTGATTCCAATTTCTCTCAGTCTTTTACCAGGTACTTCGGAACTGTTCCTAATGCTCCTACGATTATTGGTATTATATTTACTTTCTTCATACTCCATACCCCTTTTAATTCTCTGGCAAGTTCCATGTATTTGCTTCGTCTTTCTGTCTTTTTGGTCTTCAGACTGTGGTAAGCTAGGATGGCAAAATCTACGATTTGGCAGAATTTTTCTTTCTTGTTGACTATTATGACAGCTGGTCTCCTTGCTTGTATGAGTGTATTTGTTTGGACATCATATTCCAGAGGATTTTGTGTTTTTCGTTTTCGACTAGTGTCACTGGTTTATGGTTGTACCATTTACCGAATGTTCAAAATGCATTTGTTTGCATAGTTCCCAGTGTACTGCTTTCCCCACGCAGTCATGCCTATTTTTGTATTCTTTTTGGGCCAGTTTTGGGCATTAACTTATTATGTGATTTACTGTTTCGTCTTGTCTGCACAATCTGCATTTACTGTTTTCCTGGATTTTATCTATTTTAGCTTTAATGTAGCTGGTTCTAATCGCATTGTTTTGTGCAGCCGTCAGTATGGATTCCATTTCTCTGTTCAGGTGTCCTTTTCTCAGCCATGTCCAACTATTTTCGTGTGCCTCTTCTCTTGTCATTCTTATGAACCGCCCATGTAGTTGTTTTTCTTCCCACTTTTTTTTTCTTGTCTGTTTGTGTCCGGTTTCGGTGCTTCCTGAGTTGTTCGTTGGGACGGTGTCTCTTGCTGTGGTGATCAGCCTTTCTGTGTTCTGGTTTATGTATTTCTCCAGCTCTTTTTTAGTGTCGTCCACACAGTCTTCTATACTTAGACATTCAAGCGGTACCATAAAACTTTCGCTGTTTCTAACAGGCAAGCCTTTTGCAGAATTGGAAAAGAACTTGTCTCGTTAATCTGTTTAAGTCATTTATGGTGGCTTTTCGTTATGGTTCCAAGCGTTCCAATTACAACGGAAATCACCTTTACTTCTTTATATTTCCATAGTCTAACTAATTCCCATTTTAGATCTCGATATTTTTTTTTTTTTTCGTGTTCTTTCTCACACACTCTGGTATTGAAGGAACAGGTTATATCAATGATTAAACAAGTTATCTTGTTTTTGTTTAGAAAGATTAAGTCGGATTTTGAATGTTCAAGAACCTTATCAGTCTGTATGTGCATGTCCCAAAGATGTTTGACATTGTCATTCTCCTGTACCACTTCTGGCTTATGCACATACCACTTCTCATTGTTGTCCAATGCATAAAGTTTGCATATATGTAGTATAGTACTTGAGCGACTTTGTGGTGTCTCCGTTTTTTTATTAAAAAAAAAATTATTTTTAATCATCATCATCATCATCATCATCATCAACAACAATAACAACAACATTAACAATCAGTTCACAGTGACAGTCTCCTGGAGGTTGATGGTTCAATCCTTACTACAGGCGATAATCACTAAGAACAACATAATAATTTATTAACACTGCTACCTTGGCATTTCTAATAGAACGAAAACAATATAAGAACCAATAATCGTAAATAGTAAATTAGAACACCAGTAAAAAACAATTTGCAATATGAGTAACGGTAAAAAATGTTTTCATAATAGTAAGTAGTACTGCTACATATCAAGACAAGATTAAGTTTAAGGCCCTTAAAATTCATACTAGAATTCTCCACATGAACACGTGGTCTAATGGTTAAAGGGCACTGGTTTACAATCAGTTCTAAGTGACGGTCTCCTGAAGGTTGAAAGTTCAAAACACTGCTAACTGGTCATGGTTCTTCTTTTTTTTCTTATGTGTTAATCCCGAACAATGGCGGCATCTGCAATGATGGATTTGTGTCTCCACTTGGCTTGGTCCGGATGAAGGCCGGTTTTCCAGAGATCTTTGTGCAGGGTGTCTGCCCATCTCACCATCGACCTTCTAATGCAAAGGTGAGTTTCACGATGGTGTCGTTGTTTACTCTCAGCAAATGTCCAAACCATCTGAGTTGGCTTTCCTTCATCTTGCCCTTAATTGGTGCAATGCCGTAGTGCCTTTGGATATCCTTGTTGCAAACGTGATTAAGCAGTGTAATTCCAGACATCCAGCGGTTGACAGAATAAGAACAATCTACCCCAATTATGGATTACATTTAAGGCTCAGTTCGAAATTCTGTAGAGGTTCCCGTGCTCGACATAAAGATTCCCAAATTCGAATAGATACGCCTGAAGAAGATCGGAGGTTACAACGGCCGAAACGCTGTGAAAAGAACAACTAAGATGAGAATGGTAGTACGAATTTAGTAGGGACACTCTAGAGTGTGACAAAAATTTAAATTGCCTCAGTCTAGAAGGATTTCTTTTTCACCGAACGAGGGCACAACAGATGAACTGTAGTATCAGAAGAGATACTACACTTTGATCCTGAAAAGTTTATAATAGGTATTGTGTTTCAACCTTAAGTGATCCTCAAAACAGACTAACTTAAGATTCCCAAATGCGAAAAGATACACCTGAAGAAAATCGGAGGTTACATCGGTCGAAACGTTGTGAAAATAACAACCAAGATAAGCAGCCAAGTGATTACTGTACAGGTACCATGTATTAGATACCTACTTGGTTACAGATGTTTGTGGGGTGGGGTATTCTTCTCCTTGACTTGTTTGCCCAGTGAAGAGTCCAGTCTACCCTACTATTTCACATATAGCTGGAAAGAAGTATAAATGCAGTTATATGTTTCCCAAATGTATTAGATGTTCTAGACACGACGCTAAACTGCCTCGGACACCCTTGTGGAAAGTGTTCTTCTCACAGCTGCTCCACCACACCAGAAAACCATCTTTCCCAAGCATTTTTTCTTTTTTCTTTTCTTTTAATGCTTACCCTGCTTTCCAATCTTATCAACTACTTAAACACTGTCTACCCTAAATCAGTCTTGAGTCTGACATTGAACTGTAAACAATGCTGATGTCATAATTTGAAGTGTGCAGTTACCGTTACTTTCAAGATCACTCTGAACTTGCGTGTAGTACCTGTTGGGGTACCGTCTATCGGTTAAATAGAACCTAGCGTTTTCAAAATACTTATTTACAAAATATATGCCTACAAGTGAATCTATAATCTGAAGATATTAAGAACTGAAATCATAAAAACTTAATAAATTTATTAAATCAATAAATTTGCAAAAAATGACTGAAAAAAAGGAGTCGATATGCTGCAAAAAAAAACAACAAAACTAAACTAGGTGTATTAGTGAAAGTGATGTTTTTACAGCATACCCAACGTAGGGTCCATGTGTACACGTCATGCCTAACTCATACGACATGCCCCAAACCATAGTGCATGTCCACACATCATGCCCAACCCATGATCTATGTGCATACAGCACGCCTAACCCATACTCCATGCCAGTAATCATTACTCCACTTGTTGGATTCTCTTGAACCGGCTATGGATATTGACCAGAGAGTACTTATATTCTTGACGATAAGGAGATAACAAATTTGACATTTAATATATAAAGTAAAATCAGTCTCTTTCTCGATTGTTGTCATCGATAGCTTTCTTCCTACAACATGAACATTTGATTCTGGTTCGTCAGTTCTTTTGATGGATCGTTGCAGCACGTTGTTAAGAACATGAAAATGTAAATCCATTTAATTCCTTCCAGAAAATCCTTTTTTTTGGGGTTTGAATTATTTTCATACAGAAGCCATCTTTAAAAAGGGATATAACTCTGTATTCATCAATACAGAGTTATTTTCCGTTGTTTGGAAAAGAATTAATATCTAAAAAAATGACATAGTTAATAAAAACATACAAAAAACAAATTGCAAGTAAAATCACTATCTGCTAGTTATATATATATATATATATATATATATATATATATATATATATATATATATTATTCATCGTTACTACTGGATCTCCATTCGGTAGCTAGGAGTTACTTATGACTGAGCCGTACCATGTTATATTTGTAATTTTATGTCTTTAGCGACATATGTGTTCGTGTCTCTTCTCAAACTTGAAGGCCACCATTTTGTATGTTGTATTATAATGAGTAATGCACACAAAGTGGGAATAAAAAGAAAAATGGACTATTTACATATATATATATATATATATATATCATTGTTTATCAGCTATTTAAAATTGGTCGAGCGGTTAGCGACGTTGGATTTGAGTTGAAAAATACTTGTAATCCAGGGTTTTGAATCGCATGACCGGTAGTGAATAGTCATATCTCTATACTGATGAGTCCAGATTAAAAAGGACGAAACGTATACGTACATAGATAATAAACAATAACAAATATTTATATATATACACACACACACATACATGAAGGAGTAAATGTAAAATAAAAATTTAGAGAAAATTAGTTTATAGAATAGTGGGTGAGCAAGGCAACATGCTAGTAGAAATAAGGCTACAAACACATCATTAAAGCTCGACTAAGATATTTCGGTCAATTCGGTCGACCATATTCATTTGGTAAAATGAACTTTATTAAAAGAACTCTACATTTTATACACTGAAGCTTGGGAGAAAAACCGAGGTGGGGAAGAGCAGTAGTAAGGAGGAGAATAGATGCTGTATGTAGTTACGTGAAGAGAAAAGACCCTCCTTCTACCCTTTCCCTGCTTTACATCGACACCTTCTCCTCTCCATACTTTGTTGAAAGTTGTAAAGTGGTAACGCTTTGTTGGTTGGTAATAGAGAAGTTTCCTGAACTTACTCCACTCCTAACTTTTGCAATCCCTGTTTAAACTAAATCACGTTGAGATACCAGTTCTTGTTAAATCACTGAAGTCAAGTGATGTTGAACATGGTTACTGAGTCAAAGATGCACATAATTATAACCATCTGTCCAATCATGTATGAATGCATAAGTAAAAACCTCCCTTTAACAATCAAGAAGAATATTATATTACTATTCACACATTGAATAATGTTGATTGACCCCTTATTTTGGAAACAGTTCATATATTAACTGTTAATAAATGATCATTTACTGTCTGAATCCAATGACATTAACTGCACATCAAATCTCGGCTAAATTGAAACACTGATTTAGGATGAAGCAACTTTATTTTCGATCATCGTTTATTTAAAGAGAAGATATGAAAACTGTTATGGTGTGATGTTTATCTACCCTTTTTCGGGTATAGATGGACTTTTGCAGAGACTATAAATATAGTTACGAGTAAGTGTCGTGGCAGTCATAGCCACAGTATCGGACTCAGACTTTCTGTAGTATACTATTTCTGTACTTCTGTAAATATATCACCGTGTTGTCTTAATTATTATCGGCATTTTCAGGTCACGACATTAAAAAGATTTGTGTTAATTTTGAGAACGTAAACAATTATTATTTAGCAAGATTGGATGGCAACAGAATCTTCCACTTAAGCCTAGAGTAAGGAAAAATGAGAAAATTCCATTAGAACTTAACGAGTAGAATTAGAGCGAAGGTCACAACAAAACCATAAAAGATGGCAGAAAATGAATATTGAATACAAATGCATCTATGCATAAAAGTTTATGGTGAATGCCCACTGATGTATGTTAAATATCCTGATACCATCCACTGGTAATCCAATTCCTTTAACAGCCCCTCTGGTCCAATTGTTACTTAACTTTTGAACCCATCCAACATGGCTACAAGACTCTTATAGATCCTAGCCCTGGTGGCCATTTCTTAAACCAAGGGCAGTAACCCATATGAGATTAACAGTGTATAGGGATGAGTGATATTTGAAAAATACAACTGGCCCTCAAAAAATCTGGGAATTATGTTATTTATATATATATACACATACAAAAGGTGCATAATGAGGGAAGGCGATGTAAGAACAGAGGTAAATGTGGTATTTAGGTAACAAGAATATAACTGGTTCTTGGAAAGTCTGTTGTGTTCTTTTATACAAAAGGTGTTTATTAGAATGTATGTAGAAACCAAGTATTTTCGAATATGTGTGGGTGTAATAACGTGCATTTATAGAACAATGTTTTTAAGTAGTGCACAAAATGTATGTATACAAAAAATGGCACATATAATATATTGTTCATAGAAGTAAAAAAACAGTATCTTGAATTTGGTCAGTGATAAACGGAAATATAATTCTTCCTGAAAAAATGTTTACCGATAGGGGTTTCATGGAAGGATCTTGCCCTGCTCTGACCTTATATTAATTGATGGCCATTTGCCCCTACTGACCAGAAATTTTAGGGTCAATATCGCTCGAACATTCCAAGATCTTTTGTTTTACTAGACTTGATGGAGCCTTAATAATAACTGCAGGACCAAATCAGCGGACAGGATGCAACCGCAAGAATAGGTGACCCAAACTTTGGGTCCCTGCTTAGCTGAATAATTTTGCAATGATGCAGAATTGATTCGATAGATGGATTTGAGAAAAGAGGGATAAATAGAGACCTGGCCGGAATTGGGTTGATTTGGAAGTGATTTCTGAAAGTCGTCCAACACATGCCAGCATGTGAAACGAACGTTAAACTACTACTACTACTACTGATGATGATGATGATGCTGCTGCTTTTATTTCTTGCATGAAACAACATATCCATATCGATGTTAACATTTAACCCATCGAAAGGGAGCATGCGTTGATAAATTATGCAAAAGAAAAACCCTTTGTTTACGGCCTTGAAGAAACGCCGCAAGTTTCTGGTATCTTTGAGTAAGAGATGAATAAAAAATCAATAGGCGTTAAGGCAAAGCACATATGATCCATCAATCATGTTTTTTTGTTTGCTGGAAGCATCGGAACTTTTTCTTTACAAGTGCACTGTACGGGGACTTTTATTACATCATGCCTCAAAAGTAATTGGACACAATTAAAGTTGAATTGAAAAAAAAAGAAGACAGATTTAAGATACGTGTCATCATCTGCGTTCATCATCATCATCATCATCATCATCATCATCATCATCATCATCATCATCATTTTTACTTTTATTCACCACAAACAAGACGTAAGGGGCCAGATTTATAGGGGGCATCCTAAGTAGGGAGTGGTGCAGCAAGAGGTTTGTTTTCATTACATTTAAATTTCTGCATGTTGGTACAGTCTGAAAAACAGGGAGCAGTGAGGGAATTCTAAGGCAAGAAGTTATTAGAGTAAAGTGTTTTTCGGCATCTGGGGACCTCTACAGTGAAGGTTGGGATTTTGCTGCTAGCCGAGTTGGTCGGAGGTATTTATGTTGAGAGGATACAAGTGGAGTAAATGCGCCGAAGCACATTCCATAGAAGTACTTGCAAAACTAGCACAGAGATGCAACATTGCAGCAATGGGACAGTATACCCTACTATTTAACACATAGCTGAAGGAAGGACAAGTGTATTCGTGTAAGTGATGCATTAGATGCGAATTCAAACACGGTATGCCAAACGCACAGTCTTCAACACAGCCTTTATTTTGAATATGAGAAACGTGTATTTGTCTATTTATGCACCCACTGACTACTTTAACACCATTAGCCCTAGGAAGGCTCCAATACCAATGGCACTTCATATTCATATAAAGAGGGGGAAGGGGTCATGATTATCGTTTATCTTCTTTTTTTGATAAGGTAATTTATAAAAAGCAATACAATGAAGAGGTGTAACGGATAAACACGAACTGAATTAAATTAAGACATATAATGTTGCAATAAGTTTTGCAATTTCCACCTTTTATTAATATAATCTTTTTTTTATTACAATTTTAATTGCCGTCAATACGGTTCGATGAAATTTTTTTCCCAAAATATTATGCTATACAGAACCAAGCTCCAGCCCCTGTCCCATCGCCGCAATGTTGCATCCTTCTGCCTGTTTTACAAGTACTTCAATGCATTGTGCTCTGATAAACTTGCTGCTCTAGTGCCCCCTCGACGAAAATACACTAGACCAACCCGACAATCAGCTAAGTCCCACCTATTTACTGTGGAGGTCCCCAGATGCTGGAGAGCCTTCTACTCCAATAGCTTCTTGCCTCGTGCTGACGGCCTCTGGAACTCTCTCCCTGCTCTGTGTTTCCCCGACTGTACCGACATGCAGAAATTTAAAACTAATGTGAACAGACATCTTGCTGCACAGCTCCCAATTTAGGATGGCCCCCAAAACTTTCACCCTAATTCTCAATAGCCCGTTACGTCTACAGTGGTGGCCTGCTATGTTTGAGGTGAACTATGATAAACAAATTTTAAAAACATAATATTTCGAGAAAATTTTTTTTTTTTCTTTTTACTACCAAGGCCAACAGCCACTTACCAAGGCCAACAGCCACTCGAGGATAAGGATTAATGAGATTGTCAGTTGAATGATAAAAAATATTCTGAGAAGATTGAAAACGATAAATAGAATAAACAAAATTTGATTTCTTAAGAGGACGACTTGACAAGTATTTGTTGACATTGGACTTGAAGACAATCATGTTATAGTCTGCATGGAAGCATTCTCGTGGTAATGTGTTTCACAAATGGGAAGTTCTTAGAAAGAAACTATGTTCATGGGAATTTTGTTTGGTTTTATGTACACAGAGGAAGAAAGGAAGTACTTTGCAGTGGTGATAGAAGATGAGTGCTTGCTGTGAATGTTTTACAGGGAGGAGCCAGAGATTGGAACTCAGTATTCGGTAGTAAATAAAACTGGATCCGGGTACTGCTTTTAGCTTGACCACTACGGGGCAGCGAATGACACCTATATAAAGGCGAATCTGTCTTTAACTGACTTAAACTTCGACAGACGAATGAACCAAGGGCTATGAGTTTTCGACAAACACCGTTTATCACAAGTGATCTTACAAAAGAAATCACAGACGTAATATTGCTAGTCTCAGTCTTTTCTATAAATTCTAATATGTTCTGTTTTCTTCAGAATTGTTTGATCTATTCCGTGTTTCGTTTGTTCCAGCTCGTTTGACTCGTTGGTTTAGTGGTCTCCATCAATTCGCTGTTTTGATACCTCATTGTAGTACAGCTTTCTATTTCAGTAGCTTCTTTCCAAGAACAGCAGGCTTGTGGAACTCTCTTCCTGCTGACTGTTTTCCTCCTACTTATAGCTTTAGTCTATTCAAGACTAAGACCAAAAGGCATCTTCTGTGTTTGCGATAATCATATTTCGTTCTTGTTAGCTTGTTCCATCAAATGGCTTCATGCCTTGTCTGGAGCGATTTCCATAAAAAAAAGAAATCGACTAGAACTGAACAGCAGCTTAGTCGCTGAACTAACTGCTGAATCGGCAAAATATGTTTACTTATATCGAGGCCAAAATGTCATTGACTGATCATCAAAATTAATCATGGACGTGGCTCACTTCGTTGTCCTGGATGTCTGTCTACACAAGAGTCTCATCTCCATATCAGCTCTGCCGACTGATTTCTTCTTCCTTTTACTTCTGTCATGTAATCTTTTTTTCACAGTTTTCACCTTAACATAGTTAAATATGTTTAGTAGTAGGACCACGTTGAATTCCATACTTTCTTTCTTCATCTATCTGTATAATTTAGTATTACTAATCATATTATTAAATAGGCTTTATATAAATATATAAAACGAATGTTTCTGCTTTATCTATTTATTTAAAATTGTAACAATTAAAAATCAAAATAGCTACAATTAGGTATGATAAAAAAATACTAACCCTACGTTTCTGCCTTATTGGCTACGATGAATTGTAATTTTTCTGTGATTTTTTTTTCTGTGACTTTTTGGTGACTTTTTTCTGTGACTTTTTCTGTGACTTTTTAATGTTACTTTATAGTTGCTTGATTAAATACTAAACGTTCGGCAGATCAACGATAATTTACTTTTTTTCATTGCATCTTGGACGATCGGGTGATCTCATCTTTTAAAAAACAGGTAATTGCTGATAATGTATATACGAACACGACATTAGCGTATTGTTATATAGATAGTCGCTTTTATGTTCGTTGGAATGATCTCTTTGCAGTTATTAAGCGGGTATTTACTAGTGTTGGGACGATTAATCAGAATCTGAATCGAGAATTTTAAAAAAGTGGAACTTTTTATTAGCCTAATTTCCGATTCCAAAAACAATTCTTTAAATTTTATTTTTTTGTTCAAAACTTAATTTTCTATCGTTGGTAGCAATGATAAACTGATAACTTAAAGTAAAACTAAAATTTATAAATCATAATCACGAATTTAGGTAAAAATGACATCAGAAAGAATGGCCTCGTTAAAATAGCACAGATAAAAATGCCACGCGTCGATAAATAGGAAAAAATGGCACGAGTGAAAAATATAGATGAAAATATCACAATGAGTTTATCCAAATCTTTGTGACAATACATAAAGGTAAAACATTAAGAGGTTTGTCAAATTGAAAAAGAAAATTATATTTTCATTTAAAAGTGAATGAAGATTCTCCATTAAATCTCTACACCCCGCCCCCCCCCCCCAAAAAAATTCTACTTTTTTAGGCGATTAGGCGATTTTAGAATCGGAATTGGTAATTGTATCGGAATCGGGTAGTTAGAATAGAATCGCTAATTGTATCGTCTCATCACTAGTATCTACTGAAAATGTGTTTACCTCTAATTTTAATTGGATTTAAACCATAAATAAATGGCAATTTGAGAAAATTTCTATCATGTATAAATTTCTATCATTTTACCTACTCCTCTCTCCAGTGGAGGCAAAGAAAACACTTTTATAAGACCATAACTTCAGATGTGTAAGCTCTATTTTCACAGTTTACACCATAACAGTATGTTTCTTTTTTATTTTTATTTACTAAGGTGTCACCACTTATCAAGGTAATAAAACCACTTAATGAGATGGATAAATTGAAAGTTAAATGATGATGATTACTATAAAAAAATCTCCAAATACCACCCACTTAAAACAACAGCCGAGCCAGAAAACAGCAATTCTTCCCCCTTTGTCAGAAACATCGCTCATGCAATGTGAGGGCTAAAAGACAAAATTAGAGGGAAGAGTTATGAGGCTGTCAAAATTAAACCTAATGTCTACTTACTATCTCCACAATTGCTTTTAAGTATTTAGAGATCTGACCACTTGTACTTAGTAAAAAGGAGAAGTATTATGGACCAGTCTTAGATGGGTATTTCAGATAGTTTCTATTTAATTGCCTCCCCACGAGGGCAGAGTTAGACACAAGGTCGGTTTTTAATGTGGAAAAAATCCGGCTCCCAAAAACGAGCACTCTGGATTAGGACAAAAAATTAAAATTGCCTCAGTTTAGAAGGATTTCTCCTTTATTGATGAAGGACAGAAAAGATAAAGTGTAGTATCAGAACTGATACTGCACTTTACTCCTTACAAATGGGTATTTTAGCTAGTTTTAAACATAAAACGTTGATTATATACAGGATGCCCAAGAAGTCACTGAATGATTTTTATCTTGAATAGATTCTTTATTTTTGATCGTACCTCAATGGAATTTTAACATAATATGACGAAGACAATTGAGGATTTGTTCGTCAAAAAGAGCAAAAATGAAAAAGAATTTGTTTATGAAAAATAACATCTTTTAAATGGTTTCCATTTTCAGCTTCACAAATTCGTGCCCTTTCCAAAACATCATCCATGACGGATTCCCGGATCACTCGATTACGATTTAATTCCTCATGTTCTCCTTCAATTCCTGTAGAGTTTCCAGCTTGTTGATATAAACTTTTTCTTTGAGATAAAACCACAAGAAAAAAGTGCTGACAAACTGAAAATGGAAACCATTTAAAACATGTTATTTTTCATCAATAAATTATTTTTCATTTTCAAGTTAAAAAATCTCTCAGTGACTTCTTGGCTACCCTGTATTTACTGACCCTAACCCTAACCCTAACCCTTTTAAGCCAACGCCATTAGCTAAAAAGAATCGAAATCATGTAAAACAGTCTATATTAATTAAGCAACAAAAGAGAAATCTTGTCCAACAGACAACAATTCAATCATGTGAACGGTGTAACATTTATTTATTTTTTGCCAAGACTAGTTTCGGAACATTATTTGATAGCAGTCCGTACTTCACTCGCAATCCAATTGCAGTCTCTGTCACTCCTATATTGATTGAAGTGACCACAAGCACTTGTCCAAGTAAGTATAAGTTGCCAATGACTTGAATTTATACACTTGCCTGCCAAAATGAATTAACCTACAGTTGAATCAACTGCCTTTGTTCCACTAATCTGATCCATTTCGCCCCCACCCCCTTTCTCTTCCCCCTCCCCCTCCTCCTCGTGTAGTGCGTTTTCCTACCATTGCACTTTGCAGACCATGGCTGAGAAAATCGAATCCTATGCACAACGGAATAACATTATTGGAATTGTAAGTAATAACTTCAATTGTCCTTCCCCTCGAAACATCATGACTTCACACCGAACAAGAGAGTTGCATCGGAAAGTTCAAAGAGAAACGAAATGAAAAGCCTATTTCAGTCAGATGACAGAACTAATGACAGATGAAGATGAAAACATGCTTTTGTTCATGTGATATGGTTAATGGTATAGGAAAACAAAAACAAAACGTATCTCAATTATTTGAAGAAAAAAAACACATTATATATATGAGAAAGTTCCAGTTCTCAGAAAAAAACAAACATTGCATCTCAGTAATTTGACAAAGCTGATGGTTCTACAATGAGACTGTAAAAAAAACATATCCTAATAATTTGAAAATGCTGATAGTAGGAGAAAGGCCAAAAACTAGTCTAAAAAAACATCATAATATGGGACTATCTCCTCCCTCTAAAAAAATGCCACCCCTAGAATCGTTAATAAGATTCACAATCTTTTCTGCTATCCAACCTTATTTGGTACAAATAAACTTAACTTCAATTTATGCCTGACTTCTCCACCAAGTTTTAATAATGAATCTCCAACAGTCTTTGTTTTATTGCCATTCAATAATATGAAGGGACAGTGTGATAATCGTATCATCAGTAGGCAGTGTAATGCCGAATGGTCTTCACACTCACCAACCTTAAAATGATTGTTTTTATTGTGGAGTTCTCTATAAGATAATGTATATCAAAACAAGATGGCTATCACAGACAAAATCATTCAGGGCATATCATTGAATGACGATAAAACAAAGACTGTTGGAAATTCATAACTGAAACATGGTGGACAAGTCAGGCATAGACTAAAGTTTATTTGTATAAAATATGGTTGGATTGCAAACAATATTGTGAATTTTTTAAACGCTTTCATGGGTGGCTGGCATTTAATTTGAATCATCCTGTAGATTGAAAATATTGATGGTAACAAAATATTACAGGCCTAGTCTAAAAGGAATATATCCTAATCATTTGAAAGTGATGATAGCAGGAGAAAGGTCCAGGAATTAACTAAAAAAATTCACAGCCTATCTTTATATTTTAAAAATTCTGATGGTATGAGAAAGTTCTAGGACGAGGATATTTGAAAAGACTTGACTGAAAAAAATATCCTAATAATCTGAAAGTGTTGATGAAACGATAAAAAACTTTCCCGATAATTATAATATGCTGATGGTATGAGAAGGTTTCATGCTGATGGTATGAGAAGGTTTAATAACTAGGCTGAAAGAATATATTCTAATTATTTGAAAATATTATTGTATGAGAAAGTTCCAGGATTAGGAATGGAAACTTCCTGTGTATATCTGAATAATTTGACAAAGCTGATGGTATGAGAATGTTCCTGGAATTAATGAGAAAACGCATATCTGAATAAATTGAAAATGCTAATGGTATGAAAATATTTCTGGACTAGTATGAAAACAAAAAAAGAAAAGAAAAAACATTCCAATAATTTGAAAAAAGCAAATAGTATGAGAAAGTTCCAGGACTAGACTGGACAAACAGACCCGACGTATTTCTATCATGCGTTCTATTAAACTGAAAGAAGTGGACAAATTGGTAAATCAAGTTCACATTCCATTGGATCCATTCCATTCATTTTCTCACTAATTCCACTGTAAAAGGTACGGGCCACCACTCTTCTGCTATGCCTGAAATATAAGTTCATCTTCGATGAATCATGTACACAGACATGACAGAGGTAAATAGAAACCCTTATTATAATTAATAACAAAGACTACTGTCAGAGGGTCCTGATCGACCTAGGTTAAATGATATCGGAGAATCACTCATGTTTGGATTTCGCAAGAACACCAGGTTGCTGATGTTTTAACAAAAAGACGTGTTCCTTCATTGAAGATCTTAAAACAACTGGTTGAGCATTAGAGATATTCTTGATTTTTTAATTGTTGATGATATGAACTTGCACTCTTTTGGAAATTTTCTAACGTAAACCAGCATTTTTTCCCCTCCTCGTCCTATTCTCCTATCTTCATTTTTTCAGCCTCTTCATTCTCTTCCAACTTCTTCTTCTTCATACCAAGGTGTGACAAAATGTACACCTGTATTAAATGTGAGCTCTTATTGACAATAGCACTTTTTAATCAAAAAGTAGAGTTTATATACTAATCACATTGACTGCCATAGCCATCTAGCTTTAGAAACTCCAAACAGCCAATCTACAGAGAGAGAGGATAACTCAATTAACAACTATTGACTGCTAGAGTCATCTAGGTTTAGAAACTCCAAACAGCATATATGCAAAGGGGAGATAATTCAATTGACAACACTGTTAACAGTTAAAAGTGTAATCCCAAAGTTTGCGACGATTCCATGCTGTTAAAATCTACATTCAGATTCACCTATAATATGGCTCCTCTGAAACTCTGATGTTTCTTTATTCTGTGTCATATTTAAATGGTGATATACCATAGATGTATTGATATCTGAAACACAAAAAAAAAAATGACGATTAGTATAAAATATCAAGGTTTTAAACTTTTACTACTGCTTGGTATGGCTCCGAGTGTTGGCCATTGATTAAGGAAGCAGAAAAAAATCGCTGCGCCAATTATTCTATCTATAGAATTATATTTGACAACCATATTTAACATTAAATCAACCTTGGATAATTTATATGCTGTAAAACGAACAAAACCACATCAAACAAATGCTATTGGTCTGTTGTTTGGGAGATTTTCTGAGTCTTTTCCTAGCATGGATGTAGATATTATCAAAGAGCAACGTTTTCAAGGAGTAATATTTTCAAGGAGCAATGTATTCTAAGAGCAATGTATTCTAGGAATACACATAATCATCTTACCTATAGAATTATATTTGACAACTTTATTCGGCATTAAATAACCCATAGATGGTCGATATGTCGTAAAACAAACCAAACCAAACAAAAAGTACTGGATTCGGCATTAAATAATCCTAAATCGGTTGGTATTTCGTAAAACAAAACAATCAATCCAAAAACCATGAATAAATATCTGAAGATATAAACAACTTGAAGCATAGAAACTTTTACCAAAATGACTGCATTCGGCATTAAATAACTAAAAGACGGTTGATATGCCGTAAAACGAAACAACCAAACCAAACCAAGCATAAGAACAACTATTGGTTATAAAGATAAAAAATTTGCACTGGACTTCTGACCAAAATCGACCATGTCTGATTTCAAACAAAATGAAGGAAAATTGTTTATGCTGGTATACACAAATGACGACACCATTGCAAAAATGAGTTTCAGAATGCAGGCCATGAGAAGAGGCTTAGAAGATGGCCGAAACAAAGACGGTTGGATATCCTACAATAAGATCTCAAGATAGCCGAACATTATTGTGACCAAGCCTTGTATAGTGGAGGGAGAAATTTAGATGTTTCAAACTTTAAAAATGTATGAATTATTTTTTTGGAGTGTCTATTTACTTCTTCCATGTCTGTGTACAATGAGTATTGTGCTGTTGACACAAGATAACTTATTAAAAGGGTTGATGTGCCATTAAGTACAAACAAACCAAACCAATGTTAATGACGTCATCATGAATGAGTCTAGAAATGTTTCGTCATTTTGTTGGCGATTGGTCACTCTAAATACACATTATATTAATTGGGGCATACCTTCTTTATCAATGTTGGTTTAGCATTATTAGACTAGGTTAATGTTTAGAAGAGATGGAGAAAAAATATAGATTATATGAGTCATTTGTAACTATAAAAGTCTTCATAAATAAATGCTTATAGGGTAATCAACTTTATTTCACATGATCCACCAGTCAGTTGGCAATGAGCCACCATATTTATCCACTTCTGTCGTTGGTTGGCATGGGAGCTTGGAACCAATTTCTGCTACGGCGACAAAGATCTTTTTGCCTACTCTTTGATAATTTCTATACTGCAATTTTAGAAATAGATTCATGTGAACATTTGTTTTGAATAAGGATTTGAATTCTTATTTAGTCTAAAACTTCATAAACTCTTCTAGAAAATTATAACAAGAAAAAGTCAGGTTTTAACATTAAGTGATTATCTAAAGAAAACTTTACAATGTGTATAACAGTAACAAAAAAGTTAAGTCACAAATCACTTTAAATTTCTCTTCTTTTTCTTGTGCTATAAGCCATATGTGCCCACACACTCTCAGTGTTTACCCTGGCAAGTCATGTTTGTTTCGATTTCATGTACGGACCTTTAACGTGGCTTTTTTATGTAGGAATTACATCTGTAATGTGCATCCCCATTTTGTGTATCATGTATCTCTTACATTCGTCTTTGAGAGAAAATAAATGTATGTATGTATGTATGTATGTATATATATGTAGATGCAGCCGTTTCTTCATCATTGTATTTCCCCCCGTTTATTTTGGATCCATCGTGTGTACCCAAGAAAGAAAATGTGGCAGCCTAAAAGAAGACACTCCAACACATGGTCACCATGAAAACGTATGAAATGAAAAAATCACATATTCATATTTTATACATTGTAATGTTCTGCATTTGATGTCTTTATTAATTGGCGATTATTTAGAGAAGGCTAAATATTTCACTATGTCAACTTGACAATATGTATAACATTTACTAAAAAGAGGTTTATAATGTTCAGTTTGTTTTTAATCAATAATAATCTGCTCTCTGTCAATTATTTCTATTCAGATGTGAAGAAAATAGGCAAGTGATTTTGAAATTGTGGATTATCTCCCTTTCCTTACAGAGAGTTGTTCCCCACAATTTTTGTTTAACTTTTCAATTCAAAAAAGAATTTCTCCAGAAACAATTTTACTCACATGAATTTGCTATTTGAAATATCTGTATCTTTCAACATTTATTTAATTTCTCTATAGATGCTATGTAACTTTCCAACATAGATATTTTTTTGTTTATATCAAGTTTTTTTGTCAACAGGGACCATATAGCCTTCTTGAAGACCATGAGATATTTTCAAGGGCCACAAGACCAAATTTGAAAAATGAGGTGTGGGGGGGGGTATAGATGCTATAGAAAATTTAAGCTAAAAATATGGATATGGAGTATATTGTAATTAATAATCTTCTATATATATAAAACTCAATGTATGTATGTGTGTGATGTTTGTGTGTTCCCTATAGAAAGAAAGGTTAAAGAATCAACATAAAATCTAAAAGTGTATTCTTATGTAAAATTTACCGGAGAAGACAATGGAAGTGTTTCCGGATCTTTAAGTACACACCTAAAGGGGGTTATGAGGGCATAACCTCTTTAAAACTTCAAATGTATCCTATTTTTATGAAATTTAAATCATATGTATAAAATTTTCTGAGGAGACAATAGAAGTGGTCCTGAATCTCTACGTTACTCTTTATGTGCCAGATATCTACGTGCCGACACCCTTTTAAAACTTCAAGTATGTATATTCGATTTTAATGAAAGTTTAACCATATGTATAAAACACTAATTCAGAGAGTTTTTCTAACATTTCAGCTTCTTCTGACTATATTAGGGGGCGAAACGAGAGGAGGGAGCAGGAAAAACAAAGAATGTAATATGATGCTATGAGCAGAGTGAAAAGGTACATAATAGTGATCTTCATTCAATCCCGAGAAATGTCGGGTCTTCCTGCTTGTAATTACTATATACTGCGAGTTATTATTTAAAATTAAAATATTAAATTTATTAACAAGTTAAATATTAAATGAATCTAATAATCTGTTTTGTTATTGTGATTCTTTCATCTGATTTATTCAAAATGGCTGCTTTTGGTTTTGGATTTCTGAGAATTTTGAACTGCTTTCTTTAAATTAAGGTATATTTTCATCAACATGTCTTTCAGTTTTTGTTTTTGCTTTGTAATTGTTAATTTTCTGTAATTATTAGATTTAATTGTAATTCATCTGTTTGCTAATACAATCTTTTCATTATACATATTGGGTAAGTAAATGGGTTTATTCAAATAAGATATTTATTTAATTAACATTCGTTTTTGGTTTACAACCGGAGCTTATGTTTTGATGCCATAGTACTATTCAAACTCCCTCCTAAGATGTATTAGGTTATGGGACGGGTGCTGAGGGGTGGGTGGGAGATAACTCTTTGACTTGAAAGGGTCATAAAGAACTTACATTGAACTTAAGAGGGCTACAAACCAGAATAAACTACCTCCCCCCAGTTGTGGCAAGGAATACAAAATCGAAACCGATCAACCTCTGAAAATAAACCATAATTCAAGATGATGTAGACGTATCATTTTATCTCATGTGTGGTCGAACATCAATAACATTGGGGAAGACAAGTTTTATTGAGTCTGATCTGACCCTTATTTTATGGCAGGTACTCGACTGAGCTTCAGTCCCTGTAAAACATTCACAACAAAACCTCATCTAGCTACAACCTGTCAATAAATCCCCTTCTTCCCTCTATGTACCTAGAACTAAGCGGAACTTCCATGAGCAAAGTTTCTTTCCTAGAGCTGCCCGTCTGTGGAACACAGTATGACGGGTCGGCTTCCCGGCTGACTATAACATCGTCGTTTTCAAGTCCAATGTAAACAAATTCTTGTTCAGCCATCCTCTTGAATAATCAATTTCTCTACCAGTTACAAGCATCGTTACAAATCCCCTTGGTGTCTCACCGTTTACCTGTCCAACCCAATAACCCTTATCCTCGAGTGGCTTTTTGGCCTTGATAAGTGGTGACTTGTTTATAGAACAGAACAACAAAACTAACTTGTGGCTTTTCATACCAAAAATGATCCCAGCTTTTTTAGCGACAGGATCTCCTTACTTTTCTTAGAAACGAAGAAAATACAGCATATAGTAAACGTCTGCTCATTTTAGAGACTGATTACAAAATTTACCTACAATGGAAAAATGAAACTTTGCTTGACTAATTTATGAAAATGATTTTGTTCAAACTATGAAATGTTTACTGCAAGTGGAATTGTGTGCAAATAATTAAAGTAACAAATTTACGCTTTTCTTGTAAGTGTTCATTTGGTGCAAAATTTCGTTCATATATCTATTCATATAAAGTTAGGGACGTGTATATGTTTATATATTTGTGTGTAAAAGAACAAACGAATTTACTTCTAAACTAATTAACCGATCATTAGGCATAAAGGTGAGTAATGTGCGCTAAATTTAGTTTAATTCAGTTTCATGCAAAGCAGGTGGAAACCCTACGTGAACATTCAGGTACTTCCGATTTTTGAGAAATTTTAATGATAGTTGATAGACATCAATTAATAAATATTCCCCAATTTAAAATTTCTTTAGAGTATTTTAAAGAGTTTTAGGGAACATAACATCTGATGATACCACTCTCTATACTGGTGTTGCTTCTCATCCATCTCCCTCGGATCAGTCGAAATATGCAGCTGACCTAGAAGTTGATCTGGGTTCAGTTGTGGATTGGGGTACGAAATGGCTTGTTTCATTTAATCCTGTTATGACTCAGCTCGTGTCTTTCAATTTTCGGCGTGTCCCTTTTATTCCTGAGATTCTCATAGATGACTCTGCTCTTCAGGAGAAATCAACTCTGAAACTTCTTTATCTTTCTTTCTTATCAAATATTTTAGAAGTTCATACGTTAGATTTCATGGCCCTTTCTGCTTCTCCTAAAGTTGGTTCTCTCTATCACTCCAAGCACTTTCTTACACTTGAGGCTATTCTTTATCGCTACAAATCTACTATCAGACCATGCATGGAGTACTTTGTCATATTTGGGCTGGTGAATCTCTGTCCCATTTGAGGGTTCTTGATAAGGTGCAGAAACGTATCTGTAATTAGATTGGTCCCCACCCATTTTCTTCTCTATACTCTCTCTCTCTCTCTCATACACGTGATTTTGCTAGTCTCAGTCTTTTCTATAAATACTATTATGGCATGTTTTCTTCAGAATTATATTTGTTCCCGGCTTCTTTTGTTTCAGCTCGTTTGACTCGTTGGTCTAGTGGTCTCCATTAATTCGCTGTTTTTATACCTTATTGTAATACAGCTTCCTATTCAAGTAGCTTTTTTCCAAGAACTGCAGGCTTGTGGAACTCTCTTCATGCTGACTGTTTTTCTCCAACCTATAGCCTTAGTTTTTTAAAGACTAATGCCAATAAGAATCTCCTGTCTTTGCAACAATCATATTTCGTTCTTATTAGCTCCTTACATCAAATGGCTTCATGCGTTGTCTGGAGCGATTCCCCCCCCCCAAAAAAAGGGAAATAATAAGTACAAACTCCCACTTGAAAATTCAAATATATCAGATTTGCATTGAATTTGATCCATAGTCATTCGACACCAATGAAGTAAGATTCCCTGAATTTTACGTTCTGCTGAAGACTCCTTAAGCTTAAAACTTAAATTTTAGACATTTTTTAGAATAAAAATCATGTAATGGATTTTGATAAAAATTGCAATAAGGTTTCTAGAGATAAAATTTAGTTGCCTTGTGTCTTGATTTTAATCTTTGTAAGGGGACATAAATGTGATGCAAGATTGTTCCGTTCGGTGAATTAATTTTATCTGTCCTGGGACGGGTATTCTTATAGTTTATTTATATCATAACTAATTTAGCTTTTTTTCTTCTACAATATTTATAAATAACAATGCGTAGATTGTATAACAATAAAAGCAATCAGCTGACGAGTTCTATTACTGAAGGACAAACAATACAATTGTCCTTATTCAAAGAGTATCGGAATAAGTATATTACATTTTGATCAAAGGGAGTACAAAAATACAATGTTTTTTAAATTTTATTTGTAACTTGAAAATTATAGAAATTCCCCAAAAAATAACAATATAAATGTTCATAAGAATTCAGGGCTTGGAGCAGGAGAGCACAGGGGTCCTCATTGATTCCGTGAAATGCTGGGTGTCCCTAGAGGAGGATAAAAACTATAAATGTACCAACATTTATTTCAATTATTGTCACTTTACTTACACTATCTCGAACCCAATCAATGTTGAGTACATCCTTGGGCCCCACCCCAAAAATTGAATATTATAACATGTAAAGAAAGTCTCTAATCTAATAGGTTCCACACTGTCTACCAAGCTCCAACCCCTGTCCGATCGCTGCAAAGTTGCATCCCTGTGTTTGTTTTACAAGTACATCAATGTAATGTGCTCCGACGAACATGCTGCACTAGTGCTGTCTCGCCGTAATTGCCCTCAACCAACCCAACAATCAGCAAAATCCCACCTCTTCACTGCCGAGGTCCTCAAATTCCGGAAGGCTTTCTACCCTAATAGATTCTTTCCTCGGACAGCTAGCTTTTAGAATTCCCTCCCTGCTCCTTTTAACTGTACCAACATGCAGAAATTTGAATGTCATATGAACAAACATCTTACTACACAACTCTCCATTTAGGATGTCCCTATTTAATATGGCCCATAATTCACAGTAGCCCCTTACATCTCAGTGGCAATATGCCTTTTGGGGGTGAATAAAAGTTTAAGAAATAGAACTAAAATAATTAGAAAAATAATATTGTGTTACGGTGCAATAGGACATATGGTTCCTTATTAATTCCCAGGCAATGCCGAGTTTTACAGCAGAGTTTTATTAATAAAATAACTAATTTAGCTTTTTTTCCATCCAATATCTATGAATAAAAATAGACAGATGATAAAATCAATAAACTGACCGGTTCTATTATTTACGGACAAACAATACCATTGTGCTTATTCAAAGAGTATGAAGTAGGAGATGTAGAGACAAACTATTAAGATCACAGAAGAAAACTGGGTGCAGTTTTGAAAGTGTAGTATGTGAAATGGTGTTCCTCGGTATAATGCATATTAATGATTGTTTGCTCGGTTATTTCGACTTGCTAGGTCATTCCATAACTTGACCTATTATGACTAGTAAAGTAAAGTAAGTAAATTCGTATGGACCAGAATGGTACAACTTTGTTGACCGGTTTTGATTCTGTTGTCGGCATTCTTGAAGGAGGGGCCACGCAATAGTTGCCAACATCCCTAAGTGAAAGTGTTATCATGGAATCGACTAGATTCGAACTTGGCATACCCAACCAAGGCGTCAGTCTGTGTCGTTATCAATTTAACCACCGTCACCTCCCCCACCGTCACCTCTTTTACTATTCCATCACTAAGACTTGACCTATGAAGTAGAAATATCGAAGCCAATGATCTCTTGAAAACAGGGGGTTTGAAAGTCTATCAGGGAAGAGTTTTCACTCTGACTTCAATGGGACCGTTAAAGATAAATTTCACGGAATCAAATAAAAATAATCGACTTGTTGCCTCAGTCAAACATAATCCGGCTCACAACTCACTTAACGTTTTCTCTTCTTTCTCTTCTTTCTCCTTCCTTGCGTTCTGTTCTTCACGACATCAAGTTCAGATTAATGAAATCACGGGCCTCCAAATGCGAATTATGTTCTTTCTTTTATTCACATATGCAAACCAACTTGATTTGCATGACTACATCTCTGGACTCATTGTCCCGGATGTTAAAATAAAGACACCACGAGATCGTCTCTGCTAACACTGGTATTCGTAATCAATGGTGCAGTGTTCGAATCCTCATTCACAGCCTATGATTTAAACATTTCTCTAATCGTCAAATTGCACGCCAGACAAAGATGGGCTCTTTTATGGCGGGGTGGGGCAAGTCGAGACCACTTCCACTGCTCGATCATGGTTCAGGATCATCAGGTCTGCCACATCTCTTTAAAAACATAATTCTGTGTCAATATTATTAATTATTAATTTATGGTCAGCTTCTACCCCATATGAGGGGAGATAACTAATGCCAGGTCTTCCTGCTTGTTTATTAATAAAATGAATAATTTAGTTTTAATTCCATTTAATATTTATGAATACCAATTTTGTTCATTTAATCAAATTAGATGTTGCCAAACTTATCCAGAACTTTGATGCCAACAAGGCAACTGGTCCCGGCAATATTCCAGTCATAGTACTCAAGAAACTGCAACCAAAAATAGCTCCTATACTTACAAAGGTGTTCAATCGTTTCTTCGATGGTCTTCCCAGTATTTTAAAATACTGGAAATCGGTCCTCTGCATCTCAGTACCAACTGATCAGTCTCACGTGCGTCGTAAGTTGCTTGAATCTGTAATAAATCAAGAAGTTGTCAACCACCTCGACAGAAACAATCAACTTAGTGACAAGCAATATGGATTTCGTTCTACATGATCAACAGCTGACGTGCTGATTGTGATATTGCACAGGATCAGTGAATCTATCGACAGGGGCTTTATTTCTAGGGTAATAACTCTTGGTTTACCAAAGGCTTTTGATAGAGTTTAGCACAAAGGTTTGCTGTACAAGCTTGTTAGCTATGGAATATCTGGAAATGTCCTCTCAACCATCACATCCTTTCTCCCCGATAAGTCTATAAAAGTAGTTGTTGAGCACATAGTATTAATGCCAACATGCCCCAAGGATCTATTCTGGGACTACCCTCTTCATGTGGTGTAATGGGGGACAAATGGCTTGTTACTTGAACAACTCTAAAACTAGGTTACTCTCCCTTCATCACCAACTCTTGGATCATCATTCGTCTCCAGTTGAAATGAATGGCTCTCTCCTTAAGGAAGCCCTCTTCTTTGATAAGCTCCTCGGACTGACTTTCACTCCAAACCTGGAATGGAAGACTTACATCAAAACTTGCTAACGTCAGTGAAAAAATGGTTGGATCATTCTACCACTCCAGAAAGTACCTCACTTCTGACACAATCCTCTACCTGTAGAAGAGCAAGATCAATTCTAAGAGTGAGTCTGCTGTCATATATGGGGAGATGCTGCTTGGAGTACTCTTTCTTGCCTTGACAGAGTACAAAACCGACTTTGCAATCTAGTGGGGGCGATCTCTTCTCTTCACTGCAGAAGAAGAGATGTTGCTAGCGTCTCTCTACTGTATCGTTATGTTCATGGTAGATGCTCAACTGAGCTTCAATCCCTAGTCTCCCCCACCCCCGTGTAACATGGTCGTATTCAAGTCTAATGTAAACAAATACTTGTTGAGCCATTCTAGTTGATAATCAATTCCTCTTAAGTAACCTTCTGCCCATTCCACCCATTGTTTTCAATCCTCTCGTGGTGGCGTTCATCGTCAAACCAACAATCTCTTTAACCTTTATCCTTGAGTGGCCCTCAGGTTTTGATCAGCAATGACCCATTAGTATTAATAAAAAGGTTTTGAAACATAAGTCCATACCAGAAATTCCTGTATTGCAATATATTTCTAAGCTAAGTTTGATCTTATTTATTCACAAAACGTTTACAAATTATTTTTATAAGAGATACCAAGAAAAGTACAATAAAATAATAAAAAGCAATCAACTGACCATTCCTATGACTTCTGGACAAATAATAAAATTGTGCTTATTCAAAGAATCGGATGCAGTAAATGTAGAGAGAAAACAAAATGGATGTGATAGAAGAAAACTGAGTGTAGTTTTGAAATCAGTCAATTTTAGTTTAATTCAAGGGAGCAATTGCACTATTATATAGAGAGGGTCTCAGTATAAACGTATCCCATTTAATAACCCCATCAAAAATAATGGAAAAACAATTATGCTTTGCCATATATACATAAAGTGAGCTGAGATGTACAAAATTAAAACATTATCCATTTTAGTTCCAAGAATTCAAACACAACGATTATTTGGCGTACAATCGTTTCCAAGACCATTTGGAAATTTTTTATTTTGTATTTATATGGTTTAAATCAAGTGAGAAATTGAACTGAACAGAAATTATGTTAAAAAATATTTTGTAAGTGTTGTTCAATCATAATAGAGATTTGGTGTCTGGCTGTAACAGAAAGTATATAATGTTTCTTATGTCATTTTTTCAAAGATTTCTTTAAATTTAAAACTAAAAGAGTGATAACAATTCTTTGTGCTGCTGTAAAGGTCTAACATATAATTCTTGACTTCAGGATTTTTTGGGTGTGCTTGATCCAGAAATAATGCTCATTTGATCTAATCAGATCAAGTTTTCGAAACATAAGTTCATACCAGAAATTCCTATATTTCAATCTTTTTCGAAGAGAATGAACCGCCTACAGGCTAAGTTTGATCTTATTTATTCACAGAACATTTACAAATTATTTTCATGAGAGATACCAAGAAAAGTACCGTAAAATAATAAAAAGCAATCAACTGACCATTCCTATGACTTCTGGACAAATAATAAAATTGTGCTTATTCAAAGAATAGGATGCAGTAAATGTAGAAAGAAAACAAAATGGATGTGATAGAAGAAAACTGAGTCTAGTTTTGAAATCAGTCAATTTTTAGTTTAAATCAAGTGAGAAATTGAACTCAACAGAAATTATGTTTAATATTGTTCCCCAGTGTAATTGATAAGAGATCAACACTAAATAGTTCAGTATGTCAGTTTGACAATAAGTATGACATTAATGTCAGTGGGTCACCATATTTTCCAACATCTGTCTTTGCTCAGGCCACAGTGCGCCTATTGTTACTGAAACTGGAGAGAAATTAATATCTCAGCCAAAAATTATCGCCTGAGGGCTTGTTGGAAGTGAAATTTAATGATCTTACTGACTAAAATACATTTTTTTCAATGAATTCAAGTTCAGAAGTCTTGGGCTGAATTATCTTATTTGGGCATCTTGATCAAAATCACTTTTTCGATCATAACTTGGCTAAAAATTATCATCTGAAAGTCGTTGAGGACTTGTTAGAAGTGGAATTTAATGCTCTCACTGAAGGAAGGGAAAGCATTTAAAAACTCAAATTTCAAGAGTCTTCTTGTAACTTTTAGATATCTTTTCGTTATTTTTGAACTGCAACTGATTTTTCTTTTAGTAAAATATTAAGATTTCAACAATTTTGGAAAGGGAATGACCAACTTTCTATAATACTGTATGGCCTAATGATTAATAATAAGCAATTTAAAAGGTTGCCAAAGTTGTTGAAATTTTGAAAATTAATTTTGAACTTTGCCAAAGGCCGGGATCAAATACCTTTGTCTTATATCATCCATCTGTACTTTAGATTCCTCTCCTCGTTTCAAATTTATGGATTTTAACTGCAAAAATACCTTTATAAATCTATGTTATTTTAATACCTTACATATGTGTTATGGTCTGATGTTGATCTACCCTATTTCGGAAATAGATGGACTCTTCCAAACAATATATATAGAGTTATGATGAAGTGTCGTGGCAGCAATGGCAGCAGTAATTTGCCGTTCTGTGTCAGTATACATACCAGTCATTTGTAAAATTGTGGGTTATCTCCCTTTCCTTACTGACTGTTGTTCTCGACAGATTTTGCTGGAAATAGGAAACCGACTCTTCTATCTGATTATGGGAAGTTTTCCTGAGGCAAAAGGTTTACACTTTTTTTTTTCAATATTCGTGTGAGACATGAAACGGTGTTACTTTTTTTCCTTTGCAGTAGAGATGAATGTTACTGCTGCCAAAATGAACTTAAAATATTTATAGTTTTTTGTTCCAGTAGATGCAAATCAAACTTGCCTACATCATCTTCCAATATACATATTTAATTTTCACTGAAATACTTAAACATCTCGTTTTCCTTAAGATGTCCAAGTTGTTTTAGATTTTTTTAATAAATAGATTTAAACCAATAAGTACAACATTAAAAAATCTATTTTAAAATTTTTTTAAAAAGACATCGTTCCAGACAAGGTATGAAGCCACTTTATGTAAGGAGCTAAAAAAAAATACTACTTCAAGGTCAGAAAGAAGCTAGCCAACGATAAGTGTTAGATGGATAGATTCCGACCCACAAAACAGCAATTCTTCCCCCTTTGTCAGAAACATCGCTCATGGAATGTGGGGACTAAAGGACAAAATTAGCGAAGCGAGAGTTAGAAAGCTGCCGAAAGTAAACCCAAGGTCCACTTTCTGCTCTCTTTTATTATTATTATACTAAAGCTGAGTGATCAAGGCATTTTTCTTATATATTTTTATCACAAAAAATACATGCTGAAATATTCCTCAGTTTTGGGAATGAGTCATGTTTGAAAATTTTTATCCATTTCAATCGTTCTATTTAACTGCAATTTGAAATCAACTCACTGAGTGACGCATCGCTTACTAAGTTTCTATCATTTTCACCCTCTCTCAATGTATGGTGTTTGACTCTGCTCTTATTTCATACTGTATCTATCACTCTCATTTCCGTTACTCTCTGTTTACTAATAGTCAAAGGTAATAAAGAAATGGAAGAATAAAAATATCTGAATAGTCCATTATAAACAAAAGGGAATATTGTCAAGGTACTAATATTATTTAATCCGTAGCTGTACATAGAGAAAGGTGGTAGGGGGTATAGTGAGCAGAAGGAGACTAATTTGTTTCCCTAAGAATTTTTCCCCATATATTTTAATCACACAAAATGCATGTAAAAATATTCCTCAGTTTTGAGATTGAGCTATGTTTGAAAAAAAATTTCATTTTGATTGTTCTAATTAGCTGTAATTTGCAATTAACTCACCAAGTTACCCATTTCTTAATAAGTTGTATCTATCACTCTCAAAGTAATAAAGAAAGAAAATAACATAAAGATTGGAATAGCCCATTATGAACAAACGAGAATATCACCAATAGTAGTAATACTATTTAACTCGTAGTTGTAGACAGAGAGAGAAAGAGACATAGTGAGCGGAAAGAGACTAATCTTGAATTTTGTCTTTTTATTTTTATATTTAATTGGCTTTGTAAACCCATTTTTTTCTGATTGAAACAATCTAACCTGAGATCAATGGATGACCCAATGGGTTAGGTTTTTTTTATTTCTAGTGGCTCATAAAATTATTTCCCCAAAAGATATTCTTTCAACTCATATATGTCAGACGGGTAAACAGATTTCCTTTTATTCTGTGAATTTTTAACAAACATTGTAAGGATTCAATCAAATATTTCATTTTGTTTGGTTCAGTTTAACTTGAATTCTGAAACTCCTCCTCCGATTCATTTTACTAAGACGAACCCACTTTTATGAGCTATTTTTAGATTGAGATAGATTTAAATAAGATTTCAGTTTTTCTTTTCTTTTTTCTGTTTTTATTTTAATAAAAAATAATATAAGGCATTGTTACATTATTTTTACATTCATTTTGAGAGTTTTAAAAATTATTGCTTTTAAAAATTGTGGAGATTTTTATCTCTGAGAAGAAGTTCCATTCTTGCACGAGAAAAAAAGATAAAAACACCCAAGATGAGAACAGTAGTCCGAATATACCAAATTCTACAAATTATCAATCCTCATCTAAAAAATTCCGAAATAAAATACATAAAAAAGTTTGAAACTCGATCAGGGAACCGTTTACACCCTGATTTCAATGGGGCTGTAAAAGCTTAATTTCACTAGATTAATATGAAAATAATAATCGACTTGTTGGGTGTGACGCTGGCTAAGTGGTTGACTGGAAACCTTGGTGTACCAAGTTCGAATCCAGCTCGTTCCTCAGAAATACTTTCATCAAACCCACAGCTGGCCTTGTGTCTAACATCCTGGAGAGAGGTAAATAAAATAATCGACTTGTTGCCTCAGTCAAAAATAATGTGGCTCACAAATCACTAGACATTTTCCCCCATTTCTCTATTTTCTCCTTGCTGACTTAAAGGGGTCGAAGAAAAAAATTCTTCGACCCCTTTAAGTCAGCAGATTTCAGACATTTAATAATCTCAGTCAATTCTTTTTAACCAATGAGAATACAGATAATTTGTTGGCTCACCTTTTTCTTATTAAGGTAGATTAGCATATTGCAATGCAATAACAAATCGTTCTGTTTTTCATAGAGAGTTCGATCCTCGCTAGTAACCTTTGATTTCAACATTTGTTTAATATTTAAACTACATGCCATGCAAAGCCGGACTTTTTTATGGCGGGGATAAGGCAAGTCAGGGCCTCTTCTACTGTTCGATCTGGATTCAGGATCCTCATTTCAGTCACGGTATAGAAAGTTGGATTTGGGGTGACAGCTTTTAAAGAACAGGAACAATAACCGTGTGTATTAATTGAACAATTTCACTTAAGCAAGTAATAAAGAATGATATATAAACAGGAAGTGCATTTGCGAACATTTGCGCCTGTGGAACTTATATGTAAACAGTGATCTGTTAACAGATGTGCATGCTTCAAAGAGTTGTTAGCTCTTCAGTCATAAGAGGAAAGCTTTGCTTGCAATAGACGTCTGGAGCTTGTGTCATAATGAAGTAAACCTTTAACCAACGTCGACTTTCTTCTTTCTTGTCGAGTCCCGCATAATATCGCACGGTTCACAGATGTTATTTTTTCTCTTTATCTTTGGTCGTGTGCCTGATTAGGATGCACACCAGTGATTTTCAAGTCCTGGTGAAGCGTATCCAGCCAACAATGTTTTGGACTTCCTCTTGGATGCCAGCCCTCGACTTTCAGGCTGTCATTGGCTCGCAGGACATGACCGTACCATTTCACTCAAGATTCACGGAGAGCTTGTCGGCGATTGGTGCCAACAAATGCTGTCATTTGTAATATGGTCGAGTAGGGCTGATGTCCAACACAGCATATTCGTCTCCATGACACTGAGATGGTACTCCAACTCCTTTGTCAACATTCAACACCATAAATTGCGACTGGTCAGATGACTGAGCGATAGATCTTGTATTTTAGCCGATCACTAATCTTCTTATCGCACATCACTGGAGTTGTGGTTCTCCACTTGAGTTGACCTCGGGCTTCAGGCTTCAGTCAGCAGCGATTCTTGACCCCCAGATACTTGAAGAAATCTGTTCAGGGAACTCGACAGTAATGGAATCCTGTGCACTTTTATATTTGTTAAATATTCCGTTTTATTGATGTTGAGTCGTAAATGGATCCCCGATTCTAAAGGCCTGGGAGCCACTCGATGATAAGTATTAAAGAGACCATCGGTTGGAAACAACTGTGGAATGGGCAGAAGATTACTTAAGAGTCATGGATTATCCAAGAGGATGGCTTAATAAGTATTTGTTTACATTAGACTTGAAGACACCATGTGTAGGTCGGCTAGGAATCAGCTTTGTGGTATTTTGTTCCACAGACACGGAGGGGCACTTAGTGTTTGAGTTTATATAGGCTGGCTCACTTGACCTCTAAGAGAGAAGTGATCAGCATAACTTTTGGCCAATCTGCGTGACCCTTAAAGAGACAAAGGAATACAATTACACTGACCAATCTATAAATGTCTTATGAATTCCAATAAAAAATAATTTTTCGCTTCTTTTCATATAAATCAATATAAGACGAAATTAGTCGGAAATTATTTATCATAAAATTGCAGTGCCATTTTTGGTTTGTTATCTACAACAAAAAAATATTTACACCATATGGCTCTCAGTTTTTTTTTAATATACGAATCTTCGCATCAATCCATGCTCTTTTAATTCCTTGTGTATGTACTCTGGTGTTGGGATCGACGAAATTTTGCTGATGATTTACAGAAAAATGACAAAAATTGAGTTGGTGTAAATAACTGTAAGCTCTCCATTCTTCAGAATACATAACTGAGCCTTCAGCGACTTCTCATTGAATAATTGACTGGCTTAAGTGTTGCACGATCTCTTCTTTGAACGTTAGGGTTAGGACTCAAGGCTCGGTGAGCACAAATTCTTTCAAAACTAATTAGGAGAAGTGTTTTACTTGCTCTTGTACCGTCTTGATTTCAATATAAGGTGTAGATCGCATAACAAAGTAGATTCATGAGACGTAAATTGCAATGTAAGGGTTAGGGGTCCGGGCTTGGTAAGCGTATATTTCTTGCTTTTGTACCGTGTTGATTGCAATATTAGATGTAGATCGCTTAACAAAGTATAGATATCATACCAAAGTAGATTCATGATACGTAGATAAGCCAAAGTGACATCCAAATTGTTGCAAAATTATTTTTTACTTAAAACCATGTTTTACATAATTAAAAAAAACTATTATTAAACATTAAAAAGAATACGTGATAACAAATTTAATTGTCTACGAGAAATGAGAACAAAATAAATCGCGAGGGGAAAAAAACATGGCCGACATATGAATAAATTTAAAAGGGAGATAACTCCAAGTTTTACAATTAAAAAAAAAAAATTAATGGTAAAATGCGGTAAAATACTGTTTTACTTTGCTTCTGATTACTTACAACTTGCTAAACCTGTCACTGACTAAAAATGTTATGCTCGTTTTTTTGTTTTTTAAAAAGGAAAGAATGGTCTTTTGGCCAAGATCAAAGTGTAGTATCTGTTCCGATGGATACTACACCCCATAGACCGGTATTGTCTTGGCCTTCGGGGCTTGATTTATGCCGGTCTATGGGTCTGTCCTGAGCAGTTCTAGGAAGTCCACCCTCTCAAGCTTTGCCTTCTCACTCTTTGAGAAGGGGTTAGTTAATTGCTAATCGCCTGAGGCGCCTCTACCGGGGAATGCCGACGGGGCTGCCCAGCCATCTTTTGTAGGCCAGAGTGCTCAAATTCTCGGGCGCTGGTTTTTCGAATCCCACTTTCCGACCTTGTGTCACATCTTACCGCTGTGGGAGGTAGATAAATAACTTATCCCCCTTTTTGATTTATTTATATATCGGTCATCTTTCTTTTCTCAGTCATATTTTTTGTCTACGTTTCGTAAAGACAATTAAAGTCGCTATAACTTACTATTTCTAATGTATCATGTTACTTCCTTTTACTAAAACCTGGTTTTAAGTGAAAATAAGTTGTTTGAAAGACATGAATAGTCATCATTATAATCATCATCATTGGTTTAATGTCCGTTTCTGTTGTGACCTTGAATGGCCGATAATAATCAAGACAACACGGTGGTATATTTACAAGGGTGTATTTACAGAAGTACAGAATAGTATGTTACAGAAGGTCTGCGTCCGATACTGTGGCTATGACTGCCACTACACTTCGTCGTAACTCTATATAAAGTGTATGAAAGAGTCCATCTATTCTGAAATAGGGTAGATAAACATCATACCAAAACACCCGTCTTTTTCAAGCTTGCTACTTATGGAGTCAATACCTTTCTCTCTTCGGGTTTACTTCAATGAAGTCTGTATTTTACGCTTCCTTTTTGTTGTTCATTTTTTTAGAAACTGTTTGTAGATTAACTCAAACGTATTGAACATGACATCCATTAATTTGTCCCTTGGAGTATTGTTCTCTACAGCATCCGAATATTTTTTCTCATTTGATTCAAATGTTTTTGTGAGTAAATTTACTTCCCAATCCTTTTATCCACTATCCCTGTTTCCCAATAGGATTTTTTTGTTTCTGAACATTAAAAAAACTTTTCTTCGAGTTTAAAACGTCCCTTTGTCACATTTTTTTTTTTACATCCCGGTTTCTTATGAGTTGATAATAGTCTATCAAACACTGTTTTGATCTTCCTTGCAAACATTACTTCTGCTGGTGTCACGGATAATGGAACATTATTATTCAGGGTCATCCTATATATTTGTAGAAATTCTCGAATGTCCTTTTCGGTAGGTGTACCCCTCGCTTTCTTAAGTCCTCTTTTAAGTGTATTCATGATCCGTTCTGCCTGACAATTGCTTCTTGCATGGTATGGCATAATCATGATATGTTCCACTACAAACGTCTGACAGAATATTTTTAATGCATTAGATGTGAATTGCGTATCATTGTCTGATGCTATACAGTCAACAACCCTAAAACAATTGTTGCTTCCGTAGTTGGTTTCTTACATTTCCATATTTCCGGCCATTTTGTGAAACTGTCCACTACTATTAGATAATAGAACTAATCCAATGACCCAGCAAAATCTATGTGGATCCTAAACGATGGTTGGTCAGTTTTTGACCGGGGTCTGACTTTTATAAGAGGTGTCTTTGCTGCACAAAATGTGCATAAGTTCACCACATTTTCAATATCTCTGTCCATGCTCGTTCAATACACATAACTTCACACGAAACTTTTCATTCTCGAAATGTCCGGGTGAGCGAAATGAAACTCTCTTAGAATTTGTTTTTGCAATACTGCAGGAATGATCACTCGATCGCCGTACATCATCACTAAATCATCACAGTGTTTTTCTTCTATACCTTTTTTATGTTTTTTAAACAAACATTGTTCATCGCTTTTTCCTTTATTTCTCCAAGTGTTACTGGAAGCTCTCTAATCAGGGTACACAATGCATTTTTCACATCAACTTCAGTTTGTAGAGAGGCAATCACTGTGTCTTCAAGGGGTTCAGTATATTTTGGTATCAATCTAGACAATCCGTTAGCTTGATGGATTTTTGAACTGGGGAGATACTCCATTTTGTAATTGTAATTTAGGAGAATGGTCCCCATCTCTGTAGTCTGTTCGCAGTATGAGTTGGTAAACCCCTTTTCAACCCATAATTTTTTAACAGTGGTTTATAGTCGGTTTGTAATAAAAAAAAATGTCTTCCGTGAACGAAACAAGGAAATTTTGTGACTGCAAAATAATACGCAACGCTTCCTTCTCGATTTGTGAGTAGATCTTTTCTGCTTTCTGCTGGCAATAATGGGCGAGACGCGTGACGATAGGTTTCAGCAAACCGTCTTCTGTTTTGTGTAAAATGCAAGCTCTAATGCCATATGCACTAGCATTAGTAGCTACAACGATTTCGCGATCTGGATGCGTTAAAAATAATTCAGAAATGTTATTAGGGGTCATCCTATATACTTGTAGACATTCTTGAATGTCCTTCTTGTGCTTGAGATAAACACATTGTCGTAATTTGCTAACCCAAGAAAACTTTCAATGACGATACGTTTTCGGGAGCTGGCATATTTTTTAGTGTACTTGTTCTCTCTGGGTCTGGTCTTCTACCATCCTTGTCTATAATTTGACTCATATATTTTATTTTATTCCGTGTAAAAATCGCATTTCGCTTCCTTCAATTTGAAACAATAGTCATGAATTATTCTAAATACTTCATGTACATGTGATTTGTGTTGCTCGGTGCGTTTACTGATTACTAGAATGTCATCGAGGTAGGCTGCCGCAAACTCTAGTCCACTAAGTAATGCGTCCATTACTTGTTGAAATATAGCTGGTGCAACCTTTACTCTAAACGGTAATCTTTCAAATTTGTACAAACCCTTATGGGTATTTATACACAGTAGTTTTGAGCACTCCTCGTCCATTGTTATTTGTAGATATGCGTCACTTAAGTCAACTTTTGAAAAAAAAAGTCTTCCATTGAGTTTTTCGAATATCTCTTCTGGACTAAACAGAGGATAGTGATAATTATTTAGTGGCTGGTTCAAACCTGTGGAAAAATCTGCACACACGAATTTCTTCTTTTTTTTACGTAGACCTAGGCGAAGCCAATTCTGCTGTTTTCAACCTTCGATATCACTCCCATTTTTTTAGTCTATCTATTTCCATGTCAATTTTATCCAATGACGCGAATGGAACATTTCTCTTATTTTTTTAAAACCGGTTGAATATTCGGTTTCAATTCAAACTTTGCAGTTACATTTTTACATCTTACCAGTCCACCAGAAAAAACTTCCACAAAACTTTCTTTTAATTCATTTTTAGCATCCCTGTTACAGCATTTAAGGTCTTTATATTCTGACAGAAAGGATTTATAGTCATATCCTATGATTGAAACTTTACTATCCAATCCGTGCCTAAACGTTGCTGGAATTGTTCATCACAAACATTTTCAATTTTAAAGTTTTTCCTTGTAATGTAACTGTAGTTATTAGTTTGCCCTCAAATGTTATTTGTTCTCCAGTTAGCCTTTTGGCTATTTTTAAGTTCTCATCAAAGTCGGTTTTCCAATTTTCTTCCACGTTTGAAGATTCATGATCAACAAATCTGAGCCTGAATCAAGTTGCATTTTAGTATTCCTATTCAATATTCTTACTTTGACAAACTTTCTAATATTTTCACTTCGTCATTTTTAGCGATTCTCATAAAGCTTTTTAATTTTATTTTTTACTTTGCAGTGTGTACTTTTGTGTCCCATGCGATTGCACTTAAAACACTTTTTCATTTTATATAGACAATCTTTGTACTAATGCAGCTACCCGCAACCGAAACACAGTTTAGGAGGCAGATTATTTTTCTTTTGTTCATTCAATTTAGCTGGTGAATTAATTTTCTGTTCGTTACGGATTTTTCTAATATGTGACACTCCACTTTGTTCAATGTCTTTTGAATCTTGACGAACGCTAATAAACTGTTAGCAGTTCTGAGATATGTTAGAGTGTTGAACCAGGTTCATTATCTAGTTTATTAAGAATCCTTCTTCTGGTTTCCACATCCGTATTCGATGCAAATACAAGGTATTTAAAATTGTGCAAATAAAAGGCATTTAAAATTGTTAGCACTCAACTACGACAACTTGAAATCATCGCAGTGTTTGTTAACTATGCTAGAAAAGTCGTGTTATCTTTGTCGTCTTTCCTTGTGAGATTCATGCATTTCCACCTTTTGTGAAAAAGCGACGTTTCAGGGCTGAACAATTTAGTCAATAATTGTATTGCTTCAACAAATGTAAGGTCACTGGTTTTCTGGCAAGATATAATTGACAAATTTGATATGTTCAAATTTACCCAATTTTCTTAATAGCAAACGAACCTTCTTAAAATCGGTTTAATTCGCACAGTCCGTATTATAAATGCACTCGTATCGTTTAAAATATGAAGGAAATGTAATCTTGTTTTCAGGATTGTAATTAAAATTATCAATAGTGTTTCAAATAGTGTTTTGTAAAAATGCACTTTCATTTTTACCATTTTGACCTCCATTCGATAATTCGTATAATTTTTTCTGTTCCTGTTGGGTATCAATCTTTTCTGTTTTCATTTTCTTCTGATATTCCATTTGTTCTTTCTGCTGTGCTTGGAATTTTTTTCTAGTCGAAGCTTTTCTGTATATTTTTTTATATTCCACTTGTTTTTTTCCCGATATTCCTTTTGTTCTTTCCACAATTTCAGTTGCTGATCATGTTGGTGCCTAAACATTTCTAAAATAGCATTTTTGAATTCCTCCATTTTCGACACTTCAAATAAGCTGACGTTTTCGTGTATATATATATATATATGTGTGTGTGTGTGTGCGTGTATTATTTTTATATTTACACGGTCGTAGCTTTTCTTATTGGGAGATAAATTTTTAACCTCTCAGCAAGAGAAAAATAAATAAGCTTGTTCGTGTTTCGGATTAACAAAAAAAATCGACAGACCTTTTTGTTATTTTTTCTTGCTTTTTCCTTCGTGGTTGAACGACTTAAATTTCCAAACCTTTATTTGAAAACTGTTTCGTCCTACTCAGAAACGACAACTTTTGTCTTCAATCTTACTTCCTGACGCTGGAGTTTTTCTTTTTTTCACATATTTGAAACACTGATTTTAACTTCTCACTCTATTGTTATAATTAACAATTATCCAGAACATACCGCCAAAGTTTTTGTTTTAAATTCCAACATTACAATTGTAATTATGGTTATGTTGTATCAAACATAAATCCGAGTTTTCGTTGCCAGTGTTGTGTGCAACATAAGTCCAGGTTATTTTAGTATTCGAATAAGTCTGAATTCCTTGTCTCTAGTGTTGTGTGACATACATTCGAATTATGTTAGGTCGAATAAGTCCGAGTACCTCATCGCCAGTGTTGTGACCTTGAAGGGCCGATAATAATTAAGACAACACGGTGGTATATTTACAAGAGTGTATTTACAGAAGTACAGAATAGTATGTTACAGAAAGACTGCATCCGATACTGTGGCTCTGACTGCCGCGACACTTCATCATAACTCTATATATAGTGTTTAAAAGAGTCCATCTATTCCTGAAATAGGGTAAATCCACATCACACCATAACAGTTTTATATACTGGTATGCATTGAATGGCTTTAAGAAATTGACTTCCAAACTAACCTATCTCTAGCCAGGTATTTATTTATCTCTCCTTCTCTCAAGTCTATCCTTATCACTTCCTCCCATGTTTACCATGGTCTTTCCTGTGAACTGAACTTGCTACCACAACTGTTCTACATCAACTAACCCAAGAACTTTCATCTATTCTTTCAATGTGGCCATACCATTGTAAAACCCTGCTGCAACCAATTTAACTGTAACTAATTTCTGACCAATTGCGAAGACATTACCCGGTAATGTCACTAGTTATTCTTTTAATTGATAGTTTTTTTTGTTTCTTTGAATAAATCTTATTATTTTAATGATACGTATCATTTTTTTTAATCTAAACAGGCTTCAGTAAAGATTAAAGTTAAATTCTGTCTTATACCTAATTGAAGCAGACTCCTGCTACTAAAATGAATCATGTGAAGATAATTTCACATCAATTAGACTTTCATTAATCTTTATGTTAATAAAATTGCCTTCTATTGTATTCTTGTGTTTCTGTGTTTCTCGCCTCTATGTGACTTACACATTATTTATTTCTAAAAGTTTTCTTTTCGTATTCAATGATTTTTATTTTGTTCTTTATTTTTTCGAGCTTTCGTCAATTTTCGTCATCTTCCGGTGGTATAGTAAATGTTTTCATATAGAGCAATCAAATAAGAATTGCATCTGCATTCAAGTATTTTTTTCTGCAGTCAAGTAGAATGATCCAACCATTTTTTTTAATCGATTATTTATTTAAATAAAAGATGCAATAGGGTAAAATAATAAAACAAACTTTTTAAAAACCCTATTTAAAAAAGTAATTTAATTATGAAATTGGACCTACCACTAGGGGTGGGATGTAATGGGTGAAAATTTCACATTCATGCGAGTAGTATTTTTTTGTGTTCATTTATACATAGATAACACTAAACAATCAAACATTTTGAAAATTTTGCAAAATTCAGAAGGTGCAGGCCAAAAATAGCCGTTAGGGCTCCACGGGACTCAAAATCCATCATTTTTCGGTGAAAAAGTGGTTTCATGCGACATTGCAGGTCCTAAAACATCCTCAAAAGCTATGAATGGATATAGATGGTTAAATCTGATATAGTACTTTTATTTAGGATCATTTTCAAGCTGTGAAAGGGTTTTCATGAATGTAAAATAGCCAAAAACTAGTGGCCTGTACCTTCTGAATTTTGCAAAATTTTCAAAATGTTTGATTATTTAGTGTTATTTATGTATAAATGAACACAAAAAATACTACTCGCATGAATCTGAAATTTTCACCCATTACGTCCCACCCCTACTACCACAATGCATTTCTGGTTTTTTAAACAAGTCAGCCATTTTAATCTTTTGTTGATAGTTGAAAAAAAGAATTAATTACTTTGTAATCCCTTAAAAGCATTTAAACTGTCAAATAGAAAACCATTTCAGGCCTTAACATTCTTAACAGGTCCTGATTTATTAAAAAATTATTTACATCCAAAAATTTTACAATATCGAAATAATTAAATGTAACTTCAATATCGTGTATTCTTTTTAAATAATAATTTCAACAAAAACAATAAGCATAGTTAAAAAAAAGAAAAAGAAAAGAAAAGAAGAACAAAAATGAAAGTAAAAATATTCCCGAACTACACCTGGTACGTACAACTAGTGTCAGTATAAAAGTGACCCTACAGTTTTTTTAAATTTTATTGTGGACAGACAGACAAACATTTTCCTTTATTTGTATAGATTATTTGTTTAAAAAGAAAACATGATTTTAACGTAAGATCATGTCACTTTCTGGATTATAGTTTACCCATATTCCAGATTTGGTTCAAATAGACTCTATAGATGTGGCCACAATCCTTTCTGCAATCAAACCATATTTAGTACAAATAAACTTGCCTGACTTGTCCAACAAGTTTCAGTCAGGAATGTCCAACAGTCTTTGCTTTTATCGCCGTTCAATGATATTGTTGTGACCTTAAAGGACCGATAATAATTAAGACAACACGGTGGTATATTTACAAGAGTGTATTTACAGAAATATAGAAATAACATATTACAGAAAGTCTGCATCAGGTACCGTGGCTATGGCAGCCACCCCTCCGACTTGGATGCTAATGGTCTATGACAGGGGCGGCGAAGGCTTAGCGTCCGGCCCGCCACTCTGCTAGGCTTTATTATTGCAATCCAGCCCGCAGACCTCCCAGTCAAACTCATATCATTTTGTGACATACACGTAAAAGTAGGTTTCGATTAAGATTTACAGTGGGATGAAAATATATAAATATCAGCGAGCGATGATGCATGTACATTTCATCTTTCTTTAACTATTAATTTCAAATCCTTGCCCTGAGATAAAAATAGAAAAAGAGAAAGAGAGAGATGCAAAGAGGAAACGAGAGACGAGGAAAGGGCATGAAACATAGAACTTATGTGAGGTGTGTCAAAACGAATGCTGGATCAACTTGATACTTCCCCCGTCATTATTTTTTATGATTCCAAAATGGCTCTTCGTCGGCGCCTTTTATAACATCACATACAGAAGTCTCCTAAGAAAAAATATCAGATTTGTAGAGTGTTCAATGCAATTTTTCTACAATTTATTCATGTAAACAAAATATAGTAATTCTGAGATTTCGTTTTTCACTCCGGCCCGCGATCTCCTTCCAAAAGTCTCATCTGGCCCTCACTCTGCAAAGGTTGCCCGCCCCTGGTCTACCAGAACCACTTTTTTGATTGGATCATGTTATCTGGATCACATTGAAAAGTCCAATATGAACAAATATACACTTGAGCAAAGTGTAGCATCTGTTCTGAGACTTCATTTTATCTCTCCTCGGTCAGTGAAGGAGAAATACTTCTAGACTGAGGACAATTTTGATTTTTGTCTCAATCCAGGGTGCCTCTTTTTAGGGGAGCTGGATTTTCCCCACATTACAAACCGACCTTGTGTCTAACTCTGCCCTCGTGAGGAAGCAAGTAAATAAAGGCGAACACACTACTCTTTGTTTCTACAGAATAGTTTGTTTAAAAAGAAAATATGATTTTAATCCGAGCTAAGCATTTCAAATTTATAGCAAGTCTGCCAGTCTTATAAAATCCAGAATGGCACGTTTTTGGTTTGGTTAGGTTTGATTTCTCTGAGATGAAAAACCACACGCCATAACTGATGCAGGTCTTCTGGCGCCTAATGAGATGAATACCGAACAGCCACAGTGACTGTCACAATGCCTACCACGGAAGAAGCTTCAAGAAGGAAGATGAAGATAAACGTCTTGTGAAGCTCAGGTTTTATGACTCCGTCTTCTCTTCCCCATTAATTATGCAGAGTTTTTTTTTTCCTTCTTCTTCTTTTTACTCAACAGGAAAGGAGATGGCCTAGCAAACCGCCTGCGACCATGTGTTTCTCTGTCGGTAACCTCCATTGCCTGCAGGCAATAATTGAAGTCGAGTGATGAAGGTCTTCCTTAGGAAGAACCTTGTATTTATTCTGTCTTGCTGATTCGGTGGACAGTTTGCAGGAAATAAATACAGTTTTTGGAAGATGATACTCTTCGATTTTAAGCATGTGATTTCTTCAGTGTGGGTCATCTTCTTTCTGTTTCTGGCTTTTGCCATCTTGCTGATACTGATGCTTCTTAGGAAATCTATGCCACATCTATGACTCTCATCGGACTCCAACTCTGAACTAGTGATAATATAGAGTGACCCCCCCCCCCAAAAAAAAAACAAAGAATGCGACCCATGGAATCATTAATAAAATTTGCAATCCTTTCTGTAATCCAACCACATTTGGTACAAATAAACTTGCCTTACTTGTCTAACAAGTTTCAGTCATGAATGTCCAACAGTCTTTGTTTTATTGCCATTCAATGATAAGCCCATCTGGATAGAACGTGCAAAATAATTGTCAATAATTCTGCCACACTCCACGTTTGTGACTGTCTTGATTCGGGCTATCATGTATCTTTTCAGTTCAGGAATAGCCTGGTGATTGTTTTGATAGACATTATCTTTGAGATAACACCACATAAAAAATCTGGTGGTTAAGGTTCAGTGAGTGTGAAGCCCATTCAAGATCACACCTCTTACTGATGAGGTGATCACCAAATTGTTCTCACATAACATTGAACGATGACAAAACAAAGTATGTTGACTATTCATTACTGAAAATTGGTGGACAAGTCAGATATAGACTGAAGTTTATTTGTTCCTAATATGGTTGAATTATGAATTTTATTAAAGATACCATGAGTGGCATTTTTGGGGGTCATCCTGTATTATTTTACATATTCAGGTTTTTATCTATTCTTATAAATTATTCATATAAAAGTGATTATGCACAATTTTTATGATGACAATTTCCTTTCTTTAGTATATTTGTGACCTTGAAGGGCCGATAATAATTAAGACAACACGGTGGTATATTTACAAGAGTGTATTTACAGAAGTACAGAATAGTATGTTACAGAAAGTATGCATACGATACCGTGACTATGGCTGTCACCAATGACTGCCACGGCACATAGTAGTAACTCTATGCATAGTGTCTGGAAGAGTCCACCTAATCTCGAAATAGGGTAGATCAACGTCACATCCTAACAGATATGCTTCAAATATGCACCTGTGTTGCAAGCTAGATACAACGTGGAAAATTATCAATAACTCCTCAGTTTAGTCTGGGGATTATTTTGATAGTTATTACGTTTGAGATGAAAGATAGGGTCTAATGAGTGAAGACCATTCAAGACCACACCTCCAACTGATGAAAGGATCAACAAAATGCCCCCACATATCATTGAAGGGCAATGAAACAAAGATTGTTGGACCTTCATGCTTGAAACTTGGTGGACAAGTCAGACATGGACTGAAGTTTATTTGTACCAAATATGGTCGGATTGCAGAAAGGATTTAAAAATTTATTAACGATTCCTTGTGTGGCAAAATGAGTATGAATAAAATTAAGTATCTATCTGTTAGCCCTTATACATAACAAATTTTATATATATATATATATATATGTCACTACTCGAAAAAGTAGAGCACTGTAATGGTAGTATTAACACAGCATGACGTCACTTTATAATGCATCGTTCCTTCCCTTAAAAAAAAAGTAGAATGATTAGACGTTAAACCTGCCGATAAAGTGTTAAAATTATCATTGTTTATCCGCTATTTAAAATTGGCCGAGTGGTTAAAGACGTCGGATTTGAGTTGAATACTTGTAGTCCGGGGTTTCGAATCGCATGACCGGTAGTGAATAGTCATATCTCTATGCTGATTAAAAAGGACGAAACGTATACTTACATTAATAATAAACAATAACAAATATTTATTATATATATGTTTGAAAAAAAGACAAACGGAAAACAGGTAAAAATGCAGGAGAAAAACAAAAAACAAGAGATTTGACCGGTTTCGAACCCACCGAGCTAGCATGGGGGTGGTAGGCGGAGGGAGTAAAGGGGATAAGAGGGAAGGAGACAGAGAAACTTATCTTATCGCCTTTACCCCCTCATGCTAGCTCGGTGGGTGCGAAAATGGAAAAGAAAAGGAAAATGGATGAAGGTATAAAAAAAGAATGAGAAATAAAAAGGAATATGTCACCTACTTGTCAAATCATATTTCAATGTAGCTAAGGGTCTTCTCATATGGTCTAATCGGATCATCTTTTCCTTCTCCCATGTGTGTGCCTTCAAAATGAAATAAAATTGTTTCCAAATCTTCACTTTTTCTGAAGACGTTCGATAATACTAACGAAACCGGTCAAATCTCTTGTTTTTTGTTTTTCTCCTGCATTCTAACCTGTTTTCCGTTTGTCTTTTTTCAAACATTTTGTCTACCACAGCATTTCATTTTCATGACTTATCGTGTACCTTACCCCATATATATATATATATATATATACTTGAAGTTAGAAATGTAAAACTGATATACAATTATAATATTTGATATTCAACTTTATCATATTTAGCTGCACACGTGCAGAGAATATATAATTATTCTGCACACATGGGAAAGCATTATTTATCATCTATTATCTTTGATAATAGACACATCTATCTTTATTATTGTATCAACAAAAAACGATGAGAAAAGATACAGTTGGCTAACAATAAGCATTTTCACAATTTGTCGGAATCAAACATTAAAAGACGGCTAAAGACATATACATGGAGATACACATAGGGAAATGAAATCTAAACAGGATTTTAAATTGTTCTCATGACAAAACAAAAATGAGAGTATGTGCAAATGCACAAAATGTGTAAATTTAGTTACAGGAAATCTCAATTGTGGTGACACATGACTGTTGTTTGACCATAGTCTGGGAGTTGGGTGACTCCATGGGAAGATATCCAAACAGGCAAGCAGTTATGGTTTAAAAATCATGCCAAATATCAAAGCAGGTTCGGACAACATCTGAAGATCGCACCAAATAGAATTACAGTCTCATGAGGAACTAGAGTACTAAATATTGAAAGTAGCACCCTCTAATGTTGCCATAAAATGTCTCCTGGTACAATACTGACTTCATAATAGAACTCTAAAACTAAAAAAACAAAGAAAGAATCTAAAAACATACGAATCAATATTGTTTTCGTAATTGGGACAGATCACAGTGCTACTAAACTATTGTTTTAATTTGTCAATCAGAATAGTGATAAGGTCTTTGTAAACATTAAACAATAAGTTTGTTGTTAAACTTTACAATAAAGGCATTAACTTAACTAATAAAAAAAAGTTATTTATTTATCTTTCAGGGAAAATGTAAAAACTAAAAAAAGAAGGCAATACAAAAGGATCAGAGAGAAAGCGAGCGAGACAGGCAGACTCTCTCTCCTGCCGATTTCTATTCTCAAAATAATTCAATGCAATCAAACACATATTCTTAGCCTAAAATGAGTGTGGAAATAGAGATTACACAACTAAAGTTTTAGTTTGTTGAATGGTGATAAAACAAAGACTGTTGAACATTCATTACTGAAACATGGTAGATAAGTCAAGCATAGTCACTCTGTACAAAAAAGAACATTACTTTATAGAATTAACCTAACACTTACCGGCATAAGGGCCTCAACTGGCATCCATCTCATAGAAGAATATTTATTCGAATGAATGAACATTTATACACTAGACTGGCCACTTATGAATCTAAGCCAATCAGAACACAGAGAATGGACTTTCCCTTCTGAGCATAATGGAACATTCTAGCCTTATTATAAACAGGCATTTTGATGTGCTTGGCACTTTGACTTATCTTGCTACTCAACTGGTCATACAGTTGAGCCCTAAGCATTTACTCATAATGTATTTAATACAACAAATTAAATAAAACCTTCATTCTTATAAAGGTATGGTGTATTTATTTATTTTTCATTAGAAAAAAACTGTTTAATGAATGGGCCAGAATTGACCTCGGTTTTATGACAATAATATGAGATCTCAGACCGACAGAGTCTTGGGCATACTGTGCTAGTGTGGTCTTGTGCAGTTCTAGGAGGTCCACCCTCACAGGTTATACTTTCTTGTCCTTTGAGAAGAGGTTAGTTTATTACTAATCGCCTGAGGCGCCCCTACAGAGTGATCTTCCTCTAGAGCTCTGGCTGTTCAAATCCCACTCTTCTGACCTTGCGTCTAATCTTTTTGACGGGGGCGAGATAACTTAATTAAACAAATATGAGGTCTACATTCACATTTAATATTATAACTCAGCAAAGATGACATTTAAAAGGCACATTCTCAGATTACATAATATGCATTATGATGTGCATATAATTTAATATTTTACCGAGATATTTGAAATTGGATCTGCAATTGTAGTTTTTGTCTTGTGGTTTAAAGATGCTTTTTTTCTCGGATATTGTTATTGTTATTCCCTGGGTTCAAATGAAGATGTTTCCGAAATCCTGTTCCATATAAAAGCGCTGTTTAAACAAAAATTGTGTTATTTTGTATAACTGAAAATAAAAATCATCTGAAAACAGTTGTACAGTACGTGGATATCATTGTATGTGCTCTTTATTTGGAATATGATTTGAAAATAACTTAAATCTTGAAAAATACACACACAGATATATATATATATATATATATATATATATATATATATATAATATTAAATTACATACGACGTCGTTTCGAGCTTTCGGCTCTCATCAGTGCAGGGAAATGACAATCACAGGGCGCGAACCCGGTTTACAGAGACACCTTCAATCTGTAAGTGTTCGCTCAATCCCTTAGGCCATGGGAGGTTGTCACGTGATAATGGAGAAATTAAGTAATATTTAAGCTGAAAGCGGCAAGCATGAACATCAAGACAATCTAATAGAACTCAACAACAGTCGGAGTATCACACTGATGAATGTCTATTTCTAATCTCTCCAACAGTGCTCGACTTTACTTTACGTAAAGAAGCTTCTAATAATATTAAATTATATTTGAATATTTTACTTACTTACATGTCGTTTTGAGCTCTCATTAGTGCACGGAAATGACAATCTCAGACAGGCACAGGGCGCAAACATATATATATATATATATATATATAAATATGAATAAATACGAAAGTTTTTTTCATTCATCACTCCTTTGATATAGTGCACATAAAACGATTATGAGAGAACGTTTTAACTGGATAATTTGCATAACTATATTTTAAACCGTTCATAATTAATTAACATTTGGTATTATTAATTTGTAATTGCATTTGCTTATGTTTGTTATCTATATGCGATAGTTTCGTCCATATTAACAGTAATTACTTTAAGTTATTTAATAAATAAATAAGAAAAATAACTAAAACACCTAAGTTTAAACAACCAGCGCTCGCACACGACCTTACTGAAGGTCGAGTGAGGCATAAGCGAGAATAGAAATCGGAAGGAGAGAGAGTCTGCCTGTCTCGCTCGCTTTTTCTCTGATCCTTTTGTATCGCCCTCTTTTTTTAGTTTTTACATTTTCCCTGAAAGATAATAAATAACCTTTTTTTATTAAGTTAATGACTTTATTGTAAAGTTTAACAACAAACTTATTGTTTAATGTTTACAAAGACCTTATCACTATTCTGATTGACAAATTAAAACAATAGTTTAGTAGCAATGATTTGTCCCAATTACAAAAAAAAATTGATTCGTATTTTGGTATGATTGTAGATCAACATCCTCCGCGAAATTATCCCCCATCCACCACAAAAGTATTCTACCTGTTTTAAGTGATCACGTGTCAGCACCCTGAAAAACTTAACGGAAAGATAAAAAGAAAAAAAAGTATTATTTTAGAATTTAAAGTGGGGGAAATCTTTTCTATATAAATTTAATGTAAAATGATCCCCATTTTTGTGGCCAGTTTTAGGGCAGTTAACTAAATTCTTTTTTTCTATGGCAGTTAAATCCGCTGCATTTTTTTTTGGGGGTAGCTACTTTTTTAGGCGATTACATGTAGTTTTATGACCTTGCAACTCGGACTTAGGGTTAGTAGTAAAAACGTTTGGTAAGTTCCCTAACAAGATAGAATGGCCCAGAAATTGGGAACATAATACGTTTGTTATATATATATATATATATACAACTGATCTCCCACTAAATTCTAAATCATTTGCTTTTCCTTTGTCTCCGTTTTCAACAGTGTTAACACGCAATCGCCGAAAAAAAAGCAGAATGTAATTTTTTCGGAGAGGGGGGGGGGGTATATCGGAGGGTGTTAATCTGCAAATTTACCTATATTTAATTTTTTAAAATCTCATACATTTTTTTTAACTAGACGTCCCTTTTTTATTTTAATTTTAAGCAATTGATTTTAGTTGTGTTTACTTTTCTCGTGAAAATTGAATAAAAAACTTTAAAAATAATCTAACTAATTAAATACCTTATTTTTATAGTATAAATAAAAATATTAAAAGTTTGGATATTATTGTAGATGAGATTCTACTGTTTTAGGCGATTACGTGTGAATACCCTAAAAAACTGTCGGAAAGAGAAACAACAAAAAATATTTTAGAATTGAGACTGGGGGATTAGTTTCTCAAAAAAATTTAACGTAAAATGATCTTCAATTTTACGAGCCATTCTAGGGGTTTATGGCAGGTAACCATTTTTTGCCGTTGGAGATGAATTCTGTACGTTATTGTTTTGGGGCGATTGCGTGTGGTTTTACGACCTTGCCAGTCAAAATAGGATTAGTGTTAAAAAATATATTAATTAACTGCCCTTATAATTTAGAATTACTGTAAAAAGAAGTATCTCATTTGTCAGGGAGGTGTAATTTAGCTGAGTGTTTTAATCTATACATTTACCAAAGTTTGTTGTTAAAATTTTGGAATTCTCTGAGTAAATTTTTTTTTAATTAATGGCCTCTCATCTCAATTAATTGCTGCCTGGAGGGCGGGTAGGTTTTGCTAGTATATATATATATATATATATATATATATATATATATATATAGGGGAACTCATAAAGTACTTCTACTAATTCATGAGAACCTTTATTAACCCATAATATACAACCTATTTCTTAACATGTAAGCCTGAAGACGATGTTTCCACCTTTATGGCCATACTCTGTAGAATTCCTGGTCTTTTATTGTGCATCATGTTAAAACAATATTTTTCGCCTCATCAATGGTTTCTAATTAACTCCCTTTTTAATGTTTTTCAAGTTTTGGGAACAAAAAGAAGCCGGAAGGTTTAAGATCAAGAATGTATGGTGGATGAGGTTACTTTCTGAAATCAGTTCATGTTACCTTGAAGAATAGACAGATTCATTGTTGTGACCAAAAAAGAATTCGCTTGCGTAACTTTGCTGTCTGTTTTTTTTTTTTTCACCATTCTATTTTTCAATTTCCTTAAAATATTTCTGCAATATGTCCAAGTTACCATTGTTTGATTTTTTAAAAAAATCTATCAGTATATAAAAAAAGAGCCGCTGAGCTGACCCTTCTGTCTTGGATGCTAATGGTCTACCAGAACCACTTTTTTTGATTGGAACATGTTCTCTGGATCACATTGAAAAGTCTAAGCCTCATTTCTAGTTTTCATTCCATAAAGTGAATCCACAAAATCTGCATAAACTTTAATCATGCTTAAAAGGCTTGTGCAACCGTCAATGCTTTGAACCAGCAGCTGTGTACACCCCATTTTTGGCGGTTATTACGTGCAAAGCTTACCAAGAGCAATATGTTGACAGAACTGAAAATAATGTATGATGTCAAATTCTCATTTCCTTAGCTATCACGCCATTTAAAATTTGACGGTCTTCTGTAACCAGCGTCTGAACCTGAACCATTGTTTCTTCAGCCTATACTCTCTTGGGTCATTTGTGGTGTTATCTCTCTACCTTCCTTCAAATACTTGATCCATCTACTCAAGTTTTGCTATTTGTTTTGAGCACACATTAAAAATTGTGCTAAAAGAGCCCCGCACCCTTGATTTTAAGCAGAGTTTATTTTTTTCAGTGTAATAAATTAGATCCCTTAGATTTATTCCTAAAACGTTTACCAAACAATAACATGTAGTGAGAGCGGTTTCGTATTGTCAGACAGCATTTTCTTCCCAGATATTACCTCCTCCTGGCATCGTTCGATGTGATGCTGAAGGTGGTTTTATTTCCACCTAAAGTGCACTATTCTTTTGCTGAAACTGGATTTTCCCTACATTAAAGAGACGCAGCGGATCTAACTTTGCTCTCATCAGGGGCCTGAAAATACATCAGTGCTATTAAAAACAAAAGCTTTGGTGAAAATCACGTCGAGAGTCGATCATTAGCTAACAAATACTGGAGCAACGAGTCGGCTTATTAAAGCAGATTTCTCACTCAAGTTACGGATTCGGAGTGCCCCCCCCTCCCCCCCCCCCCCCCCCCGAAAAAGAAAAATTGCAATTTTTTCCTTTTCTATCTCTTATGAAAATACAAATACAATTATTGGTTTACTTTTGGGAAATAACCGTAAGTAAATTTTACATTTGAATTTTTTTGTCTTCGCATCAGTCTTGAGAGACAATACACAGGTGCCTGTGCATGGAGTCTAGTGAAGCACAGATTTCGCCCCCACCCCCACCCCAGCAGTACCTCTCCTAGACCGATAGCGCTAGTGTCGAATGGCAAGGAGAGTAGAAATCCAGGATAACTGGAAGCAACGCTAGGATAAGCAGAGAAAGACTTAAGGATGAAAAGAAACACTTATGAACATAATTGTTTTTCTTCAGCTGTTAAATTCTCCATGCATTTTCTTGGAGCATCTTCTTCCTCAGGTTAATTTACAAAGGCCAAGGAAAATATTAAACTGATGATGATGATGATGATCCTCCCCCCACACACACTTCAAATGATCAAAAACATACTCCTATATGAAAACTGGTTACAGTACAAAAGTTATGGACTTAGAAATTTTTTCTTTTTTTAGAGGATTTTAAAATGTTCACCGTTTGAGAATTCATTTAATTTTGTGATAATTTAACTATGGCATTAATCTTATTAAAATATTTTACATGATATTTTAATCTCGGGGACCGTTTTAAGGAGAAAATATAACGCTCTTAGGACACTCTGCCAAAGTAGGGAAGTATTTTTTACCAGATTTTAAGTTTGTAGGTCTAGTAACCTAAAAGTAGTGAGCGGGTCGACACACAATCTTTTTTACTTTATATATTTACGAGAAAAAAATCTGACCCGTTGGGTCACACATTAGATTGTTTGAATCTGAAAAAAGTGAGTGTACAAAACAAGTTAAATATAAAAAATAAAGAGACAAAATCGCAGATTAGTCTTTTTATGATCTTTCTCTATCTACATATCTATGTTTGTAATTGAATATTCCAATCTTTTTATTATTTCTTTCTTTTTCTTTCTTACATTTTCCTGTTAATAAACAAGAGAGCGACATAATATCCACAGACAGTTGCTTCGTCGTTTCACGACTCATTAGTGTGGCTAGACGTAGCGAGTGTATCCACCCCTAAATTCGAAGCGAGGACACAAGTTCACTGTCAACCATGACCACTGTTGTCGGATGTCTTAGCATCTGAGCTAATGAACCCGCTACTGAGAGTGGTAGAAATTATATCGTTTTAAATGAATTTATCCATGTGTTAACAAGAGAGGAGCTAAATTCCTTTTACAGAAGAGCAGGAGACCAGAGAATATATAATAAGTTTAACTAAAGTAGTGATAAAATATGAGTTTGGGAAAAATAAAACTCAGGAATGTTTTTAAACATTACCAAAACAGGAAAAATTAATCCCCTCTCGAATAGGTTGATCACTTTTATGTCCCATTACAAAGATTAAAATCAAGATATAATGATACATCTAGATACTAAACCTTATGTCTAGAATCCTTATTCCAATTTTGATCAAAATCCATTACATGATTTTGATTCTCAAATGTAAGGCTTTAGGTTCAGAGGTCTAAAAAAGAAATTGAAATTCAAGGAATCTTGTTTAATTAGTGTCTAATGACTCTAGATCAAATTCAATGAAAATCTGGAATATTTTAATTTTCAATTTCATCCTTCCTAAAAACCCTTTAAAATACTCCGAAGAAACTGAAATTTGTGGACTATTTATTAATTGATGTTTTATACCTATTGTCAAAATTTTACAAAAAATAGTAGACATGTAAATTTAAATAAAGGGCTTCCACCCCTCTTTACCTCCTTTAGAATAAAACTAAATGAAACTAAATATAGCCCACATTCGAACCATTTACACTTGTTTACAAGTTGAGAAAAACAAAACAACACAAACTCACAAGAAAGAACACACACTCTGATAGCTTGTGTATAAGTCAGTTGTACTCTGGATGTGAGTGACACCGTTGCAGACTGTCGACGCCCCTACATTTTAGTTGAGTTTCAGTGTATCAGCCAAGACCCAACTGAGATGATTCGTCTCGCTCAGTTGATCAGCTCATCTAATCGTCTTCTTCCTAAACTCAACTGCTGTAAAACTGTCGCAAACTGCCTTGACTCCTCAATATATTGACCTCGATCGGAAATCCTCAAAACGTATGGTCTTTGTCCCAGAGTGACTGATAGCCACTCCCTGCTGACTATGCAGAAATTAGCCATTAACTATATCTCTACAAAGCTACCATCCGCCCATGCATGGAGTATTGTTGCCACATATGGGCTGGTGCAGTCTCTCCCTCTTAGACAAGGTCCAAAAAAGAGTCGCCAACTTAATAGGACCCTCACTATCCACCAAGCTCCAGCCCCTATCCCACCGCCGCAATGTTGCTTTCTTGTGCCTGTTTTACAAGTACTTCAATGGACTGTGCTCTGATGAACTTGCTGCTCTGGTGTCCCCATGACGCAAATTCACTAGACCAACCAGACAATCTTCAAAATCCCATCCATTCACTGTGGAAGTCCCCAGATCCTGAAGAGCTTTCTACTCCAAAAGCTTCTTTCCTCATGCTTCTGGACTCTGGAACTCCCTCCCTGCTCCCTGTTTTTCTGACGGTACTGACATACAGAAATTTAAAACTAATGTAAACAGACATCTCGCTGCACAGCTCCCAATTTAGGTTGACTCCCCCCCCCCTAAAAAAACAACTCTCACCCTTTTTCTCAGTAGCCCCTTATGTCTACACTGGCGGTCTGCCACGTTTGGGGTGAACTTTGTTAAAAAAAAAAATTTTTTAAACTTTGAGGCGTCCTACTGTCTTGAATGTTTAAAAGATTTCGGCGGCCCCCATTGTCTTTTTACTGATCTTACTACCGATAACTTTTCCTTTTTGTGAATCATTTCCTCAGCTATGGAGGGGGGCAGTCCATAGTAACACATTATTATTAAAAGGAGAACTTTACAGTTTTGTTTTGTTCATCAACATTTCTTACAAACTTACACAGTTTGTGTGGCTTGAGATTTTTTCCCCGTATACCACAATCTTGTGAGCACAACTCAATAGTTTATAACGTGCTTGATCCAATCCCCATTCGCACTAAATCATTGTGGCTATGTGCACATTGAAGTATGTAATGACCCTCCAAACATTGTCTCACAGTAATGATGTTATTTTCTGTTCTGACTGACCAGGGCCAACCACTGCGACTTTCAATATTATCTTGTACAAATCCTGTCTTCCTGAAAACTCCCATCCAAATTGTCATTGAGTTTGGGCAACTAATTTCCTCACGAAATAGACGTTTTTTTTTTTTACTGATGGGTTACTTATTATCAAGGCCCGAGGGCCACTCGAGGATAAGGGTTAAAGCGATCATCAGTTGGACGATGATCGCCTCCATGAAGACCGGAAATAATAAGTCGGATGGGCAGAAGATTACTTAAGAGGAATTGATTATCCAAGAGGATGGCTCAACAAGTATTTGTTCACATTAGACTTGAAGACGACCACGCTGTAGTCGGTTGCGAAGCAGACTTGTGGTATTTTATTCATTGAAGTTTCGTTTTGTTTTTTAGTACATGAAAGTTATTTGCTGTGGTTGTAGCTAGACGTGTCGTTGCTGTGAATGTTTTACAGGTGGATACCAGGAATGGGGGCTCTGTCAAACACCTACTATGAACATAACGATACAGTAGAGAGAGTCTAGCAACATTTCTTTTGTGCGAAAGAGGCTGTAAGGATGAGAAGAGATCATCCTCCACAAGATTGCGGGGTCGATTTTGAGACATCTACAATCTTGATTCTCTTCTGAATATCTTGTTGCCTGTTCTATTTCACCTGATACACAGAAGCCTGGGTTAATTTTCATAGAAATCATAGCAATAATAATGGATACATCTTTTTGGATCACCTTGTATAAATGGACAAATATCACTTTGCTTTAAAATCATCCTAGAATTAAGAAACGACTCTGTGAGTAACAATTTTCATTTGTAATTCCTATTATTGAAAAAATGAACATTTTAACTTCATTGTCCATTGTTTTCTATCCTAATCTTTAAATTTTAATTTGGACAATTTGTTTATCACTTCTAGACCAGTTTCATATTATTATCTAACTTTACTTACCCGGCGTTGCTCGGGAGTCCGAACTTTCATTTTGTTTCACATTTTTTTTCTTTTAATTATGTCGTTTTTTTAAAAAATCAAATTGTATTATTGTTATTTTTTAAACCAGGGTTTTGAAAGTTAAATTTAATCATTACGGTATCGTTTGGTCATAAATTATTAATTGAACCACATTGTTATAAAACTATAACTAATTCTGTTACAGTAATGTTGTTTTTAATCTATTTATAAAATTATTGGATACTAACAAAACCCGTTTCCCGGCGTTGCCCAAGGGGGAATCGAAAAGAATTATTTAACTTTAAAAAAGTAAATATTAGAGTATCAAGCAACCAATATGAGTCATTTTAATACTTTTTTGTATGTTTTCTTTGCCTGAGCATGGCGCACGCAGCTGCTGGTCCTGTCGGACCCCAACCTTTCGAGTAAGTTTAGCCTCTTAGCGAGTCGAGTGAATGAGTTACCTGACTTTCATTTTTTTGTGTGAAACAATCACGTAGATGGTGACATTTGCGATCATGCATTCGTTAATTATACCGATAAAGCGAAAGAGTTGCAGAAACTATAAGAAACAGGCATTCCTAACAGTCAAATGCTTGAATTCCGATATTCCTATATTTTTTAGAAGGAAGCGATTATTATTTTGATTTGGAAGCTTGTATGTTATGTAGAAGGAGGTTGAAATTAAATAATTTCGGTATTTTAAAATTATTTCCCTTGTATTAAGAAAAGCCCCGGTGTATTTGAGTTGCATAGTAGGAGATAAATATAAGCGAGTAAAAAGATTTTCCACCTTCTTTGTGGGAGATGTATTTGTGAGAGGCAGATTGATCGGAGTAAATGTAAGGATCTTTTTAAAGAAACGAAATGTAATTATTTTGTTGTGAACACACAGAGTAGGAATTACTGTAGGCGGTTAGCTGAAATGTGTAGCATATGAAGTGGTCGGTTATTTTCCTATAATATCTGAAGTTGCAGGGAAAAAAACGACTTGATTTTATTATGGATAAATAGCTTCCGAAATTTCCAATCTTTTAATACGTCCTAATTCATTTTTTTTTGTCAACTATTAACAAAAGATTAAAATGGCTTTATGTATAAACCGACAATTTTGGTGGATTTTATTTTGTGATTAAAGTATTTTTTTTTACTATATTTAAAAAAATTACTTTTATTCTACGCCATTGTATATTTTATTTCAATATATATTTGCTTAATATTAAATTGAAAAAATAATAATTACATGTGTAATTATAAAAGTTACGTTAATATGAGAAATTCACACAGACACACGGGAAGTGGTCACACAATTTCATTCATATAGAGACTATTGAATTTTATTTTAATTTTATTATTTTCTTAATTTTCTTATAACTTTGATTTTTATTTTATTTTTTGTACTGAAGTTTTATAGTTTCCGAATGACTTTTTCCTTTCTGAGTAAATTAGGATTATGGAAGAAGAGGATCTTTGACGTCCCTGTAATCACCAGAAAGAGGAAGTGTGAATGAAATTAGGCCGGAAGAGAAGAAGAAACATCGGATGAAGAGATTAGTAGGGATGCTGAGACGTTTTAAACCAGAAAGATTATGATTAATCTGGTTTACTGAAACGATTAAATGACTTCTTTTGGGATTTATAGAAAAAAAAGACAGTCTTTTTAAAGAAAATTGAAGACATTTAATTTATACTAGACCGCCCGCAATCTGGTGGATTAGTATTTGTTATATATATTATTAAATATATAATGTAACTAGAAGAACACACGTCATAGGACGGGTAAAATTAATTCCCCAAACAAAAGTTTTGCACCACTTTTATGTCCCCTTACGAATATTAACATCACGATTTAATGATACTAAACATTATGCCTAGAATACTTATTCTAATTTTGATCAAAATCCATTACATGATTTTGATTCTAGAAAATGTCTAAAATTCAAAGCGTAAGCTTAAGGGGTCATAAGTAGAAATTGAAATTCAGGGAATCTTGCTTAATTGGTGTAAAATTTAATGAATATGTGACATATTTGAATCTTAAAATGCAAGCTTGTGCTATATTATGTCATAAAAGCCATTTAAAATACTTTAAATAAATTCAAATCTATGTCTTTTGAATACTCGTCAATGTATCTCTATACAACCAACTCACCAACCTTGAGACTCGACACTGATTTAATGATACTAAACATTATGTCTAGAATACTTATTCTAATTCTGGGACCATCAGTCATAGTCCAACGTCTTAGCTGTATCGGCCGCCTTGCCAATGTGTCATACATTCATAAATACCATAACTTGAAAATTGAAGATTATGCAAATAAAAAAAATGAATAAAAATGGTAATATGGAGTCCATGTCTCGAATCAGAAGTACATAGGGGTCCTCATTCATTGTCGTGTGTGGGGGGAGGGTTAACAATAAATACAACATCCTTTCCTACATTGAAATATGTTAAGCATGACTTTTGTGACTAGGTTAGTCAAGAGACAGAATAACTGGTACCTTCTCGAGGAACTGGTTCTCTATTTTCTCCCAGAAAGTCACATGATTTTTTTGAGAATCACCCAATGCCAATCCTTCATTCCTTTAACAGCGAAAGAAGCAAAATTTGTTTTCTTCATGAAATAAATTCATTTTTTATTTTCATTTGCTCAATTCACTCAAAAAAACCATAGGCATGAATAACTGTGGAGTGACAAAAGGGACACATACTGGCAACACTTGGAGGTGTGTTTAATATTTGATCTTGTCAGGAGAATTATTTGTAGAAGAATGAATTTACTTTTCTACAGCTGTAATATTTGTTCCCCCCCCCCCCCAAAAAAAAACTGTCGCATACAAAAAGAGTTATTCGCATAAGTTCATGTTATAAGCACCGTGTAAAAACCCGAGGCGGATAGCGTATCCAAGGGAGGTAATCACAGATTTGCAGATTTCACGGTAGGAAGCTTTGACTTCTTACACAAATCTGAAGTTACCGATACATAGCCTGAAGGGGAAATATAACTCACGCATATTGATACTTTCCCATAATTTTCAATTCCTTTAATATTCATATGCGGAAACATGGAGACACACATTGTTGTGTTTTATGTTGTAAATAAGTTTTATAGTTTATATATATATATATATATATATATATATATATATTGCAAATAGAAACGTGATGAAGAAAACACATCACTCCGAGAAATACTTTTTTGTTGTGTGTGCTATTTGTAGATAAAGAAATAAAACTGAGGTTGGGTAAATGCTGATAGACGTTCTAGTGAAGAAATAAACACCCTTAAAGTTTGACTGCCTGTTAACTATATTCGTCAAGAGTTATGTCCTCTTTGATGATTTGTAGATTAGAGAAAGTGGTTTGTCAGCATAAGTGGCGCTGTTACAACTCTTTTCATTTCAATGAAGGCCTTCACTAGACTGTATAAGAACGGCAGTTCGTCATTGTTAAGCAAAAACATAAAACAGGCCATGTATATATAAGATTCACATTTGTCAGTGGCAGTCAGTTTGTTCCTGTCTTGCAGGCGTTGAAAAATGGAAGGCCAAAGATTATTTATTCATTTTTTATTATTTTTTCTTTGAGCATTTGTTGTTTTAAGCAATAATCTCATATAAGCTTTAACAAAACATGTTTAAAATCCCACCAGATATACATGAACTAGAAAAAAATGTGATCCGTTGGGTCACCCATTTAGCTTGGTTTATATTGTTTGAATCAGGAAACAGTGAGTTTGCAAAGCCAGTCAAATTAAAAAAAAATAAAAGTCAAAAATAAAAATTAGCCTTTATCTCTCCCCCCCTCTCTAGCTATAGTTTTAATAGTATTAATACTAGTGGTGATATTCCTTATTGCTTATAATAGACTACGCCAATCTTCTGTTTTATAGTTAGTTTATTGTCTTTGATAGTTAATAAATATAGAGAGAGAAATTGATAGGCGCTGTGTAAAATAAGATCGGGGAGGGAGAAACAACATACCGTAACTGAATAAAAGATGGGTGACTTAGTGAGTAAATTGCAAATTACGGCTATTTGAACAATGAAAATGGATTTTCTTTTCAAACATAGCTTAATCCACAAACCAAGGAATATTTTAACATGTATTTTGTGTGATCAGCAGCACCGGCAGGACAGTTGTAAAAGTGGGGGGGGGGGCTCTCCTAAAAAGTGAGGGGGCCCGGTTAAACACATGCATATATAACTTCATTATTGATGACCGTAAAGTGCGGGGGGGGGTTCAAAAAGTGTGGGGGCTTGAGCCCTCCCTGTCCCCCCCCCCGGTGCCGCCGTCCATGATCAGTATATATAGGTAAACAAACGCTGATTAACTCAGCTTTGGTATAGTAAAAGATATACACATCAAATTCTCCTAAATAAATAAAAAATAATTTACAGGGATATTTTTCTCTGTATACCTGAAACTAAACGGAGCGTCCATAAACAGAGCTTCTTTTCTAGAACTACCCGTCTGTGTAACACCATACGGTGGGGCTGCTTCCCAACTGACTACAACATGACCTGTTCAAGGCCAATGTAAACAAATTCTTGTTGAACCGTCCTCTTAAATAATCAAATTCTGTCCAATTTCAATCATCGTTACCAATCATCACGGTGTTGTTGTCTCATCGTCCATTTGACAAACACATTAACCCTTATCCTCGAGTGGCCTTCTGGCCTTGATAAGCGATGACTCTTTAGTAAAAAAACAAAAGCCTTCTTATATAAATAGAGATTGTGTCCGTCTTTCCGTCTGTCAATCACAATTTTTTTAAACGTAATAAATACATTGCAGAATTTGTCTCATTTCGAAATATCACAGATCTTAAATACTTTTAGAAATAGAGAATATTGCATTAATAGTAAATCATAAATTCCAAAAAAATAATGGGGATTCCATGACCGAAAATCGAAACCGAAACCTTGAGATCATCAGTCTGAGGTTCTACCAGCTGACCTATTTTGGATTTTCTTATGAATAGAGCTTAAAACATTACCATAACCAAATAATTATAGCTTTGGCATGTCGTCATAGATTTATGATTTACGTCAAGTTTCAAAACATGAATTCAAACATAAGCTATAATAAAAAAATAAAATAAATGATTGGATAAACAGCATCCATAGTGTTGGAAACTATTTTAATAGTCCCAAACAATTTTTTTTTTTTACCAAGTTTTGACGTTAAAAACAATTTAATATTTTATATATAATAAGAAATGTGCATTGGCTGGGCATAATAGCAGGCCCTCTGTAGGAGCTAGAATTTGGGCCCATTAATTCTAGTAGTAAAAAAAAAAACTATTTAATAGATTATCTCCCCTTGTCTATTGTGATAATAGATTATCTCCCCTTTGTCTGTTGTCTTATAAAATATCCTCATTTTGATTAGTCGAGACAATTCTCTTTAACCAATCACCTGGCACTTAATTTTGGCGAGATGAAGTAGAATAGCCTTTTCGTTCTTTTCGAATGTACGTGACGTATTTTCAGAACCAGACGTTAAAGGAAACGTCTCTCACAGAATCAGATAAGTTCATCTTTTTAATTAAGCCGCAAACACACTTTAGTTTGCAAAGACGTCGCTTGTATTATAACATCTAATACATATATTATCATTTAAATCTGTCGTGTGTGTTTTCTTCAATATGTTATCTTTCAGCTTATCTTCTGATACTGTTCTGCAAGTAACAACCAATTCACTTCATTTTGTCAACAAATCATTTTATTTGGCAACGTAAGATTCACTTTATCTCCCAAATCACTTTATTAGAGCTATTTTCAGTTGATTAATTAGGCAATTTGTTCTAAAAGTATATTTTTTTCATTAATTTTACGTGAGAGGTTTAATTTAAAAAATCTTTATCAATAAATTAGCAATGTGAAGAGAAATATTAAAAAAGTCTCTTCCATATTTAGAAATCATATTAATCATATTCAAGGTCTCAATTAAATTATTCGAAGGTCTCAATTTATCGAAGGTGGAAGAGAAGGTTGACAACTTCAACATTAGTGATTTTAACGACATCTGTGCTTTAGAATGGGAATACTGATTTTTGGTTTTCTTCATGTTGTGAAGTAGTCCAACAGTAAAAAGAAGAAGTCAAGTCGGGGTTGGGTTAAGATAACAAGTGTATTAACATAAAAGGTACAAAGGTAAGGAAACTGACTAGCACTCGGCTAGACAGTTACAATACTGTCCTTTTTCTCTCTGGTGATTGTCTACTCGCACTATTTATAGTGAGAATCGGTGTAGTTTCTCTTCTGTTAGAACGGCCGGTGTAACACTACATATTACAAAACATTATGCAAAGCTAATAAAGAAATAGAAAATTCCTGAGATAGAATTAAAAGAAATTATAAGACTCCCACAATGGTGCCATCTTTTGGCCGTGGCTAGTAATCTGTGACATCTAAGGAAAGAATCCTGGTAACTAAGTAATCTTGATCTGGTTGCCTAAATCGTCAAATACTTGGCAACACTTCACTTTGGCCCTTACTTATAGTTCGAAAAAGAGGGTTCATTATTAGTAAGAAGAATTGATCAGGGGTCCACTCTGTAAGCCTTGTTTAGTGTAATCCGGTAATGGAATAAATTAACGTTGCTTCGGTGTCACCGTCATGAAAAATCTCAATCTCCATTGTTCACTGTCCACTGTTCACTGTCCACTGCTCACTGTCCACTGCTCATTGTCCACTGCTCACTGTCCACTGCTCACTGTCCACTGCTCATTGCTCACTCTCTGCTGACCAGAAATCAACTGACAACTTGGTTGATAGTGCCATCTCACTAAACAGGTATTGTCACGAAGACAAATTATCACAGTATCTTAAACCACACGCCTCCATGATCATCAAAGGTCATTTCACATCACATAATCCCGTGCCCAAATCGGTATATTATGTTCTCTCAGTGGTCTTTGAATTACAACCACCTCATTTTCATTGCCTTCTTGTTCGGCGCTTACATCTCCATCGTTTACATGGACCACATGCTTAAATCTAAAATCTGCTGCACTGCTCAAGTTGTTAGGGGATTGTACTCTAGTAATTACTCCTCTTCCCCATTGCGTCGTGCAAACCCTTTCTCCTATTTGGATTCTGGCTGGCCCTTGCTCTTCGATGTCTGGCGATGTATCTCTTGGGTGCCTTCATTAATAATTAAAAATTGATCTATGCAGCACTGTATCCTCTCTTTGTCCGACCTTGGGTGCCATGTTGTACCAGAATGTGGCCTCTTCAGGTGATATCCCTCCTCTCTCAGATATTGCTTTCCCAATTTCACCAGGATTATATATTTTCGGGGCAGGATCGATTGATTGACATCAAAAACAGTTGCTGACCACCTTCTGAACTTCCTCCCATTTTATAAGTATTTCAACCTTTCACACCAAATATAATGTTCTATCCACTCCATGTGGTGCATGCCATGCAACTCTTCTAGTTCTCCGATTTCTAGACCTCTTCTTTCTCAACTAACCACCATTTGTTTATTCGGGTTAACGCATCTGCTTTGTTTCTCTCTGAAGGCACAAGCACTGCCTTTATTCACAGTCCAAATTCAGATATTAACTCTCCAAGTATTCCGAATCTCTGCTTCACAATCATTTCTCCAGCACCCTTTATTCGTATTCTTCTGCTCTCCTCCACTGTAGAGTTCACCTAACTTAGTACCATTGCTGAATCAGTACTTATTTCGATGTCTCTTGATCCCCATTTTATAGCTAAATTGATGCCTTCCAAAGCAGCATCTAATTCGGCCATGTTAATCTGATTATAATCATCCTTTTTTTCTTAGCCATGCTGCATCTTCCGCCACCAGTTTCACTTTTTTCATCCACCCGACTACATCATCTTCTTCACTAAAAGGCGATATCACATCTTTGCTTAACATTAAATTTCCGGACTCCATAGTCTCCTTTTCAGACCGAAATAGCTTGTAATCCGGTAATGGAATTAAATTAATTTTTCTTTTGGTGTCATCGCCACAGAAAATTCTGAATCTCCATTGTTCACTGTCCATTGCTCACTGTCCACTGTTAATTCTCTGCTGACCAGAAATCAACTGACAACTTGGCTGCTAGTGCCATCGCACTTAACAGATATTTTCACTAAGGCAAATTATCACAGTATCTTAAACCACATTTAGTAAGAAGAAAAAGGGATTATCCTAGTGTTGCCGTTAGTAGGAGTTACTGTTAGCTCGAATATAAATATAAGGACAAACCTTTCCTCCATATTTTAAATCAGCTTTATTTATACATTTCTTCACCAACAAACAGCAAGGGTCCACGAATGACCTATGTAACAAGAAATATCGCTGCATGTTGAATCGGCAGGTGTATACCTGCCCAATCAATTGGGTCTTGCATTCATTTGTTGCACGCGCGTCAAGCCTTCTTCCTGGTTGAGACAAGGACATGGTATGTCTATACGGATTGACGTGAAAACATCCCACTTGTGAAAAGCAGGAAAAGGTGTATATAAAGTCAAGCAGAAGTGCTTCCTTTGCAAAGTGTTCTGATTGGATAATCCGTTAATCACTCGGCATGTAAGAATAAAGCTGCTCATAAGAAAATAGTTTGTGAACATATCACTACTACAAAGTTAAGCAAAACTAACAAAGAAATAATATCTGAAGATTCCCAAGATAGGATTTAAAAAAAAAAAACTACTTATAGGACTCGCTCAAAGGGGCTATCTGTTGGCCATCCGTGATGTCTAAGCAGTCTGTGTCTTGGTTGCCTAAATGTTCACGTCATTTGCAACACTCTACTTTGGCCCTTACTTTGGCTAGATGGAAGGTTGGAGAAGCCCGATCTGACCAAGCAGCTAATCACAACATAGCATAAAAAAAAAAAAAAAAAAAAAACAGAAGCTAATCCCGCTTGTATTATTAAACCTGATATTTCTTCGATTTGACACCCTGTAATTTATAGATGCTAGAAGGCAGTAGGGTCAATCATACCAAGGAAACAAAAGGTTTGATCACTGCTTTATTTTATTAAATATTAGTTTTTGAGTACTAACTCTGAAACTGGTAGTAACTCAAAACTGTACATGGTGCGAGTATACTGTTTGTGTATCTTTGTCTCAACCAAGGCGATTAGAATTCCCACTTGGTGTATTACCAACAGAAGTTAGACTACGCAGTCGGTGGCAGAACATAGAACAAATTAATAATTCTCCTTTTTTATGGAAAAAAACATTTTTTAAGAAACCCAAAAGGGCAGGTGAATCACTCTTTAGTCTTGGTAGGCAATCACCTAGAGATGGTATGATAAAAGCACTGTTCCCCATCACCTCACTCGCTAGGCATCAGGAAGAGCATCCGGCCTAAAAGAAATCTTGCCTCATATAAGGACATGACTTCCAGAGAAAATCAGTATTTGTGTAAACAAACGAAATACCAACCATTCCGTATTTCAGTGAAGAATAAGAATATCCGATATTCTGTTTGTATGATTTTAGTGACACATGTGTTGGAGTCTCTTCTTCAACACGAGCACCGCCATGTTCTGTGTTGTAATGAGTACACATGGGGAAAAAGTGGGTAATAATAAAGAAACAGTTGAATTTACACACACACACAGATATATATATATATATATATATATATATATAAATATATATATATATTTATTCTCACAAAAATGTTTGTCAAAGACAAATGCATGAGGGAAGAATAAAACATGATACATGAACAGAGGAGAAAAACACAGATGCAGTTATTAACGAAAGAGTCTCTGTTAATAATCTCAAACACAATCGAAATAGGCATGTATTGCCAGGGCAAACAATAATAGAGAGACGAATAAGCTATGTAAAAGTAAAAATGACTTACTGTGATATTATCTGCACCCTGTCAAAAAGGGTTATGCTAAGATGGCTAGCTGTTTAAACTGCAACCGAAAGTGAGATCTGACAGAACAGCATCAGAGTGTGAAAACCATGCTAAGATGAAGTACTAGTCAGACCCGTTTGACTGGCTTGAAGCCAAAAGCCAGAAAGAAGAAAACCCTCATTCTGAATTTCGTGCCTCTAGAAGAGGGTATTCTCTAGTTGGCAAGTATTGATTCAGTGATATTTCGTTTTTGCTGTTTCGTTTTTTCCCCCCACTTAGAAACTTTCTTTTCGGCTCTTGAAACAACCCAAAAAAACAGTGAGCAGCTCATACCTAGATAGATTTGGGAGGGTCCTACTAACCACCGCACTTAGCATTTTATTTTTCAGCAATCTCTGTTGTCTTTTAGCACATCCACTCCTCAACCGATGAATTTGTACATATATTTTTTTGTAAAACTACACTGTCAAACCATTGGGGATAATGTTAAGTAGGTTTTACCCATAGAGTGAATGTGGTATTTTGGTGACTGAAACTAGTTTAGAGAATAGACCAAAAGGACTACAGCCGACCTCCATCTCAGCCCACTCAATTTTGACCTTGTGCTACATCTTATTTTATAAAGAAAATTTACTATACTGTGAATTTTTTTGTAAAATCTTAAAGATAAACAAAATATCGCTTGGATCTGATTTAAGAGAGGTAACTCGTAAATATTTCAAGCCCAAATCATGAATCATAAAGTGCTATTTCTCAAATTGTTAATTCTAAAATAATAATTTCTTGTTTGAACTTTGCCCTTGTGGACAGGGTAATGAACATTTTAAAAAAATTACCCATTCTTCCCTGAAGATTCCAAACAGATTCTGTGCTGAAATTATCTAGAACTTCTACGCATTTGATTTCATTGTTTGAATAGCTTTAGTATTGATTGTTACTTCTAATTCATACGTTGTTTTAATGAATTCGAAATTTGTTTTCTTTTATAAATATGCATAAGAAAAGACGATGTGTGTCTCGCAACATACTCTATCACTTCGACAAAACTGACACATATTTTAACAGGTTTTCGATTGCTATTCATTGTTACGATGCTCTTCAGTCTTAAACCCATTCATCTTCTTTATATATAAAACTCAATGTCTGTATGTGTGTTGGTGTTATGCTTGTGTGTTCCCTATAGAAAGAAAGGTTAAAGAATCTACATAAAATCTAAAAGTGTATTCTTATGTAAAATTTACCGGGGAAGATAATGGAAGTGTTCCCGAATCGCTAACTGCACCCCCAAGGAAGCCATAAGATCATAACCCCCTTAAAACTTAAAATATATTCTATTTTTATGAAATTTAAATCATATATATAAAATTTTATGGGGAAAACAATGGAAGTCGTTCTGAATCTCGAAGTGCTCTCCTAGCCTAAGGAAGCTATAGGGGCCGAACCTCCTTTAAAACTTTAAATATATCCTATTTAGATGAAATGTATATCATATGTCAAAAATTCTCCAAAGAAAGTCAACAGAAGTGGTCTTGAATCTCTATGTTACCATCTATGTGCCAAATATCTACGTATCCCCACCTCTAAGTGACCCATGGAGACAGAATCCCCCTAAAACTTCAAATACGTATATCCGATGTTAATGAAATTTAAACCATATGTATAAGACACTAACTCAGAGAGTTTTCCAACATTTCAACTTCTTCCGATTATATTAGGGGGCAAAGCGGGAGGTGGGGACAGTAAAAACAAAGAAAGTAATATGGTGTTATGAGCATAGTGAAAAAGTACATAGTAGTGATCCTCATTCAATCCCGAGCAACGTCGGGTCTTCCTGCTAGTATATATATGTATATATACTAGAAGAATACCCGTTCCAGGGTAAGTAAATTAATTCTACAAGCAGAACAGTTTTGCACCACTTTTATGCCCCCTTACAAGGATTAAAATCAATATATTATGATACTAAACTTTATTTTGAGAATCCTTATTCTAGTTTTGATTTAAATCCATTACATGATTTTGATTGGAGAAAATGTCTAAAAGTTAAGGCTTAAGGGGACTGAGGAAGAAATTAGAATTCAGGGAATCTTGCTTCATTGGTGTCTAATGCATATCTAATATATTTGAATTTTCAAATGGGAGGTTATGCTCATATTATGATTTCAAATCTCTAAAAAATACTCCAAAGAAACTGAAATTTGTGTACTATTTATTCATTTTCGTCTATTTATTAATTAATGTCTAATGATACTAAACCTTATGTCTAGAATCCTTATTATACTCTTGATTAAAATATATTAAATAATTTTGATTCTAGAAAATGTCTCAAAATTAAAGTTTAAGCTTAAAGAGTCTAAGGAAGAAATTGAAATTCAGGGAATTTTGCTTAATTTGTGTTTAATGGCTATGGATCAAATTCAATGCAAATCTGAAATATTTAAAATTTTCAAATGGGAGGTTGTGTTCATATTATCCCCTAAAAACCTTTTTAAATATTCTAAAGAAACTGAAATTTGGGGAATATTAATTAATTAATGTCTACTACCTATTGTAAAAATGTCACAAGAATCGGAGGTATCTGAATTTTCATGAAGGGCTTACGGGTCCTTTGCATGAAACTAAATTAAACAAAATATAAGCCAGATTACGACCTCTTATGCCTAGCAGCTGTGTTCCAAAATTCATAATGATCGGTTAATTAGTTTAGAAGTGAATCCTGTACGTACAGATATATGAAGTTTTATGAAGAGTTCAGATCCAAAACGCAATAAATCCAATTTCTTAAAATTGAGAAATGAAACTTCAAACAGACGAATATTTCAAATGTAAAATTCGCCTGTAATTTTAACTAAAAGCATGAATATTAGGAAGATATCACATTTTTTAAAGGAAAAACAAAAATAATAGGCAACTTGAGGGAATGCCAAACAAACCCTTACTTGATATAAAATAGTTACAGTTAAATATGAGGATAAAATACACTATATATCATAAGACGAAATGCTGTGGAGACAAAATGTATGAGAAAGACAAAAGGAAAAACAAATTAAACACAAGAATAAATCATCAAAAACGAGAGATCTACCGGTTTCGTTTGGATCAAATCATTTTTCTAAAGATGTTCGTTGATCTGAATGAAACTGGTAAACCTCTCAATTTTAAAAATTTCTTCCTGTGTTTAATTTGTTTTTCTTTTTGTCTTTTTCATACACAGTTAAATATGCGATGTCTATTAGTGAATACCACTGTAACCTATGAAGCTTCAGAAGATGATATAATTTACTTGTCCAGTGTTCACACCAGCAACCAATTGAGACAAGTTTGGTCTCACTGTAATAGGATATGAAGAGATTGAATGCAAAACGCGATAAATCCAGTTTCTTCAAATTGAGAAATTGGACTTCACAAAGACGAATAATTCAAATGTAAAATTCGACCGTAAAACCTTATTTTAATTAAAAGCAAGAATAATAGGCAAATATCGCATTGCTTTAACGAAATGATTTGAAGTTTATTAGCGTGATGAAATGCAGCACTTTTTGTAACAGTAATTTAACCATTTTGAAAATGGTCTTTATCGCATTTTGCATTTGAACTCTTCATGCACATACCTAATTTTATATAAATGTAGATTACCAATTTCCATTTGACATATTTATTTTTTAATTTTTTTTAATTTAGTCATTCAACTGAGACGTAAGAGGCTACTGTGAATTAGGGACCATATTTGCAAGGACATCCTAAGTAGGGAGTTGAGCAGCGAGATTTCTGATCACATTACATTTACATTTCTGCATAGTAGTACAGTCAGGGAAACAGGGAACAGGGAGGGAATTCCTAAGGTTAGCAGTTCGAGGAAAGAAGCTATTAGAGTAGAAAACCTTCCGACATCTGCGAACCTCGACAGTGAAGGGGTGGGATTTTGCTGATTGACGGGTTGGTCGGTGGTATTTACATCAAGGGAACACCAGTGCAGCAAGTTCGTCAGAGCATATTCCATTGAAGTACTTGTAAAACAAGCAGGTGCTTGTATAATAAAAAGCAGAAAAAAAGTTTTTTTTTTGTCTTTTGATGTGGGAGAGGTAAATAAGGGGCAGGTAACGCTTACAACGAATTTTAAACACGATTTTCCAGTAATCAAAACTGGTGGCTTTAATTGGCGTTGCACATGTGGCTACTGTGCAAGGAGAACGTCGATTAGACATAAAAGGGTTAGGGTTTAGGATTAGGGGTCAATGTTTAGGGTTAGGGGTTAGGGTTAGAAAAATATTGTTCAAAAGCTAGAGCTGTTGTGAAGCTTTACCTGCCCCTCTCCAACACTAAAAGACAAAAAAAACTTTTTTTCGTCTTTTTATTATACAAGCATCAACAAGCACAATGGTGCAACATAGTAGCGATGTGACAGAGACTGGAGTCTGGTTAGCAGTTCGAGACCTATTAGGTTGTTGACTCTATTTTGGACCCTGTTTAATAGAGAGAGAGAGAGAGAGAGAGAGAGAGAGAGAGACTAGTGGTTGATGCTCCAGTTCAGATGTGGCAACACTACTCCATGCATGGACGAATGATGGCCTTGTAGAGATATAGGATACTGGCAGGTATAGATACTGTAGTCTAAATTTATAGGTGTAATAATAATTTGGTAAGAAAGGAATGATTTGATTTACCGTCTAAACTATAACTACTTTTAATGTATTGTTTAAGGGTTTAAAATAGAGCAAGTGAATGTTGCCAAAGTGATGATCAGTGGGTGCAGTGTTGGGAAGCCCTCAAAAAAAAATTCTCCTGCTTAGTTTGTGGCAACTCAATCTTTTGTGGTACTTGTAAGTGTTGGGTACACATTGGTTACTTATAAAAATTGAATTACTAGACGACCTCCTAATTCTGTTCAGCAAAATTCTTATCTGCTTTAGTGGAGGGCCTGGGGCATCAGTTACTTCAAATTCTTGCAAAAGTTTAATGTTTAGTACCATTTTTAATCTTAGGACGTAAGTAACAATTTTGGCCCGAGTGAACAAAGATGACATGTAGTCTTCATACATTTCCGCTATTTTCCAAGATGGGTCACCATGAGCAAATTTTCATTTTCACTTCAAGTTTTTTGCAAAAGTTTAGTTTTTGGTACTATTTATATATGTATGTACTAGAATACTCATCTCAGGATTGGTTTATAAAAAATGATACATGTTTAGAATCTTTCATGCCAGAAGTGTAAGACAATAGAGATGGATTAGAATTCAAATGTGGAGAAAATATATTTCGATGGTGAAGCTATTACGGTTGTCTAGTTTTATTATCTTGGTGATACCATCGAAGCATAGGAAAGAGCTGGTGTTATCACAAGAGTTGAGAGTGGATGGAATAATTCAATGAACTTCTGCCATTTCTAACCAGCAAAGCGTTTCCACTGTCGATCAAGGGAAGAATCTATCAGACATGTTTGCACATTTTTATGGGCTGGAGATAAGTGTTGCATGGAGTGAAATGATATGAGAATGATACGATAAATGTGTTTTAAAAACATGCTTAGATCTGATGACCTCAGAGGAAGATTAAATCTGGACTGTATAGGGAGATGTGTGTAGAACAGGAAATTTCGTTTGTTTGGTCACATTGAAAGAATTGATGAGAACTCTTGGGTTACTAGATGTAAAACAGTTGAGGTAGTAGGGTCAGTTGGCAGAGGAAGTTCAGGAAAAACATGGGAGGAAGTGATAAGGATGGATTTAAGAGAAAGACCTGGCTAGAGATAGGCTAGTTGTGAAGTGAATTTGTAAAAGCCGTTTAACACATGCCAGCATGTAAAACAGACGTTAATCCGATGATGATGATGATGAGGAGCAGGGGGGTATTAGAGAAAGTGATTATATAGCCACTTCAAAACTTACAACATCTGGCATTCTTAAACGGTTACCCATCTTCATACTGACCAAGGTTAACGTTGCTTACCTTCAAGTGATATGAAGTGTATAAATGAGAGTTAGGCGTGACTACAATATGTCGATAAGAACAGGTTAGTTTTTGGGGGCGTGAAAAACGTTGTAGAGAAGAGGAGATATCGACATGGAATGTCTGTTACTCTTGAAACGAGCGGTGAAAAATAATGGCTTTGAATGATTAATGGTTCTCCTTCCAATCGGTAAGTTTGGTGGCACCAATTACCAAAGCCGAAGACACGCATTCACTGTTTCTGTCTCTTAAAACAAATATATAAAAAAACAATCTAAACTGACATGGAATATCGTCTTATTTGCTTGCTTAACTGCGTATCAAAACTTTTGCGGTCATTTAATGCAAAAACAAAATCAATTGAAACAATGTTTTTTTGTAGATGACTAGACGTGGATGTGTAAAAATAGTCTTAAAAATGGTATTTTCGGCATGAGATTAAATTAAGTAGAAACTTCCAATAGAAGTTAAAAAATTAGAACTTAGGGCTACGTGACAGGATATGATGTAATGGGCAGGAAGTCTGAAGTGACACGTAGTAATAAGGAGATTAAATTTGGGAGGGGGGTGGCTGAGCAAACTGGGTTCAGACACTTATTTTTATCAAATATTAAATACACAAATAAGATGTTGGGTGTGTAATAGGGATTAAACGTTAATTAAACAGAATATAAACTTATAGGCTCCAAAACTATTTGGCACAATTGCACACAAGTTGAAATGATGCGTGCTAGATGTATAATTGGGGATCAACATTCTAATACTACTGCTACTACTACTACTACTACTAATAATAATAATAATAATAAGAAGAAGAAGAAGAAAGAAACTCCTCGAGTGTGGAAACCAACTCATATAACCATGTAACATTAACCAACGACAGGTAAGTTGAAATGTTGAAATAAAACAAAAAATCAAAGGAAACTGAAACTGTCAGAAATTTCATAATCTGACCCCCCCCCCCCCATAAAAAAAAGAAGAATGGTCGTGAAGGGTAAAGGAGGATTGGAAGACCGGAGAAGGAGAGCAACATACAGACCTTCACTCAAAGAGAGCACTGGAATTTTGGGAAGGCATATTGTCACTCAAATTCCAGAGAAGATAAGCGGTCGTTATCAATGATAAATCAATGGTAAACGACTTTTGTGATGACACAAAGTGATTTGCAGCTGTTATTGAAAGAGATGGAGAGTGGTGTAAATCTGGGGAGACTTGTTGTCACTCAGACTCCAGGGAACACCACCTGTTGTTGCCAGTAAGCGATCACTGTTAATGACTCATGTGAGAACTCCTAGTGAGTTAATGATAATAGTAATAATAATAGTAATAATAATAATAGTAATAATAATAGTAATAATAATAATAAGGCTGATTACTGCTGCTAAAAGCAGCACCAAGCGGAATAATACAGAGCAGTGAAATAAAACAAAAATCAGAAAAAAGCAAAATGGGAAAAGAAAAGTAATATTTATAAAACTGACTGGGCATGGCTATAGAAAGGACACTTGAACAGAAAAACAGAATCGCTACTAACAGTTGGGCAAAACAACACAATCAGACCAAACTACATAAAATCCAAGATAGACCAGACCCAGAAAAATACAAATGTAGACACAGTGTACAAAAAAGACGAAATGTTAAACCACGTCATAAGTGTATGCAGCAAGCTAACTCAGAAGGAATATAAAAATATACATGACTGGGGGGGAAATGTAGTTCACTGAGAACTGTGCATACAACCGCTCTTTGTACATGCAGACAAATAGTATAAGAGAAAATAAGAGCCAATATTGGAAAATGGAAGATATGAAATCCTCTGGTACATGGAAATACAAAGAGAAAAAACTCATCTCAGTCAGAAGATTGGATGTGATAATAGTCGACAAGAAGGAAAAAACCTGACAAATAGTAGATTTCGCCGTCCCCAAAAATCATAGGGTGAAACTGAAGGGGGCAGAAAACTTAGCAAATACATGGAGCTTGCCAAAGAGCTGAAGAGAATATTGAACATGAATGAAAAAAGTACAGTAATACCAATAATCGCAGGAGCGCTAGGAACAGTTCAGAAAATTCTGGAAAAAAGACTAAGAAATTCGAATGAAAGAGAAGATTGGCACCATACAAACGATCGCACTGATGAAAACAACCCAAATATGTTCCTTTTTTAATCTGAGAATGCAGAAATCAACTCACATAGACAGGTGACACGGATCCATCACAGGTAAGTTGAAATAGAATAGCACTACGTAGCACAGCTATAAATATAGATAGACCATACTAATATGAACACAGGGGAACTAAAGCTATCAGTGTACATATATAAGAAACGACCCCACCTCCATCATCATCATCATCATCATCATCATCATCATCATCATCATCATTATCATCCTTCAAGTCATCTAAACATTGCATTTAGGCTGCAAACAAAACAAGGAGCACTCTATTTTTCATTCAACGTTCTTTCTGCAAACTCACTCCTGACATATTTCTCTCACTTTATGTCTCCTTCGTCAGACCACTGTTAGAGTATGGTGTCCAGGCCTCTGCTCCATATCTAATACATAATATATAGCATGTGGAGAGAGTTCCAAGACTGACTACTCGAATGGTACAAGGTCTATTGAATCTGCTCTATGAAAGCTGACTCAAGAAACTTCACCTTTTTTCCCTTAACAGTGGGAGATAGAAACGGATGAAGAAGAAGAGAAGGGCAGGATAAAAATACGATTAGCCATTTCATAATTAGGCGCATTGGAAATACCAAATATGGTGAGAAAATAATAATGAGAATCTATTTTTTATCATGGAATTAATTCTATTGGAAGAATGGGTGGAGTCACCCCAGTCTAAAACCATCTGGATCTCAATATAAACGAGCGCAAGTTTACATTCGAGGACTCCATTTTGCTCGCCAACAGAATTCACGTCGTTAAGAGCTGGACCCCCAGACTTAGGGTTGATATCGCAAAACCAAGATCGCCCAGAACGTGTTAAAATTTTGACGGTCCAAAACACAGAGTGAGAAGTTAGAGGTGTGAAATTACCCTACCTTGTAACGAAACAATTTTTTTTTTCTTTATCAAATAATTAATCTTCAAAGGGAAAACCCAACAGACGGAGTTGTTGAATTATTTTTCTGTTTTTCATTATTCTGCTTGAAATGATCCTTCGCTTCGCAGTGGTACCAAGTTGCTGACCAGCGCCGGAAAGTTGTCCTCTGATCTTTAAATCACAACGTGGGAGAGCGGTGATTGCTGGATCGAACCCTTCAACATCTTCGGTCTTCATCAGTGCAGCACTTTCTCCCAAGCAGTACCAGGTGACCAACCGAACTAAAGAACGACCAGATTGGTCATGTCACTGGATGTGGAGTATTCTGAGGTTCAAATTGGAAGGGCATAGAGAGTACTCAAATGCTGAGGAGACTTGAAATCAAATAATCCTGACTCAGTATATTTGAAAACCGTCTCCAAGATGATCAAAATAATTCTGGAAAGTTGGGTTTGAATCAAACTTGAAATGTTGGAGCCACATAGATGGACGGACAGCAAATCTTGGTCAAATGCTTACCACTTTTCTAAACATTTAGTTGAAATCAGTCCAAGAAAATATCAACTTGTATTATTAATAGGATATCATTCGATAAATCACTTTTAGGTATGGCTAAACGATACTATTGTCAACATAAATTATTTATTATACAGTTGGGAAATTAGTCAAGAACAATATATTTGAGTTTACCTACTTATTTATGTCATATTTGTGTTAAAATCTTTAAATAATATTTAATAGAAGTTATAAGCATTTTAAATTTCGTAATTATTGGTTGTGAGTAAAGTAATAAGGGATCCGGTCTCAATAAACAAGATGTCTGTCAGTGATTAATTTACAGAACGTAAAATGTTTATACCTTCTATTAAATATTAGTTTTTTATGCAAGTAGGTCACAAATAAGTAGGTAAAACAAAATAAATTGTTTTTGACTAACTCTCCAACTTTATTTTTTTAAAAATAATTTACGTCTCCAATAGTAACGTTTACCTTAAATAATAAACATTTCATTCATAAGTTTGTTGAAAACACGAGACTAAAGTTTTCGGATTTATTCATATAAATAGATAAATATTAACATTTTTGTCATTTTTATACAAATGTATTCATCTTTTTAATAAGACGTAAAGAAATGAAAAGAAAGAAGAAATCAACTCTCCTGAGCGATGGTGTGTGTATAGGTAGTGTGCTCTATTTTTTAGCTTACAATTTAAAAACAGAGAGCAAACGTGTTGAAAATCAAGTCAGTACCCTAAAGAAAAGGCTTGAACCCAAATGTGAAACGCTTGTCAACAGGATCAAAACAATCATTGAATTTTAAAACAATAAAAAAAATATGGCATCGTTAACGGGAGAAAGAGAGACAGACAGACAGAGACAGAGTAGTCACCCTCTGCCCTTTCTCTGTGAACTCTTCTATACCTCGTCTTTCTAGCTAGCGATGTAAATTTCATTTAAATTACCTCCCTTGAAAATTAATGAAAAAAGAATTTAGTAATTTATCTCTTTTTTCTATTAAATCACTTTAATCAATTACTTTTAATATCGACAAAACTATTACATATATATAGGAAAACAGGGCAATAAAATTACAAATGAATAACACTAAACATTAATTTATGAACTGTTTAAAAAATAGTTCTGCAAATAGCTGTGTTTGTGTCTTTCATGTTTATTATATCTATAGTATTTCAAAATAGTATGTTGTATTATTGATTTAAATAACAGTAACCCATTTGAATGGTATATATATATATAGAGAGAGAGTAAGCAATGAAAATATATATGGCAATCAAGCTACACAGACAGGCCAGTACATGTAGAAACTTAGACGAACCGTGTAGATTATGCCTGAATGAAAAATATGAAATCCTAAATTTTAAAGATCCCCGAAACCTATTAAACCCTAGAAGTGAAATAGCAAACAGCTGTTTACACAGAAATAAATTTACCTTAGGATGATATATAATAAATAAAATAAATAAATAAATAAATAAATAAAAAACTGAATTAGTTAAAATTTAAAACCTAAAATAGAAATACAAGAAACCACGTGTTAAAATAAATTCGCCCACTGTATTGACAAAACAAAGGAAACAGGATATAGGAAAATCCATTGTTAACAAAAACTAGGAGCGTCACCAACAATGCCTTTGTTCGAGGGAAGCCCAACGATTGGCTGAGGGAACAACAAAGAATCTAATTGGTTAACTAGCAAGCTATGTATATAAAAACACCTGACAAAAATAACTCCATGCATTTAGCCTGACGATTCCCCACGGGGATGAAACACGGGAGCCTCTGTGTAGCTTGATTGCCATATATATTTTCATTGCTTACTACCTTGCTCTACTTACGTATCGAGCACTGTTGAAGTAAATACTGAAATCTGACACATAAAAAATTATATCTCCTTATAATATTTTATGTGGATACATAAAGTACTAATATATATATATATATATATATATATATATATATATTAGACATGTGTCGTTGACGACAACAGAGTTCTCTTTCTTTATGATCTTTCTGGTCAATTTCTGGACTCGGCGAGTGATTCGTCGGGTTTCCGGTATCAATTGGTGGATCATGGCGCCTAATGTTGTATCTTGGGCCATTTCTCTAGCACTTTCGGTTTCGCGACCGTCTTCAGGTTGTGTGTTATTGTTTGTAAAGAGCTGTATTTATGGTTTTATTTTTGGTATATCTAGTTATTCGCATATATATATATATATATATATATATATATATATATATATATCTTTATTCTTTTATTTACTTATTAATTTTTAGAGAAATGGCCAAAGATACAACATTAGGCACCATGATCCACCAATTGATACCGGAAACCCGACGAATCGCTCGCCCAGTCGAGAAATTGACTAGAAAGATCATAAAGAAAGAGAACTCCGTGGTCTTCAACGACACATGTCTAATAAACGACTTGCTGCCGAAATATATATATATATATATATATATATAAATTAAAATACCATCGCATTTATTCATTTAGTAGTTTTTCTTATACGTTAAAAAAATAGGTAGACGAAAAAGAACTAAAAATTGTACTTATTTATTTATGCTTATAAGTAAGTAGAAGTATACCCATCCCAGGACAGGTAAAATTAATTCCGCAAACAGAACAGTTTTGCACAACTGTTATCTCCCCTTGTGAAGATTAAAATCAAGATATAATGATACTGCACCTTATGTCTAGAATCCTTATTCCAAATTTGAACAAATTCCATTGCAAGATTTTGATTCTAGAAAATGCCTAAAATTTAAAGCTTAATCTTAAGGAGTCTTAATAGGAAATTGAAATTCAGGGAATTTTGCTTAATTTGTTTATAATGACTATAGATAAAATTTAATGCAAATTTGAAATATCTTCATTTTTAAATGGTAGGTTGTGTCCATATTATGTCCCATAAAACCCTTTAGAATACTTCCCCCAAAAATCTTAAATTTGGGGAATATTTATTAATTCATGTCTAATACCTATTGTTAAAATTTCACAAAAATCAAACAAATCTGAATTTTTATGAAAAGCTTCCAGCCCCTCTTTACCTCCTTTGCATGTAACTAAATTAAACTAAATATAGCCGACATTACCAACTTTTATGCCTAGCAGCTGTGTTTCAAAATTCATAATGATCAGTTAATTAGTTAAGTGTAAATGCTATATATATATATATATATATATATATATATATATATATATATATATATACACACCTAGTTAATTATATCAATAGATATATTCAAAATATGCAAACATATGTTAAAACTTCCTAAGATGTGGAAATATGAAAAAGCGGATTTACCAAGATCTTGTCTGGACAAAATAGAAGCAGAGGACAAACGAATGCTGTCGCTTTGATGATTGAATCGAAGAAAGGGGGGAAAAAGCAAGGGATTTTGAAAGCATGTTGCCATCTAGACGGTCAGCCCGAAAAGTGGGGTGGGGGAGAGACTGCAAACTGAGTCACACTTTTTATATCCAGGACCATGTGACTAAATCAACCAATCGTTGACCGCTCCATTTCACGTGATCTGGAACTCCATGCATTAAGAAAAAGCGACCCCCAACATATACAAATGGTAATGGCACATTTGGCGAGTTCACAATTTTCTGATATTTTCTTGTGATTTTGTTATATGGCGTATTTGTTTTATTTTAGAAATTTCAATCAATTATGCTGACATTTTTTCAATATAACTGATTATTCAACAATGCTCACATACCAACCTTCAACGAATAAATAAAATTTGAACTTTGTATACCAATATTATAAAGAAAGCTGCTTTGGGCCAGTCATAATTTTTATTACAATAAACAGCGGATAACATTAAGCAAATACTATGAAAGTTTGTATTATTTTGATTAATTTATTGTTTAATAACTTTTGAATGTGTACCCAATTTGACGAGTTCCAGAGTCGGTGATTGGAGAAATATAAAGGAAAGCACTAACGCAACAGTATCCCATGAGAGAGAAATAAGGCAACCTCTTGAATTGGCTGATTACCAAGTGGACTTTAGATAAGCCATCAGTTTTTATTCTTGATTAAAATTTAAAAATAAAAATAAAAAAGTAATTAATTTAATTTAATTATTTGATTTGTTTTTTTTTTCAATAAAATAAAGGGAGAATGTAATGTTTTAATTATCTCCCTTGCTAAGTAAGTCTCCATAAAAGGAGATCATTATTGCAGTATGGCAGTGACTTACTGAGTATCCAAGATGGCTGCAAAATAGCACAACATCCTTTTAAATAATACTCACGAAGAGCTGCCTGCCATTTATTTCATGTAAGTAATTCATGAATAGAATACTACAACTACTACTATTACTACTCATACGATACTACTCATACTACTACTACTAATAATAATAATAATATAAATAAATAAATAAATTTTTAAAAAATAATTTTTTTAAAAAAATAAATAAATAAAAAAAATAATAATAAAATAAATAAATAAATAAATAAAAAATAAATAAATAAAAATTAAAAAAAAAAATTTTTAAATAAAAAAAATGTATACGGCCAGAAATTACATACACAGCACCCTACCAAAGAAAACACATGCACATATACACACATATGCTGACACCAGCTGCTAATGGTATCACATAATAGCACAACAACCCCCTAAATAACACTCACCAAGGGGTGCCATTTATTTCAAGCAAATGATACATGAATAGAATATTACAACTACTACTACTATTATTACTACTACTACTACTTATAATAATAATAATAATCAAATTTATACGGCCAGAAATCACATAAACAGACCCACTCCCCCCAAAAAAAAGAAAACACATACACATACACATACACATACACCAGCTTCTGATGGTACCACACAAAATGGTTGTGAATAATCTAGGAGGATGAGCACCAACCAGACCTCCATTGAAAAGGGTGCAGAGAGTTTTGGACTTTGGGGAGGCTTATTGCCACTCAAATTCCAGAGAAGACAAGTGGTCGTTGGCAGTGAGAAATCAACGGCTGTTGCGATAATGCAAAATGATTTTCAACGGTTATCAAAAGAGGTGGAGGGATACATGTGTTAAAACTCCTAGTAAATAAATAATAATAATAATATCTATGCTCACTTTTCATATATATGCATATGTGTGTGTCGAATTATTATTTATTTTATTTACAATTAATCGATTTTATTTGCTATTGATTGACATGAAATAGTATAAAATAAAACGAATTTTAAATCAGATTTAAAAAATTACATAAATTCATCAGAATGCATTTTAGTTTCTTTGTAAAGCTATTTTAATATTTTGCTGATAGTTAAAAAAAAAGAATAAATTACTTTGTGATCTTTATAAATTTTAAAGGAATTTAAAATATCGAATAAGGAGTCATTTTTGGCTTTAAAATTCTTAGCAAAAGCTCATTTATCAAAAGATTGAAACTTTTGGAAGCGATTTCCCTCCAATAATTCTATAAATAGAGATTAAAACGACGTTAGCTTAATAAGAAAATTAGTTATAGTTTTATTACAATTAGGTTCAATTAATTAATTGAATGGACAAACGATAACGTAATATTTAAATTTCAAAATCCTATTTATAAAAAATAATTTGGTAAAAAAAAATAAAAATAAATAAAAATGAAAGCAAAAATACTCCTGGGCAACACCGGATAGGTACAGGTAATCTACTAATATAATATTGATCATGTGTTTGTTTTAAAAATTCTTTTTTTTTTTTTGCCTGTAACATTACATTATGACTTATCACATTTTATTTTTCAATACTAACAGTAAAACGACATGTGAAAAGGGAAAACAATTCACTTCAATTAAAAATTCATTTTTTGCTTTTATGGAGATTAGATCGAATATTTGTGTGTTTGGATGGAATGTAATTAACCTAATCCTAATCCTCAATGGAGTTTCCTTTATTAACAGATTATATTTAATTTAGGTTTATTGGGTTTGGATTTGGGGTTTAATGAAGACATCTTCATATTATAAAAATTATAGTAAAAGATGGGATTGTCAAAAATGTAAAAGATAATAATGATGATGATTTGTATCAACTGATGCAGCAATTAATCCATCGTTATCGTAATCTTAAACAAAAACACAGTAACTGAATCGATTATTTAAATTTTAAAAATATTCTCTCTAAATGCTTTTTTCATTATTCCTCGAACTGACTAAGGTTTTTAAAGTTGGCTATATCGCTTTGGACCTACAAAATGATATATATATATACAAATATTCAATACTTACATACACCTTATTTCCGACTGAAGTACAATACCCATGCTGTTCTGAAATGAAGAACTTTGAAAAGGAGGTAATATCCTCGAAATATAAGAACTTTGAAACCGAGTAACACGGGTTTGATGAAAGATGAAATAGTAAGAAATAAAAATAAAATTATTACATTATGTCTTTCTATCGCTTTCTCTACCCATTCTTTCAGTTCACCTGTGATTTTGCTAGTTTCAGTTCAACTGTGATGTAGCTAGTCTCAGTCTTTTCTATAAATACTATTATGGCATGTGTTCTTCAGAATTCTCTGATCTGTTCCTTGCTTCCTTTGTTTAAGCTCGTTTGACTTGTTGGTCTAGTGGTCTTCATCAATTTGCCATTTTGATACCTCATTGTAATACAGCTTCCTATTCCAGTAGCTTCTTATCAAGAACTGCAGTCTTGTAGAACTCTCTTCCTGCTGACTGTTTTCCTCCTACGTATAGACTTGGTCTTTTCAAGAATAAGGCCAATAGGCATCTTCTGTCTTTGCGATAATCATCTTTCGTTCTTGTTAATTCCTTACATCAAGTGGCTTCATGCCTTGTCTGGAGCGATTTCCATTAAAAAAATGTAGCACAGTTGAGGTAGCAAGGTCAGTTGGTAGAGGAAAGCCAAGGAAAACCATGGGAGGAAGTGATAAGGACGGATTTGAGAGAAAGGGGGATAAATGAACACTTGACCAGAGATAGGTTAGTTTGGAAATCAATTTATAGAAGCCATCCAACACATGCCAACATGTAATACAGACGTTAAACTAAAGATGATGATAGTAATGATAAAGGAAGAAGAAGAAGCAGATCGTCATGGAAATTTAAAGATTATTGTTTTAATATGTTGTTACTGTAAAAAGTGAATCTAGAATTTCTTTCTGACAACATTTTAAGTAAAAGGTAAACCTAGCCAATGAGAGTTAAGGATATGTTTTGCATGGAGAGAAATAATGTGAGAATGATACGATAGATATGTAATGTGAGTCTTAAAGACATACTTAAATTTGATGACCTCAGAAAAAGATTAAATCTGGACAGTATAGGGCGATGTGTGCAGAACAGGAAACTTCATCGGTTTGGTCACATTGAAAAAATGGATCAGAGTGCTTGGGTTGGTAAATGTAAAACAGTTGAGGTAGCAAAGTCAGTTGGAAGAGGAAGTCCAAGGAAAACAGGGGAAAGTGATAAGGATCGATTTGAAAGAGGGATAAATAAAGATCTGGTCTGAAATAGGTTAGTTTGGAAGTCAATTTCTGAAAGCCGTCCAACATATGTCATGCATGTAAAACAGACGTTAAACCAAATATGATGCTGGTGATGATGAATTATGTGCACCAAACGCTCGTCATGGAAACCGGAAGATTTTTTTTTTAACATACTTCACCCCAAACAAGGCAAGTTACCACTGTAGACGTAAGGGGCTACTGAGGATTAGGGTGAAAGTTTAGAGGGTCATCCTAAATTGGAGCTGTGCAGCGAGATGCTTGCTCACATTAGTTTTACATTTCTGCATGTCAGTACAGTCGAGGAAAGAGGGAGCAGAGGGGGAGTTCCAAAGGCTGGTAGCACGAGGAAAGAAGGCTTTCCGGCATCTGGGGACCTTCACAGTGAATGGATGGGATTTAGCTGATTGTCGGGTTGGTCGAGTGTATTTAGGACGAGGAGGCACCAGATCAGCAAGTTCATCGGAGCACAATCCATTGAAGTACTTGTAAAACAAGCACAAGGATGCAACATTGTGGCGATGGGACAGGGACTGGAGCTTTGTTGATAGTGAGGGACCTATTAAATTAGGTGATCAGCGTTCACAAGCAGACTATAGGCATTCGCCACACAAGGCTCGGACAGTGAGGTCAAGAACAAGTCGAGAGGTGAGGCTTGCTGGTCCACATGATACGGGAGGCTGGTCGGTAAAGTGACAGTCTGAGAGAGGGAGTGCGCTATGGAGAAACTATACATGGAGTTACCAGCTACGTTTGTATAGCTGGAGAATCCAAGCCAGTCATGGTGATATTAATTAAAATCTCCAAATACATGTATTTGGGCACTCAAGTCAAGTGAGTGCTGTATTTATGCTTTCAGAGACACACTTAAGCAGGGTACAGTCCTGCATCGATAGCAGAACGGTATAAGAAATATAAGTATCTAATGATGCACTGTAAGGTTAATCTAAAGCACATGTACGTTCGATCATCTGATTCTAGCCTATGTTCTCTAGTCTAGTATTCCAAACATAAACTTCTAGCCCGTGCATGTTTGTCAGAGTCTTTACAATAGAGTGGGAGGAATCCAGTCATGTCAAAATAATGTGAGGACATTGAGGATTGTAGATTTGTTTCACTTCCTGCTAGGACATCCGGGCAGTTTACTAAGAGAAAAGTTTCTACGTCATTGATGTTGGTTATTTATGAATGCTATTATTCACGATATAGAAGAAGTGCTTTGGAGAAAATTTGACAGAAATTAAGTATGCGCAAGAATAACGCGGATGTGCATTAAAAGTCTGTTAATATGTTGTTACTGTGAAAAGTGACTCTAGAATTTTCTCTGAAAACATTTTAAGTAAAAGTGAAACATGGCTTAGAAGATGTGTACAGAACGGGAAGCTTTGTTGATTTGATTACATATATATTTCTCTGAAAGAATGGATGAGAATGTTTGGGTTAGTAGATGTAGAACAGTTGAAATAGCAGGGTCAGTTGACAGAGGAAGGCCAAAGACAACATTGGAGGAAGTGATATAAGGATGGATTTGAGAGAAAGAGGGATAAATAAAGACCTGGTCAGAGATAGGTTAGTTTGAAAGTCAATTTCTAAAAGCCGTCCAATGCATGCCAGCATGTAAAACAGGCGTTAAACCGGTGAATAATAATAATAATAATAATAATAATAATAATAATAATAATAATAATAAAATGATAATAATAATATCTGCAAGAAATCTCATAAAATGTTCTGAAACTGCAAGAAATATTATAAACTGTGCCCCCCCCCCTCCTCCAAAAAGGGCATCAGCCTCAGCTGATACCACACAAAATTGCTGTGAAGAGTCAAAGAGGATGGAAAGACCGAGGAGGGAGAGCACTAACCAGACCTCCACTAGAAGAGTGCGGAGAGTACTGGGACCTTGGGGAGGCTTATTACCACCAACATTCCAGTGAAGAACAATGGTTGTTGCCAGCGAGAAATCAATTGTAAGCGGCTGTTGCGATAACGCAAAGTCATTTGCAAAAGTTATCGAAAGAGGTGGAGAGCACTGAAAATCTGGAGAGACTTGTTGTCACTCAGACTCCAGGGAGCACCACCGGTTATTATCTTATGATGACTTGTGTGAGAACTCCTATGGAGTACAAATAATAATTTGTGTGTGTATGTACACACTTTGGAAATCCAAACAAAAAGTCTGAGTAATCAATAGATTGCTTAAAATTCTTTAATTTTGAATAAGACCTTGTTTTCTTTTTTTTAATTAAGAAAATACTCCAAGAATAAAAGAATGTGTTTTCATGGACCGATTAGAGAACGCGTGTCTGTGCTTGTATTTTCTGGATTTAGTTGGAACGCCGATTCTTTAAGAAAGAAAGAGAAAAACAATACATTTTTAAAATAAACTTTTTAACTATCTGTCATAAAATGGATTTTCATTTTGAGATGGATATGTTTTATTCATCTGTATATTAAATACAATTTTTCTATAAAATATATTATATATATATAGAGAGAGAGAGAAAGAGAAAGAGAAAGAGAGAAAAACAAAATATATGTTCAACTATTATTTTGTATAATTTTTTTTCTAAAGATGATGGGAATGCGTGGGTTGGGGTTAGAGAGACAATAAAATATATATATATATAAACACATATCAATATATATATATATATATATATATATATATATATATATATACTTATGCATGTGCATATATACAGATATGTATTTGGAAAATCGATGTCATGAATTTGTTTTTTTATATGTTAGTAACCGATTGGTTTCCATTGAAACAAATACTGATCAACATCCTTTATTGTAAACATCTAACATGTTCAATGTGTGTGATAGTGCACTGTTATTTCTACACATAGGATAGATAAACACTATCTCTGTGACAGGATCACATGGTAAATTAAGCCTGGGCCTGGTGTTGCCACATACGCCAAGAACACCATGAAAAAATGACAACAAATAAATATAAAATCTCTGGGTTTCAGAAGAAAGATCTGAGCATCATCATCGGCAGGGACTCCCTTCATAGCCAACATGGGGGACCCGGTCAGCATCCTACAAATGTTGGCCCTTCTTATTTCAGGTAATAAAATACAACAGACGAAATACAGGTAAATAAATGGGATCAGCACAAACCAAAGACCACACAGAGGTCTAGTTATGGAGTGCTATTACAAAAGCAACCCCCAAACAAAGACGCTCTTTTACACGTATAGAACATAATCCTTAAGTTACGACATCGGTTTTCCAAACACCTTGTATAAATAAGTATTTTCTTATTTGCACACCTCTGGACGTATTTGTAAAAAAAAGCAACAATTTTTTATTTCTATACTAGCAGAGCTACCCGACGTTGCCTGGGGCAAAAGTATATCATATTTCTATCAAAACTTCTCTCTCTCTCTCTCTCTCTCTCTCTCTCTCTCTCTCTCTCTCTCTCTCTCTCTCTCTTCCTTTCCCCCCGTTTTTCCCCTCGCCGGACACTCTTTCTTCTCCACGCAGCGATTCCTCTCTCTGGACATAGACACACACTTTTATAGATTACTCGAGGAATGAGTAGGTGTAAGGGAAATAACTCATTAGAAAAAAATCAGAGTGACTTCCCTTGAGTTATTGGGAAAAAGATGAAAAACCTACCCCCTCCCCCGCCCTTAACAAAATCGTAGCCAGTTTACCTTCAAAGAATAAATATTTTCTTCTGAATTTGCGATATTATTCATTTCGGGCAACGCTGATCAGGAATATACTAACTTTGTGCGTGTTTTCTTTTTTCTTTTAGCTGGACACACACATCCTAATCCTAGAGTCACTCTCTCAAAGAAGATATTTGCTAATCTCTCTTTGCTCTACCGTTATTTTCATGATAGGTGCTCGACTGAGCTCAAATCTAGAGTCTCCTCCCTGTAAAACATTCACAATAAGAACTACTACCACTGTCAATGATTTCCTTTTCTTCCTCTGCATACCCAAGACGAAACGAAACTTCCATGGGCAGAGCTTCTTTCCTAGAACTGCTCGTCTGTGGAACACAGTGCCGCGAGCCTGCTTCCCTACCGACTACAATGTCCAATGTAAACAAGTTCTTGTTGAACCCTCCCCGTAAATAATCAATGTCTGCCCTGCTACAACCATCGTTCCGGTGAACACGATGTTGTCTCACCATTCACCAGTTAAACTCTTTAACCCCTATCCTCGAGTCAAACTCTGTAACCCTTATCCTCGAGTGACCTTTGGCCTTGATAAGCAGTGATGTAAAAAAATATATATACACAGACACTCCAATTCATATAATAGATGTAAGTTTTAAAAAGATTAAATATCAAAGTGTTGAATAAAATAGTATTATTTTTAAAATTTTTATCAATGAAGAAGAACGAAATAATTAAGTGATTAATATTTACTTAAAGTGTACAAATACGACTCATTAGTATTTTCATAACAAACTCTTGTAAAAAGTCGATGTTTATTTTTGTTTCCGTTTAGCAAGGAGAAAGAAAGAAGTAGATAAGATATTAATATTTTTAAAACTGTGCAATGGTGTCCAATTATTAATATTGTACACAATGTACAATTATGAATATTCATAGAAATACAAGTAGAAATTGTCGTAAGACAACGGAATTAAGTATTGTATAATTAAGAGCAAAGACTTATAGGAGCTTACCTTTGCATGGACCGTAAGACATTTATTATCGTTATTTTCATGATAGGTGCTCGACTGAGCTCCAATCTATGGTTGTAAAAAAATCACAACAAAAACTCGTCTAGCTACAACCATTGTCAATAATTTCCATTTTTCCCTTCTGTGTACCTAAAACTAAACGGAGCTTCCATGAGCAGAGTTTCTTTCCTAGAACTATCCGTCTGTGGGACACCATACCGCAGGGTAGATTCCCAGCTGACTACAGCATAGTCGTTTTTAAAACCAATGTAAACAAATTCTTGTTGAGCCGGCCTCCTAAATAATCAAATTCTGGCCAATTTCAACCATCGGTGTTGTCTAACCATCCACCTAACAAACTCATTAACCCTTATCCTCGAGTGGCCTTTGGGCCTTGATTACTGGTGACTCTTAGTTAAAAAAAAACAAGGAATATCATTAAGAGTAAATTATACAGATTAACGTAGAAAGCACCGTGGAATTTCCACAGTGTCCCGCTAGTAGTTAACTAATATCTATTCTGACACGATCATTATTTTTTTAGAGAGAAGAGAAAATAGACATTATATATAGAACTGTTAGGACAATACATAATCTTAAATAACCTCGGTTGCTCACAGGATACTTAGACATGTCTATAGAGGCTTGGTCTTCGTATGGACTGTAAGACTCACTTCTATAATATTTTATAACAAAAGAATTGCCAAATGAAAGCAAAACAAAGCCATTCTATAAATAACAAATAATATATTTATTTAAGGGCCCTACACCGTTGGGTGTAGGTTGCTGAAAGTTAAGACAGTGGCACAATGAAGGAAGTAAGAAAGTAAGAAAGTTCGACTGCCAAAAGTATTTTCTTGGAATCGCATTTTCGTTGGTCTGTCATGCTTAAGTTTGAAATAGCATTTTCGTTGGTCTGTCATGCTTAAGTTTGAAATAGCATTTTCGTTGGTCTGTCATGCTTAAGTTTGAAATAGCATTTTCGTTGGTATGTCATGCTTCAGTTTGAAATCGTGTTTTGGTTGGTCTGTTATGTTAAAGGTTATAATAGTATTTTCATCGCTAAACTCATTTTAATTCGCTATGAATCCATATAACGTCATGCAAAATTTGAAACATAAATTTCATTGGTCTGTCACTCTTAAGTTTAAAATAATATGCCCACATATCTTTATAAGAGTTTATGGTGCGTCCTTGGTTATCACACTTACGTTTAAAATATAATTTTCATCACTAAATATATTTTATTTTTAGATGCGTTCATTGTCGCTCTGTTACGTATGAATTTGAAATAGCATTTTCATATGTCTGTCACAAAATAGTATTTTTAGATGTGTTCACACATTTCTTAGAAGAGTCTATGTCGGTTCATCGTCGTGTCATGCTTACTATATATATAAGAGCTTATCTTCGTATGGACTGTAAGACCAAGCCCTATAATATTTTGTAACAAAAGGGTCGTCAAACGAAAGGAAAACAGAGCCATTCTAATAATAACAAATAATATGTATTTATTTAAGTGACTTACACCGTTGGGTGTTGGTTGGCTAAAGTCAAGACAGTGTTACAGTGAAGAAAGTAATGGTAAAGTAAGTTCGGTTGGCTGACGATTTTCTTTGAGCTGTATGTCTTCCAGTCGAGAATAGCCTTGTTCGGTTGTCCAGTGAACAAAGGCAGGGGAGAGGACGTTTTTCTTCGTCAGTGACGGGAAGCTCTCTAAATGCTGTCTGCAGTTCCCAAAGGGTCTGGTAGTAGTCCTTCAATAGATTTGTCGAAATTCGTGCATTCTGGAGGCTGATTGGTTATCGTGTGACCCAACCACCTCACAGGGGGTGCTCCCCATAAGAAGAAAGAAATGTCATGTTTATCACTGCTACAGACTGACTTTCAGAGCTTAACTGAAGGTAATGTTTTTCAATGTTATTTCAAAGGTATGCTTAATTTTGAAAGTATCGAATGCAATCGAGTGTTAGTTTTGTTTTTGTTTCGTATGTAAGCGAGTAATATGTTTAACAGTGTACCGATCATGCTCATTAGTATTTACTAGTGTTGAGGCGATTAATCAGTATCAGGAATCGAAAAAATCGGAAATTTTTGCGGTATCAGAATCGGAAACATTTTACCCTAATTTCTAATTCAAAAAACGATTCTTTTATTTTTTTTTTATTTAAAAACTTAATTTTCCATTGCTGATACTAATGAAAAAATTATAAATTTTAAACTACCAGTAAAACTAAAATTTTATGATCATAATAACGAATTTCTGTAAAAATGGCACCAGGAAAAATGGTCCGGTTAAAATGTCACAGGTGAGTGGATAAATAGGAAAAAATGGCATAAATTAAAAATATATATGGAAATCTCACAATGAGTTTATCAAAAGCTGTGATAGAATAAAAAAAAAAAGAAAAACATTAAAGAAATTTATGAAATTAAAAAAAAATTATATCCACATTTAAAAGTATATGAAGACTCTCCTCTAAATACACCCCCTCCCCCCCCAAAAAAATGAAATTCTACTTTTGAGACAATTGAAGAATCGGAATCGGTAATTGTATCGGAATCGGGAATTTAGAACAGAATCGGTAATTTATCAGAATCACGAAAAATATTGAAATCGTCCCATCACTCATAAATCATTCATTTGAAATTAAAATATTCATGTACAAAATGTTATGTGTGCAATTAAATGTCAAAGTCTCAAAGTAAATTGTGTGTTAATTTAAGAATGTATTGTTTATCAACAAACAATTTTAATAGAATAATTTAAAAACCGAATGCATATTGTTTTAATGTAAAAAAGGAAGAGAGTTGAAGTAACTAGGCTTACCATGAGAATAATATACTAATCCGCCGTGAAAAATGTGTAAACTAAGGCCCCTTGTAGCAATTGATGAAAGCAACATACTAAATAGTTTTTTTTTACAAACAAAGTATTGTTCCTTCTGTTGTGATATGCAAATAATATTAATAAATGAATATTCTAATAAATAGTAAAAAAGTATATATACATTTTTATCTGAAATAGCACATAGTTAGGGAAATGTTAAAATTTATTTTTAGCAATTTCTTAAGCGGCTAGTGCTGGTTAGGTCATAACTGGAAAATTCTCCTAACAGTTTGTAGCAGGCATAAATAATATCAGGAAGAAATTGAAGTGAACTAAATTATATTCATGTCAATAACAAAATTAAAAAAACAAAAAAGGCTAGTCCGAATCAAGTATCGATTTGTCAGATCCGTTGACACTTTGATCAGATTTTGAAAGTCCCACAAGATAACATTAAATATTAGATATAGATAATATATATACTTATGCTTCTACAGTTTAGTAGAGATCTTTAAAATTTTAAATTTCAAACTTCTCGTTTAAACATAGTCTACACCGGTCATCTAAATATCTACATGTACTTACCCATCATATTGTTTTTCACTCAATTATTGAGGAGCATCCGCTTTATTTGAGTTTCTAGTAATGGTTAACTAGTGATATTTTGTTTCTTGAATGTGCTTTTACGGTCATTATATATATATATATATATATATATATATATATATAGTAAGTTATGAAAATATATTTATGTCAATTAAGCTACACAGAGGCTCCCGCGTTTCATCCCTGGGGGAATCTTCAGAGTAAAATGCATGGAGATATACCGGGTGTTTTTATATACATTGCTAGCTAGTTAACCAATCAGATTCTTTGTTGTTCTCTTAGCCAATCGTTACATATATACAAAGCAAACATATTATGAAAAACATATTTATATATTTAGATATAGATATGTGTATATAATTATGACGTAAGTACGTTATATCTATGTCTAAATATGTATGTATATGTTTCTCTATATATATGTATAAGTGTATATGCATAGACATATGATAAAAAAAATGCAACTAATATTCCAACGTAATGGAAAATGAAAATATTTGAGAATCATCCTTAGGAAGTTTTGAAATAAAGACGAAACGTTGATGAATACATAAATAATATTTCTGGTTTTCCTTTTTGCATTTCGCATATACATCTGTGTATGTATGTATATACATATATATATATGTATATTTATGTATATATACATGTATGTGTATATATATTTATGTTTATGTATATATATATATATATATATACATATGTATGTTTAGGTATGTACATATAGCATGGCGATATCTATACCAGGCCTGGTAAACATGCGAAGACCGAAATTACTACTAAATAATAATTACTGAGAAAGGTTTTAGTAAGGAATATCTTAATAATGTCCAATAATAACTTAATTAGCAACTATAAATATTATTAGGAAGCAGCTTACAATTATTGATCTATTTAAAAATAAATCAAATGTGAAAAGAAAGAGCAAAAATATTAAAAAAAAACAAAAACACAAAAAATAACTTTATTCACTATGAATTAGGCCCATTTTAGATATTTAAAAAATCATTAGTACATTTGTTTATATTGACTAATTGGTTATAGCAAATATCATGACATATTAGAATCCGAAAGCAAGTTCAACATTTTACAAAATCAAATACTTTATGAACAAAATAATTTTCAGAGAAATAATTTTGTTAATTTTTTAAAAATTTATGATGATTGTCATATTTTATTACAGAAGATGAAAATACCTATTTCTTCATATGATAATATATATTGCCTTTATTTTCTAAATAGTCTATGGTAAATTAACCAAGCATAACACAGTTAAACAAACTGTTAAGCAAATACCTACAAACATCAGTTAAATTATTGCATGCATATGTTGCATTACCCGTTCTTTCAGGGTACCCGGTAGGATCCAACAAGAATGACAAAGAACAGAACGTATATGGAAAAACTTTGGTTTTCTTTATTTGCCATTAGTGGATGGTTTACGCCGGCTACGCACACATATTAAAGATTCGTTTGACATACTTTTGTCTCATGAAAGTCTTTTTCTTGCTGAGGTGACAGATTTGGTTTCCGCTAGAAACTCGTTCATATATACATCCTATTGGAAAGCAATTTGCTCTGCATTGTTTATCCGAGCGTGAACTGAAGCAATTGTTCTATAAGCTCTTTGATGAAATACAAGTCAGGGGATTCCTTCACGGTATCAACTTGCTTATCAGCCGCATTTTTAGTCAGCAGACACAAAAGTCTAACAGCAAGACGGGCTTGGGTATCATAGCTTCATCAGTGCCATAAACATCGGTAAACTCCCATTCTTCCGGTACTTCGATACTCCGATCACCAAGCGTGTCGGCTCTTCGCGTTTTTGAAACTGCCGTCTTTCGAGTCTCTTTGCACTGTGGAACCTTCTCCCTTTTAACAGTTATCAAGTCGCCTTTTTTTTCTTTCTCGACGTCCCACCCACAATGGACTCGTCCACGATTCATTTTTGCCACTCTTCATTATCTTACACATATTCAATGGCTAAAATAGTATGCCTTGTTAATATTTTTTCTTGCTAGCTTCTCGTTTTTTGTGTAATTTTCTAAAATCAGAAAGAAATATAAGGTTTCTATTATTTGAATCTGATATCACCCTTTTCAGTGGATCATTTTCCTTAATGTTGCCATAAATTTCATTGACACTGACAATTTTCCAAAAATAAAATGAATTATCTTTTTCATTCATGGATGCAATTTAATTGCTTCTATAATTTGATCACAAAAAACTTTTAGACGATAGAAAACTTTTTGTTGGTCAACAGGTTTTGGATAAACTGCCACATAAGCTTTGATAATTTAACAAACTGAGTTTTTCATGTTCGTAAAGGGCTTTTAGAACTTCCCAATTTGCTAACATCAGAGTGTTCACACGTAATCGCCTAAAAAAATTAGAATCTCATTTTTGCTGTGTTTGGATAGAGTTACTTAGCGGAGGATGTTAATCTATAATAATACTAAAAATTTTACATTTCATTTATGGAACACATAGAATTAAGGGAATAAATAAATAATAATAATAAAGAGCCTATATCATTAGTAATAATTTTAATTTATCGGTAGTGAGTATAATTTTCTTAACAATCAATTTTGCCAAATAAATGAATTTTTCATTTCATTAGCACACTGTAAAAAGAAACGATCTACAAAAAAAACAACATTTTAGAATATTTTTTAACTTAATTTACAAGAAACCCTAGATTATTATTATTATTATTATTATTATTATTATTATTATTATTATTATTATTATTATTGTTATTGTTATTATTATTGTTATTATTATTATTATTATTATTATTATTATTATTATTCGATTTGCCCTCTTTAAAAATTTTAAAATATTTTACAGAGAGTCATAAAATTATTAAATTGATTTACTGGATTTAAATTCTGACATTAAATTTGTGATAATAAATAATATTGTTAATAAATTACATTTTTCATCATCATCATCATCATCATCATCATCATCATCATCATCATCATTATTATTATCATTATAATAATAATAATAATAATAATAATAAAACACGGAAAGACTGATCACCACAGCAAGAGACACCAGCCCAACAAACAACTCCGGAAGCACTGAAACCAGAAACAAAAAGACAAGAAAGGAAAAGTAGGAAGGAAAACAACTACATGGACGCTTTATAAGACTCACAAGCGATGAAACCAATGAAAACAGCTGGGCATGGCTAAGAAAAGGACACTTGAACAGAGAAACGGAATCTCTGCTGACGGCCGCACAGAACAATGCGATTAGGACAAACTTTATTAAAGCAAAGATAGATAAAACCCAGGAAAACAGTAAATGCCGATTGTGTGGACAAAGAGACAAAGCGATGGATCATATAATAAGTGAATGCAGCAAGCTAGCCCAAAAAGAATACAAGAACAGACATGACAGCATGGGGAAAGAAGTACACCGGGAAATGTGCAAACAACTGAATTTCGAATATGCAAAAAAACGGTACAAACACAAACCAGAAACTGTATTAGAAAACGAAAAACACAAAATCCTATGGGATATGAATGTACAAACAAACCCATAACAGCAAGGAGACCGGATGTGATAATAATCAACAAGAAAGAAAAATCCTGAAAAATCGTAGACTTTGCCGTTCCAGCGAACCACAGAGTGAATATCAAAGAGATGGAAAAAAGAAGCAAATATACTGAACTTGCCAGAGAGCTGAAAGGAATATGGAGGGTCAGTATAACACCAATAATCATAGGAGCACTAGGAACAGTCCCCAAAAACATGGAGAAAAGACTAGGAGAAATAGGAATCAAAGGGATAACTGAGACCATACAAAGGACAGTAATGATCAAAACAGCTACAATCCTGAGAAATGTCCTCGAATGCGGAAACCAACCCACATAAGCAACGAATGGAGAACAAACACATGGAAGCACAAGAAAACAGAACCGGGGAAAATACAACCGCACGAGAGAGGCGCAAGCATAGGCTGACACCACGAAAATTATGGACAGAGGGTAGAGGAGGAAAAGCGCAAACCAGACCTCCACTGGAAGAGCGCGGACAGCTCTGGGACCTTGGGGAGGCTTGTTGCCACTCGGGCCCCAGAGGGGACCAATGGCCCTTATCAGCGGGAAATCGGTGGTAAGTGGCTGTTGCGATACCGCAAGGTCATCAGCGGTGATGAACGAAAAGAGGTGGAGCATACTGGAAGCCTGAGGAGACTTGTTGTCACTCAGACTCCAGGGAATACCACAGGTTGTTGGCAGTGGGCGATCACTGACGATGACTAGTGTGATAACTCCTAGTGAGTAAATAATAATAATAATACCAGTTTAAAGAATTTAATTCCATATTTTGTTTTTGTTTCTTACGAAAGACAGTAAATAAATTACCATTTTTAAACAGTGATATAAAATTCTAATTTACTTTTTAAAATGTTCTTCATTTCTAGGACCAAAAATATTTGTAATGTTTTAGAATTTTATCACACACAAAAACAAACTTTTTGAAACAGAAAATAAAATTTAGACACTTTTTAACACACAAAAAATGTTTTACCGGAATTTAATGAATTGAAAACAAAAAATTTAAAAAATTAAAACATACGTTGATATTTTTTAATATAACAAAAATGCCACCATTTTCTTATAACAGACATGTCAGAATTTGACATAAAAATTCAATTTCATATACGTTATAAAATAAAGTGTCAGGCTATATTTCATCCAACATCAAGCAAAATATCAAACAGTCCTTATTCTACAATTGAACCGATATTCGTTATTACAAAATACACTTTTAAAAAACCTGTTATGAAGAAAACACAAATTATTTTGATAATAAAGATATTCGTTATTATGAATAATGTTTTTGTGATAAATTTCTTTAATATTCGTGAATATTGCAACGAAAAATGTTGTTTATACTTTTTACGCTGACGATCAAATATTGCAGATTTATATAAATTAACCTTTATACTTACTTCAATATTGTTAAATAGCAGAATTCCGATGGTAAAAAGTAAAGAAATATTTTTGTTAAAGATTCAATTGTTAACGGATATCCAGCTGTGTTAGCATTGACTGTAACTGACAGAAAATCACTCGCCCCTAGTCAGAGAATAAACTCGTATGCTATATCGGTCTATATTAAGGATCGCCTTGACATATATATATATATATATATATATATATATATATATATATATATATGTGTGTATGTCTATATACATATATATGTATGTGATGTATCTATATCAATCTACTTGACAATGCAATTGGAAACAAAGGCATGTACCAACATAAGTTACAACTTTTCTTTGGTAAGGAATCCGATGGTGTTTTTTATATTTATCTTCGAATTATATATATATATAAGTTTTTTGAATTATTTCTTCAATCAGAAAGGAAAGATTTAGTCTAATATCAAATTATATTAATCTATAAATATATACCAAACGTCATATTTCCTACTTAAGAGATTAATGTATTTAAAATACAGACCTTGAAGAAATTTTTTATGGTTGAAATAATTATTGTCTGGTATGTGTTAAGTTTCTGTTATTACTTATTCTAATATATATCTTCATTTATATAATGTTAGATGTGTGTATATGCTTGTATATTTCTATGTATAGGATTCAATCCTAAACTAATTAACCTATCATTACCAATTTTAGAACACAGTTGCTAGGCGTAAGGGTGGATAAATTGGGCTATATTTAGTTTAATTTAGTTTTACATAAAGGATTTCAGAAACCTCCTATTTTTGTGAAATTTTAACAATAGGTGTTAGACATCCATTAATAAATATTTCCCAAATTTCAGTTTCTTTGGAGTATTTTAAAAGGGTATTTAGAGGGGATTAATATGGATACAATCTTCCATTTGGAAATTTAAATATTTCAGATTTGCATTGAATTTGATCTATAATCAACAGACACCAATTAATCAATATTCCCTGAATTTCAATTTTTTAAAGGGTACTTAAATTTAGACATTTTCTAGGATAAAAAGCAAATAATGGTTTTGATCAAAATTAGAATAAGGATTCTCGACATATGGTTCAGTATCATTATATATTTATTATTTATCTTCGTAAGGGGACATAAAAGTAGTACAAAACTCCTCTGTTCAGGAAATTACTTTTACCCATCCTGCGACAGGTATTCTTCTAGTATATATATATATATATATATATACTAAGAATTGAAAATGTAATCAATAAAACCAATATATTATAATGAATTGTTGTTTAAAAAAAAATGTGTCCAAGCTAAAAATAAAAATGTTGAAAATGTCTTTTTGTAGAATTGAACAATTATTCCTCAAGAGTGATGAAAGAAACAGAAGAAAAAAATCGGGGCGAGGGGGAGGGGGCGAAACGAGAAGATTCAATGAAAATGGAGAGGATTTCAATGTCTGATATTTAAGTGAAGATAATACAAGAAGACGTGTGTGTTTATTTTTAAAAGATAATAATGATCAAATTTTACTTTAAGAAAACGTAAGTCTGCTCAATTTCTATGTTTTTCTTTTGATTCTTAGACATTTAAGTTTCTACTCAAGTTGGGAAAAAAATTTCAAAAATAAATGATAGACTCTAAGAGAAATTAAATAAAGATATTTAAATGTCAAGATTCTTCAGATGAGGAATTAGGAGGGGCTGTTATTTGTCTAATGGATACACCCGCAGACTGTGGAAGCAATTATGCCAAGTTCAAACCTTAGTCACATTTATTGCGTTTGATTATGTATTAAAATCTCAAGCGTCGAACTGGAAGGTCTCATATTACGATGAAGTCTCTTCTGGAGAAGGGCGCTGGCCTCTCAAGATTGGAGCTTCTGGTTGCAATGAGTGAGCGAGCATCATGGCACATGAACTTCGTGAATGTTTCACCATCAATTAATGGATTGTTCAAGGATAGACAATGCATTAAATACTATTGGGAAAGGTATGAACCCCAAATTTCCCTCTAAGTTATGAGTAAAAATAGTTACTTATTTTAACTTAATGGATCCCCACTCATCAAGGCCAAAAAACACTCGAGGATAAATGTTAATGAGATGAATAGATTGTCAATTAAATGTCAAGTATATGTTGATATTGGATTTGAAGATGACCATGTTGTAGCTTGCAGGGAAGCAATCTCGTCGTAATTTTTTTACATCGATTGGAAGCCCTTAGAAAGAAACCCTGTTCATGGAAAGTGTGCCTGATGCTAGGCACATGTTCAATTAGTTATATACAATTATTCATTTCGTTTCAAAGTTAAATGACTAAAAAAAGGTTTATGTATAGCACTACGTTGGACCAAATATTTGATTCCAGAACATAGCAAAATATCTGTGGCCAGCGTCTTGTAGTACACAGATGAAGTCTTGTTTTGTTAACATATCGTAAGTTGTTGCTCAGTGAATAGTGACGTCTATCTTTTTCTTTCTCTGTTTCTTCTTGTTGTAGTTGTCTCTTTCTTCTTATTTACAGCAATTGTAAAAGTTGTTAAAAATGACAGCATAAGATCATCTGAGGTTTAACAATGCTTTTAAGGATTTTCTTTTCTTTTTCCAGTATGCAGTATACATACATACATACATACATACATACATACATACATACATACCCCTGAACTATCTCTGATAGAGGAAAAACTGTTCCAAACACCAACTGCTATTGTGACGATATGACTTTTGTTATATTTTGTATGACTTTCACTTAAGTTAGAAAATTTTAAATACAATTGACTTCATTTATGTCTAGAGGGGGGGGAGGCTATAGGAATCTTGCCCAGTCTTTGGGCTTGGATCAAAGTGTAGTATCTCTTCTGTCCTCAATCAGAAGAGGAGAATTCCTTCTAGACTGAGGAAATTTTTAATTTTTATCCCAATCCAGTGTGCCCCTTTTTTGAGAGGGGGTACTGGATTTCTCACACATCAAAAACTTACATTGTTTCTAACTTTTCTCTTTTGGAAGGGGGCAGGCAAGTGTTATATAATGAGGGCCATGTTTCAATGGAAAAGTTTGAATGACACTTTTAAGGTTCAGAGGTGACCCCCAGACGGAAGTCACAAAATCATGTGATTTCTGGGGGTGAGGTTTTCGATCTCTTGGCTGGCAAAATTTGAAGCAAGAAAAGCCGTGTCTATGGAGCTGTGTCCAATGAGGCGGTGCATACAATGTGGCAAGACGAGCTATCCGTCTATCTATCTGTCTATCTTTCTCTCTCACATACGAGAGTAGCCTGTCCCTCTGATGTTTTCTGTGACTGTTCTTCTCTTTGTAATAAACCTTTATTAAAAATCTAACATCGGCGTCTGAGTGGGTGTATAATGGTTTATACACGCATCGGTAAGTGAAACTATGACACAACTAAATAGCGAAAAACCTTTTATTATGCTTCTGTATTGACCCAAAACGGGTTGATATGCAATAAAACAGATAAACTCAACCAAGAGCAATATTTGTTATTCCCAGTTTAGCCTGAAGACAAAACAATGTAGATTCCAATTCCAGCCCAAATCCTTCATCTTTTTTCTTCTCTATCCACTTATTATTTTTTTAGTAAAATTTGAATTTACAAAATGTTAGTTTACATTTTGATATTTGCGAAAGATATTCCGTATCTGTATTTACATGAAACAAGAAAATTATATTTTCCAATAAAATTTACTTCCATGCCAGAATTTTGAAAAACAATCTTTTAATTCATCCAAAAAACAAAAAAAAAAAACAGTTCATAAAGAAAAGACATAAGATTAAAGAACAACAAATAATCGAAGATCAATAAATAAATCAAATAAATCATTGTTTTTTTATTAAATTTATTTTGTCATGAGAAACTGATTTCTGTTTCATTAAGACAATAGCTGGCAGGGAATCAATGATTGCTTCAGCAGTAAAAAATATATATATACATACGTTTTCTTCATACTTTTTCAGTTGTTTGTGGAAGTGCACAAAATGTTTCTGCGGATTATGGAATCGCCTTCCACCAGTTTCAGATCTAAGAGAAGATAACATTCTTCTACGATAGGTATGGTGCTCAAAAAGAAGATTGGCTTGATTTCGTTTGTCTTCTTTGCGGCATATCAAACCTTTTTCAATTATTTAATTCCGGAACACAATACTTGTTTTTTTTATTATTGGATCCAGTACTTATCAAGGTCAATAATCACTTGAGGATAAAAGTTTATGTGTGGGAAAGCCGAATTTTTACATTGGATAAAAACGGGAACTGGACAAGGATAGGTTGTTGGTTTGTGTAACTTTTCTTTGGGATGTAAAACACTGGAACAACACGGTGCACAGGTAATAGTTTTATGTAGGAGAAACACGGGAACAAAATGAAAGATAATACATTGCGTTAAGTAGGTGTTGACGAGGCGAAATAATCTTTTCCTGGAGTTCGTAGATTTTCTGCCATCGGCCTGGCAGAGAATCGCAGGATCACATCTTGTCTCTCTGGGAAGCAATGTCGAACTGAGGTGCTTTGCTGATCACGTGATCCGACTTTAGCAATTGTGCATGAATCTCGTTACATGCAGATGTGCACCTGTTGAAGAGGCGATGATTACAATGATCGTCAAACCGAATCACAACTTACATAGATCAACAGAAAATAGTTCAATCATATAAGCTGCTACAAAAGGGTTAACGAGATAGAATAATTGTCAGCCGGAAGATGAGAAACAATAAATGGTATGAACTAACTTTAATTACTTATGCGACAGTTTATGACAAGTATTTGCTGACATTAGATTTGAAGACGACCATGTTGTAGACTGCAGTGAAGTAGTTCTGCAGTAATGTGGTGTTCTACTGACGTGAAGCCGTTGCAAAAAAGCTCTGCCCATGGAAATTCCGCCTCACTTCATGTGGAGGCAGAAAGAAATACGAGTTCTTGTTGAGGATGTATTTTTCTTCTTTTTTTCTCTGGAAATCGCACCAGACAAGGCATGAAGCCACTTGATGTAAGGAGCCAAAATATATCCTACTTCAAGATCAAAAACTAGCCAACGATAAGTGTTAGATGGATAGATTCCGACCCAGAAAACAGCAACTCTTCCTCCTTTGTCAGAAACATTGTTAATGGAATGTGAGGACTAAAGGACAAAATAAGGGAAGCAAGAGTTATGAGGCTGCCGAAAGTAAACCCAAGGTCAACTTACAAGGAGCACCTTCCATGACAATAACGATAGAGTAGAGAGACTTATTGTTACATTGTGTGGTTCTGTAGATCTCTACATCGTCCATGTCGTATAGAGAACCCTCGTTAGTTCTACAGAGGATTGATATGCCGTATTTTGGTTCCGCGTTTTTAAACTGCTTGCACTAACCTTTCGATCGCCGGCTTGTTGCTGTCGTCGTATACTGACTCTCATGCGTTTCTCAGTCTTTGGTCGCTAATATTCGTACTGCCTTTTTGCCTGCAAACCATTGTCGCATTCGCCTGCTTCTGTCGCTGTGTGACTATTTGAGCTCCTTCTTCTTCTGCAACAATCTGTTGACAACTGCTATCCGACGTTCCATGTTCCCGCAAGCTGCCTTGTCTCCCTCTTAACGGGCTGCTGTCCTCGCTAGCTGAAAATCCAACTTAACTTATAACAAGACTTTCTTTTTGTTTCAAAGAGCCGTTTTTTATTTCTATATAATTAGCCGACCTGAACGAGTCTATCGATCCGAGAAAGAGAATTTACGCTACTAATTTCACTAGTTAATATCATAATTGCTTGAGAGGGAGGCTAAGAAGATTCGGCTCTAATCTCTTATTTTTCCGTCATTCGGAAATCTTTTCGCAGCGTCACATTTTTGCGATGTTGACTCTATCGCTTCCAAGTCAAGACTCATTTAAAATCCAACTCAACGTTCTCACACTAGGAAAATCTCGTCCAACTCTCGTTTGTCAATACCAGGTGCAATCCTGAACCTTGACCTCCGCAACCTTTAAGATCGCATCAGCTGTCACCGTGCATCCGTGGGAACACACAGAACTGACTGTACGGGGTGACTCCGCTACAACCGCGTAAGTCAAACCCCATCTCGAATAGATGCGTCCAAGCCATTATCTAACATTATTAGAAACGGTTCATTATAAACAATTGTAGGTTTGTCTCTTTTCCAACAGTATTAGTTCATAAATAATAACAATGATAGAATTTAAACTTGCCGTAGGTAATTCCATCGTCTTTATTGATATCCTTTCAGCAAGAAAATACATGGATTTATACAGAGTGACACCCAAAAAAATGCCACCCATGGAATCGTTAATCGTCTATATGTGACTTGTCCACCACGTTTCAGTTATGAATGGCCAACAGTCTTGGTTTTATCGCCATTCAATGATATGTGCCAAATGTGCACCTCTGCATTGCTGAAGCTTATTTTCTGTTGTCTGCACATGTGAACTCAAACAATAGCATCTTCTGGGTGGCAACTTCACTAGCAGATTGTCTGTAAAAGCCAATGCACTCCATCAAGTGCATTTCATGGGTTGCAGTATCATTGGTCCTGATTGGTTTGAAGATGAAAATAAACGGTCAGTCATGATCAATACCAGTGATGGGACGATTCCAATATTTTTCCCGATTCCGATGCAATTACTGATTCCGATTTCTATTCTTTTCAGATTTCTAAATATTTAAGTATATAGAGTTCTTATTTATTTATTTTTTTGAATTACCGTAAAAACTCGTATAATATGTGCATATATTTTCGCAAAGGTAAAAGTACATTTAGAGGGAGGGGGAGGCGTGCATTATGCGAACAGATCTTTCTAACTTTTTTTCCTCTAATCTTTTCCTGGTAATTGATTAAAAATAGTGATTTGATAAACTCATTGTAAGATTTTCATCTATATTTTTCACTTGTGCCATTTTACCTGTGTCATTTTTACCGTGCCATTTCTTCAGGTTCTATTTTTATCTAAAGACGTTATTATGATATATAGTTTTTGTTCAACTGGTAGTTTAAAAACAATAAATATTTATCATTTTATCATTAGCACTAACCATGAAGAATTATGTTTTAAACAAAAAAGAAAAAAAAAAATTTTGAATCGTTTTTTGAAACGGAAAGTATTTATTTACCTCCTCGCCTGGAGGTTAGGCACAAGGCCAGTTTTATCTTACTCCCACAAGGTAAGATGTGACCCAAGGTCTGGGCGGGAAAGTGGGGCTTGAAAAACCAGTGCCCGAGAAGTTGAGCACTCTGGCCATTAAAAATTGCCTTGGCAACCCCGTCGGCATTCCCCGGTAGGGGCGCCTCAGGCAGTAAGCAATAAACTTACTCCTCCCCAAAGAGGGGAGGCAAAGCCTGGGAGGGTGGACCTAGAACTGCACAGGACCATCCCATAGACCGGTGTAAATCAAGCCCCGAAGGCCAAGACGATACCAGTCTATGGAGTGCAGTATCCATACGGAAAGTAGGCTTAAAAATTTTTCCAATTCCGATACCTCAAAGTTCTGATTTTTTTAAATCCAGATTCCAACTGATCTTCCCAACAAAAGTAAATTCTGAGCGCTACCTAGTGGTCATTAAGATATTTTTGGCTGAAGAAGAGGTGTTGTGAGGGATTCTGATAGGATGGTGTAACCCCCTACATTTCAAATGACTTGTTGGAATGGCTGCAGAGAGGGGGCACTTTGGTGATTGTCTCATAATGGTCTTCACACTCCCCGGACTGATTACATCTTATGCACCCCTCAGATATTTATCTGTGGGGTTATTTAAAAAATAATGTCTACCAAAACAATCCCCAGACTATTCGTGGACTGAATAAGGCACTCACAGCTAAAAGCAGAGCAACTTTGCATGTCGTATCAAGGTGTGCTGTAACATCCTTCCTATCCGACAGAAAGATCCAGGTTGTCCTCAATGGCCGTTCATCCAAACAACATGACATAAATGCAGGTGTGCCCCAGGGATCGATCCTTGGATCTTTATTGTTTTTGCTTTTCATAAACGACATCCCTGATAACACTGTGTCTGAGATGGGTATATTTGCTGACAACACTACGCTCTACTCTCGTCATATGGGTAAAATGGACGTGCATATATCTGAGGCAATGACTCAATCCTTAGAAAGTAACGTCCACCCTGTAGTGAAATGGGGTCATAAATGGATGGTAACATTTAATGCTGTTAAGAAAAAGCTTCTTTCCTTCAACAACTACAAGAAACCTCTTCAACCACCGATTGCCATGGCAAATAACACCCTACCTGAGAGTCCAATGTTCAAACTCCTCGGCCTAACATTCACAAGTAACATGAATTGGAACAAATACATAGAAGACATTGCCAAGACTGCTGCAAAGAAGGTGGGCTCTGTCTACCGTGCTAGAAAATTTCTCACACCTGACAATATCCTATATCTCTACAAAGCCACCATATGCCGATGCATGGAGTATTGTTGTCATATCTGGGCTGGTGCACCATCCACTAGTCTCTCCCTCTTAGACAAGGTTCAAAAAAGTCTCTAATCTGATAGGTCTATTACTATCCACCAAGCTCAAGCCCCTGTCCTATCGCTGCAATGTTGAATCTTTGTGCTTCTTTTACAAGTACTTCAATGGAATGTGCTCCGATGAACTTGCTGCTCTAGTGCCCCCTCGACGTAAATACACTCGACCAACTCGATAATCAGCAAAATCCCATCCATTCACTGTGGAGGTCCCCAGATGCTGGAGAGCCTTCTACTCCAATAGCTTCTTTCCTTTAGCTGGCGGCCTTTGAAACTCCCTCACTGCTTCCTGTTTCCCCAACTGTACTGACATGCAGAAATTTAAAACTAATGTGATGATCCCCTAAGATTTTACCCTACGTCTACAGTGGCAACTTGTCTTGTTTGGGGTGAACTCAGTTTAAAAAAAACAACAAAATAACCAATAAATGTACACATTTGATGCATATCATTGAACGGCGATAAAACAAAGACTGTTGGACATTAATAAATGAAACTTGGTGGACAAATCAGGCATAGACTGAAGTTTATTTATATTGAATATGTTTAGATAGCCACTTGTTTACAAGACGAAGATTATGCTAAACTCGTAGCAGAAAGAAATCATGAGTTTCTACTTTTTTTACATGTACAATCCCAAAAGAGATCCTGCGTGTTCGTCAAAATGGAACGATTTCTTAAACAACATGATGCTGTGGCAGAAAACTTTCACATACAAGTTTTTTGGCATCATATCCTGTTTTTTCTTATCAGTGGCAGAAAACTGTTGCAGATGATTTCACATACAAGTTTTTTTCGCATCATATCCTGTTTTTTCTTATCAGTGGCAGAAAACTGTTGCAGATGATTTCACATACAAGTTTTTTTCGCATCATATCCTGTTTTTTTTATCAGTGGCAGAAAACTGTTGCAGATGATTTCACATACAAGTTTTTTTTCGCATCATATCCTGTTTTTTCTTATCAGTGGCAGAAAACTGTTGCAGATGATTTCACATACAAGTTTTTTCGCATCATATCCTGTTTTTTTTTATCAGTGGCAGAAAACTGTTGCAGATGATTTCACATACAAGTTTTTTTCGCATCATATCCTGTTTTTCTTATCAGTGGCAGAAAACTGCTGCACATGATTTCACATACAAGTTTTTTCGCATCATATCCTGTTTTTTTCTTATCGGTGGCAGAAAACTGTTGTAGATGATTTCACATACAAGTTTATTCGCATCATATCCTGTTTTTTTCTTATCAGTGGCGGAAAACTGTTGAAGATGATTTCACATACAAGTTTTCTGACGAATACCCCATCTCGACATTACTTATCAGTGACCCAAAACTTTGTCCCTTGGCATTTTGCAAAAATTTTTCACATACAAACTCATTGGGAAATTTTCTTCAGATTTTTTCACACGTCTTTAGTCTATAAAAATGAGAATTAGACCAGCAGTCAGTATGCTTTCCTTTTTTTAAAGATCTGTTTGAACTTGTCTGTCTTGGGAGAATCAGTATCTTTGGAGAGACGGCGGGTTTTTGTAACATGAAATGTGGTATTGCACACCATGCAATGATTTCGAAACTATAATTCATCCAGAACTTCTTTCTGTCGCACTGGGAATGTAATTGACAAAAATTTCAAAGGCTAGCTCTACTACAGAATTGGATTTTTTTTCTAATAGAATATATTTTTAGAATAAATTGCCTGATTAGGTTAAAAATAACTCTAATATTAATCATTTTAAGAATAAACTGGATGAATTTAGAAATAATGCTAAAAATTGAATTAAAAAGGACATTTTGGTGCCTGTCTGATAAAATATTCAAGCAAATTTAATTCTTATATTTATAGTATACGAGGGATGTCTAAAAAATATCCGATCTTAGGCCAGAAAAAATATTTCAAACAGGTAATATCAAATTCACAAGTGGTCCCCAGCAGCATGTATATCCTGGTCACGGGAAGATGATATACAGCACCTAGCATTTCTCAAATGGTCATCCATTTCATACTGATCAAGCTAAACGTTGCTTAATTTCGGTGATCTAATGAGAACCAGTGCGTCAACGTGATTATGTTGTACTTTTTCATAGCTTATGTTTTATTGTGGTGGAATGCCGACATTCTCATGGCAAACTCAGCTTTACATATACAGTCAGCTCCCCAGCCCCATTGGAGGGGGAAAAAGTTAGAATGTCCACTCACCTCGATCTCAAGGCTAGCTCTATTTTTTATCTGATTTTCTCTCGGTCGGTGACTGTAATTCAAAAAAAAAATTTTCTTTACACATTCCTCAATCCAAAATAACTCAAACAATCTAACAATAAATGCTTATATTTCTATTTTCCTCCTAAACTTGAAATTGTGAAAACAACCACAGTCGCATTCCCAATGCAACCTCTACACATAGTACCCTCTAGATTATAATTTCTATTCACTATCCACTTTTTATGTGCTGACCTCAAGCAGGCGGGACTAGGACCACTACGTACAGCGAAACAACTTCATTGCCTACGACAACTTGCGCATGACAAGGCCAGATGGCCTGGGACTAGCATGGAGGACTGATTGCAGCTACGGGATGTCATTTGACTACCACAGTTTTTAATAAATAAATAAATAATCCACTTTCTTCGATCATCTCATTACACATGAACAAACAGACAGACAAGAACTACAACTTTATATATAGACAAGATGAAAGATGACGAACTTATAATAACTTAATCTCATCTGTTTCGGAATTCTTTAGACAATAATTTGTATTTATATTACTTGGATGCACCTGAAGACGGTCGGATGTTACATCGGCCGAAACGTTGTGAGAATAACATCCAAGATGAGAACAGTAGTCCGAATAATCTGCATAATACAAATAAATCTTATCTGTTGTTTATTTTTGGTTCCTGTTCTTCGAGTTTTAGTTTTGTTTGAAAATCTGTTGCCTGTGCGTATTCCCCAACCCTATCTTTGCACTTTCCATCAAATATGATTGACAAAACTGAATTAGAAATGTCTCCGATCTGATTGCTATTTGTTTGTTGTGTTTATGAATGGCTAGATTCCATGCTGATAATCTTAATCTTTAAATGGCTTACACAATAAGTTATGATTTGCTATACTTAACCAAGTTTTGACTTGGATATTCTAATAAAGCTAAAACACAAATCAGACAGTTATTTATAAAAAAATGTTTGAAATGTTGTAATTACGAGTTATCATTATTTAAATTGTTTCAACTGTTTGAATTTAAAACTGAGCCATTTTGAAGTTGAGCCATTTTGAAGTTCAGCCTTCTTGAAGTTCAGCCCTTTTTTTAAGTTGAACCTGTTCGAAGTTAAGCCTTTTTGAAGATGTGCCAGCTTGAAGTGGAGTTTTTTTTTAAGTTGAGCCTTTTTTTAAGTTGAGCCTTTTTTTAAGTTGAGCCTTTTTTAAGTTGAGCCTTTTTTTAAGTTGAGCCTTTTTTTAAGTTGTGCCTGCTTGAATTTGAGTCTTTTTGAATTGGAGTCTTTTTGAAGTTAAGCCTGCTTGAAGTGGAGTCTTTTTGAAGTTGAGCCTTTTTTGAAGTTGATCCGGTTTGAAGTTGGGACTGGTTTGAAATTGGGACTTTTTTAAGTTTAGCTCTTTTTAAAGAATGGGTTAAAAAGGTGCAATAAAATACTTATTTGAAAGTCGGCTTTTAGAAATTTTTAATTTGGAGTTCAGGCTTTTTAATTTGAACTTAAACCTTTTTAATATGATCATAACATGTCTAGTAAAGATAAAATACAAATCAGACAGTTAATTATAAAAGATGAAAAAAAATCTGTATGAAAATGAATAAAAAACGATTAGAAAAGGTTGAATTTAAATATAAAATATTTGTAGCTAATAAAAAGAAAAAAAATAAGATTAATAAATCAATTCACAGCCGAATTAAAAACATCAGAGACTCAATCAGTTTTCTGTTCTTCTATAAATAACCGCTTTCTCTTTCACGTGGATCTCAGAGGTCACAAAACCAATAACGTCTTGTACCGAAGCGTATCTGTGATTTCTTTTTTTCCTTCTCTTTTGGTTCTTCCAATTTTTTTCAAAAAAGCTGTAGCTTGTCGATGTTCTTCAACCTTTTACACGACTCATGGCAACATATTTGTTCAAACAATAAAGCTTCAACATAAAACAGAAAGGAAAACATTCATGGTTAAAACACTGATAACTGATCTTTCATCTGAGTATCACCAGCCGTCCTCATAGTGTGTCACCTGACCAGACTTTTTCTTGTTGGTGTTTGCTTGTCTGTTTAAAAAAATGACTCTTCCCCCATAAAAGGAATTGTCATTATTAGCTAAATACTTGTTAGATAAAACGAATATGCTTCATTCTTTATTTATTTAAAATTGTAGCAATTTAATTCTTTTTAAAACAATAATTATTTTTGTTTGAAAATAATTGTCAACTAAATATTCTTCAAATCAATAAAAAGAACGTCACTTTTTTAAATGTATTTATTTAAAATTGTACCGTTTTAGTTGACGGTACGACATAATTTGATTTTGGAACAATTAATTTTAAAATGGGTAAAGTTGGATTGGACGATCTCATTTTTGTAAATAGGTGTGAAACGTGATAACATACATACAAACATGAAATGCCTTAGCATATCATTATATAGATTATAATAATTATACTAATAATAATACTAATAGTCGATTTACATTAAAACAAAGTATTGATACTTTGATAAAAACTAAAACACAAATTACTTTTAACTTAAGTATTTATTTCTTTTTACACATTAAAATAAAAATGTCACAAACTTTCGAAAACTTTCTACTGATGATTTGTTTGTTTGCTAGGCGAGTCAGATTTCTGCAAAGAGTTCATGAAGATCGTGCCTCAGGATTGTCTGGTCTGCATGAAGTCCTCCTACTTACTCATAGCTATTTGTTTACCTGCAGGATTACAGGTTTTTACCTCCAACACCAAGGTTCAGCTTTTGCATGCGAAGTCGGGGAAGGTTTAGTCCAGAACACACAAGTTGCTCTTGAATTCTATTGTAACAATTATTTCGGAATTTATCTAATTCCATCGTTAAAAAATTCTACACCATTGCTGTTCTTAATCTTATTAGGCAACTTGTTTCAAACATGTGGCTTTATTACCAAAAAAAACATTTTTTTATAAATTTACTTTTTGAAATCTCTCTTTCAAAATCAAGGAGAAATATTGAGTAGATTTCAATAGATTGGATCTGAGAAGATCACAAACACCGAAACCTTCACTTCATTGATTTGCGATAACATGCCTGACATGTCTTTGCTTGTCACATGCAGAGAAAGGGACGACCAGAGGATGACGGATCCTGATGCCGACTCCGCCTGGATTTTTACCAGAGCCCTGTTAGCTGTGTAGCTAGACACTACCATGTTGCCACCGGCCCTACCACGGTGAGGAAGGGTTGGAATTTAGGGAGATGTTTTTGATGTCGCTTACAGCATTGGATAGCAGCTAGATACTTCTAATCTGCTATGACAATGATCTCATTGGCTGAAGAGATTCAGGAATACTTTCGCTCCTCCCCTTTTTTGTCCTTTAATCCTCACATTCCATGAACTATGTTTCTGACAAAAGGGGGATAATTGCTGTTTTCTTGGTCGGCTGTTTTTTTGAGTGTCTCGTATATGGAGATTTTCAATCCTCTCATGGTATTCATCATCATTTACCTGTCAATCTATCCATCTCATTAACCCTTATCTCCGAGTGTTTTTATTTTAGCCTTCATAAGTGGTGATTCATTAGTCAAAAAACAAACAAGATGAAGACTTTGAAGGACTTAATTAGCCAGATAATGAGATCTGCTCTGAACGGAACTGTTTGTTAATTCTTCAGAGATCGTTTGTCTTACTGGATCGTCATTAGTTATCAATAACTCAAAGACGTTTTGTACCCAAAATACATGTTTTTTTTATTTATTTTGGTACAATATTCGATCAGGAAAAGAGACGGTCAGTATCTATTTTTAATATCTACATACCAACACATACGTTCGTTTTAACCTCTAAACGAATTCTATCCACATACTCCTGGATCATGTGGTCGTTGACTTCAGCTTCTTGTATTTTACCCATGTTTTCCCAGACATATCATCTTTTAACTTATGATCCTCTTGACACTTCCTATCTCCGTCCTTTTAAAGGCAACCTCAATAAAAATTCTCCCTTTAGTCAGTACTATTAGAATGCACTAATAGTATCAGGGGTCAGATTTATCTCCCCCTCATATTTTTGATTTCATAAGAATCACGGTTATCTGCCCCTAATTACTTTCCTTGTTAATTTTTATAGAAGGCGATTATATAGTTGTCTCTGTGTAAATAAAGAAACGCGCCTCATGTGTTCGTTGCAATACAACAAGTATGTGTTCATTTCTTAAGTTTTCCCTCAAGCCTGAATTATAAAGTTTGCACAAAACAAAGATATCTCTGTGATTAAGCATCGGATTAGCAAATATTCAATAACCCTAACCCTAACAACTAGGATAGTTTCTCCTCGACAGAAATCATGTTTATATTTCTATCAAATAAAACAAAAATGGCTTCATACAACTTTTTCCAAAATCACAGGGCAGAGAGGTAAAGAGGAGGTAATTGTTTTGTTTTTTGCACTTCAGTTTATTCTAATACTAGCTGGCTTCACCCGCTAACTATAGCTCCGTAATTTATTTTCTATTCACTACTTGAAGTCATTGAAACGAAACTAATCTAAAACTAAAATAAGAAAAACCTAATCGATAAGAAGACAAAATAAATCGATAAGGAAACGAAGACAAAACTAATGCTATTGCAACCTCAAACTTAAGCGCCCCCCTCTCTCTCTCCCCCTCTCTCTCTCTCTCTCTCTCACTGAGGTGTGAGTGGTCAATGGCAAAAGAATTTGAAATCGAGATGAATTTTTCAACCTGGGGCGCCACGGCTCTCACCAATGTTCCAACAAATCGCCTAAAAAAATTAGAATCTCACTTTTTATTTTAGGAGAGGAGGTGATTTAGCTAAGGGTGTTAATCTACACTACATTGTTTTACATACTGAAAGTGTCAACTGATATGTTTTAAAGGAGACAGGAAGACATTCATTGATGAAACAAAAGTATTCTACTTCTACTACCCATGGATCGTTTGAAGTATGATAAAATTAACATTTTCAGAGAGTGGGGAAAAAATGGCGAAACAAATATGTGATGGAGAGAGGACGAAGAAGAGAAAAAAGAGAAAAAGAAAGATAAAGCAAGAGAAAGTCAGAAAGAGAAAGAGAAATAAAATCGAGCCAAATGAGGAAAAAATAAGGATGTAAAGCTCTAGCAATTTGGCCTTTTCTTATGAAAACAGAAGCGGAATTCCGCTTTTTCTAAATTACAAAAAAAGCGGAATTCCGTTAAAAAAACGGATAACTCTCATCCCTGCTCTCTCTCTCTCTCTCTCTCTCTCTATCTATCTTCTAATACCGCAAAGCATGTCGGACACATTCACTTTTATTATATAGAAGCATCTTAATTATCAAAACAACATTCCTAATCAGTTAGTGTTTCTATTATCCAGTCACCATAAAATTCCATTGGCACTACATCTACTTCATTCTCCTGTCCAATAACTTGGTCACACACGATTCATTGCTATGAGAAGGTATTGCCCAATGTTTGGACTCTCCAGAGGCAACACAAACCCATTCTTTTATCATGTACAGAGTTGATCAGAGCCAAACCTTCATCTAAAAACCTTGTTTATTCTTTTATTTATTAAGGGTAAAATTAATTCTCTGAACAGAAGTTTTCCACCAATTTTATGTCCCCTTACGAAGATATAATGCTACTAAACCTTATGTCTAGGATCCTTATTCCAATTTTGATCAAAATTCATTACATAGTTTTGATTCTAGAAAATATCTCAAATTTAAGGCATAAGCTAAGAGGTCGTAAGAAGAAATTGAAATTCAGGCAATCTTGTTTAATTGGTGTCGAGTGAGTATAGATCAAATTTATTAGAAATTTGAAATATTACAATTTTCAGATGGAAGATTGTGCCCATATTATGCACCATAAAAAACCTTCTAAAATACTAAAAAAAAAACTGAAATTTGGAGAATCCTGCTTAATTGAGGTCTAATATTTATTGTTAAATTTTAATAAAATTCAGCGTTATCTGAATTCTTACGAATGTCTTCCACACTCTTTTTACCCATTTGAAGGAAATTATATTAAACTACATATAGCTCACATTAGCCACCTTTATGCCTAATAGCTTTATTTAAAATTCATAATTAATGCTTAATTAATTTAGGAGTGAATCATGCACGTACAAATCTATAAGCATATACACATACCTAACTTTATATGAATCTATACATATATATATATATATATATATATATGTTAGATAATATCTTGTGAGAGTTGGACGCATCTATTTGAGACGGGTTTGGCTTACGCGAATTGTAGCGCAGTCATCTCGTGCAGTTCGGTTCGATGTGTTCCCACGGATCACGGTGACAAATGATCTGACCTTAAGGTTAAGGGTTCAGATTGCACCTGTGCGATCACGAGGTTTGATGACGTCAGAGTTTGGTTAGCGTAAACTCTCGATCACAGCGAACTTGTTCAGGTCGGCTAATTAAAATAGTTAAATAAAAGCGGCCTGAATTAAAACAAAAATGACTTTGTTGTACTTGTTAAGAAGTTAATTTCAGCCCACGAAGAATCGCCGGCACGATGGACGACCAACGAAGATTAGGGCTACGGGGCAGTGTCTGCGGGGACGGTGATGACAAGACAACCATAGCAGTCGCGAAAAATGGTTGCAGGCGAAAAAACGGTGGTACGAATAGTATCACACGACAGCGACAAGCGTGCAAAACAAATGGTGGCGAGAGAGACGTACAGGCAGTACGAGTAGCAGTAGCAACAAAAGCGATCGGAGAACGCGGAACCTAGCTACGACATATCGCCACATTTGAATCAACAGCGAAGTTCTATGACGACCAAACGAGTTATTGGGAAGCCAATAACCAGCAATGTAACATATATATATATATATATATAATAATGAATATTTAATTATTATCTACATATATATACGTTTCATCCATGTGTAATCATTAGTGTAGAGACAACGGTTCAAACCGGTCGCATGATTTGAACCCCGGAACAAGAGTAACTTTTAACTCAATTTCGAACGCTCTAACCAATGAGGCCAATTTCAATCGTTACATGACATGAGGAGAAATAAATCCTATTTATGTCAAGCAGGCGGACAACTATAGTCAACCGTCATAACAGTGTCAAATAAGTAAAATGAAGAAAACAATTTGGATGTTGATGGTTTGGATTTGTTTTTGTGTTATTTTTTGTTTAATTTGATGGAAAAAATTTCACTGAGGAAACCATCTTGAATTTATTATCCAGAGAAAATGTATCTTTTTAAAGACGGGCAAAAACAATCATGTGAAATAAAAATGTTGTTTTTTTTACACAAATTCGGAACATTTATACAAATTACTATTATTTATCCCTTTTCTTTTAAAAGCAGTTCAATAATGGAAAAAAATCTAATAGTCATTGTTTAGGCAAAACAACAAAATAAATATCAAAAGACACTGGAAAATTGATCTCAATTTCCTTCATAATGTCATCCTTAAGTCCTTTGATTAAAAGAATACACATACAATAACATATGAATTAAGAAAACATATTTTCATCTTTTCCCTTGCTCCATACTTCATGTTATCAAACTATACTCTTCCCTATACTTCATGTTATCAAACTTACTTCATGTTATCAAACTATACTCTTCCCTATGCTTCATGTTATCAAACTTACTTCATGTTATCAAACTATACTCTTCCCTATACTTCATGTTATCAAACTATACTCTTCCCTATACTTCATGTTATCAAACTATACTCTTCCCTATACTTCATGTTATCAAACTTACTTCATGTTATCAAACTATACTCTTCCCTATACTTCATGTTATCAAACTTACTTCATGTTATCAAACTATACTCTTCCCTATACTTCATGTTATCAAACTTACTTCATGTTATCAAACTATACTCTTCCCTATGCTTCATGTTATCAAACTTACTTCATGTTATCAAACTATACTCTTCCCTATACTTCATGTTATCAAACTATACTCTTCCCTATACTTCATGTTATCAAACTATACTCTTCCCTATACTTCATGTTATCAAACTTACTTCATGTTATCAAACTATACTCTTCCCTATGCTTCATGTTATCAAACTTACTTCATGTTATCAAACTATACTCTTCCCTATACTTCATGTTATCAAACTATACTCTTCCCTATACTTCATGTTATCAAACTATACTCTTCCCTATACTTCATGTTATCAAACTTACTTCATGTTATCAAACTATACTCTTCCCTATACTTCATGTTATCAAACTTACTTCATGTTATCAAACTATACTCTTCCCTATACTTCATGTTATCAAACTTACTTCATGTTATCAAACTATACTCTTCCCTATGCTTCATGTTATCAAACTTACTTCATGTTATCAAACTATACTCTTCCCTATACTTCATGTTATCAAACTATACTCTTCCCTATACTTCATGTTATCAAACTATACTCTTCCCTATACTTCATGTTATCAAACTATACTCTTCCCTATACTTCATGTTATCAAACTTACTCATGTTATCAAACTATACTCTTCCCTATACTTCATGTTATCAAACTTACTTCATGTTATCAAACTATACTCTTCCCTATACTTCATGTTATCAAACTTACTTCATGTTATCAAACTATACTCTTCCCTATGCTTCATGTTATCAAACTTACTTCATGTTATCAAACTATACTCTTCCCTATACTTCATGTTATCAAACTATACTCTTCCCTATACTTCATGTTATCAAACTATACTCTTCCCTATACTTCATGTTATCAAACTTACTCATGTTATCAAACTATACTCTTCCCTATACTTCATGTTATCAAACTTACTTCATGTTATCAAACTATACTCTTCCCTATACTTCATGTTATCAAACTTACTTCATGTTATCAAACTATACTCTTCCCTATACTTCATGTTATCAAACTTACTTCATGTTATCAAACTATATTCTTCCCTATACTTCATGTTATCAAACTTACTTCATGTTATCAAACTATACTCTTCCCTATACTTCATGTTATCAAACTTACTCATGTTATCAAACTATACTCTTCCCTATACTTCATGTTATCAAACTTACTTCATGTTATCAAACTATACTCTTCCCTATACTTTTCCCTTACTCCTCCCTTCACGTTATCAAACTATATATATATATATATATACATACATATGGAAAATGAAAAACGAAAAAAACAAAATTATTTATATATTCATCAACGTTTCGTCTTTATTTCAAGACTTTGTCAAGATGATTTATTTGAAAAAATAACATACAAGTACAATCTGAAAATATTTGGTGCGTCTGTAACGCAAGAAGATTTTTTTTTTTCAAACGAAACATAGTCGTTACAATTCGAAAAATGGGGTGCGATTATGACGTGAAAAGAATGTTTTTGTTCTTGTATCTTTTTTTCGAACGAACGATAGCCGTTAGAATTCAATATATATTATTATTATTTACTATTTATTTATTTTATTATATATTGACACAAACTAGCATATCTCCACTGATCTGTATATAACATGAAACATGCGCACGGCAGATACATTTACATCTCGAATAACTAGTATAAGATATTAAAAACTTGAAGTGATAAGGGCTTTCTACCATTATAACAGGTTAATATGCCGTAATACAAACCAACCAACCAACAGTACAGTCATATGAAAGAAGTGATTGATAAAACGATGCAGTGGATCTATATATCGACAAATTTACAGATCTGACAAGTAAAAATACCCAAACATTAAGAAAGTTTATAAATACAAATTAATATTTGAACATTGGAAACCAATCTATATATAAAGTCATAGTCTGTTTCTTCGTGAACTCCTCTTAGTGTTATGTTTACCATACTGACCAATCTTCCAAACCTAAGCAAATCGCCGGTGCTCATGTTGTGTAGCAGTAGAATGTAATACCTTTATGTGACGTTTGTAGTAGCAGCGAATATAGAGGTGGTCTGTTGCTCTCTTTCTTGTCAATGTTAATTGTAGCAGACGTTTTAATAGTTGTCGTAGTATTGGCAATGTATAATAAGAACAACATCAATTCTCGCTTTTTGATTTTAATCATTTTTAAAAATTATTATTTTTACATTACACTGTATTATTATTCTGCAGTAGTCTTCCCTCAATCCGTCTCATGTGGAGAGAGGGGACCTCTGAAATACGTCTACTTCGCTTTGCCGACAAAACCCAAAATAACCTCTTATCTTTCTCTTTCTGCCACGAGTCACTATCTATCGTCACTTCCTGTTCGTTACGTCACTTCCTTTACATGTTTGCTAACCACTTTCAAAACAATGTCACCTATCATCATCATCATCATCTACATTACTAGTTATATCATTATTCGGTGCTTGTATAATAAAAAGCCGAAAAAAAGTTTTTTTGTCTTTTACTTTTAAAGAGAGGTAAATAAGGGGCAGGTAACTCTTCTCATCAGCTCTAGCTTTCAAACAATATTTTTCCATAAAATACAATTTTTTTTGTTCTATTAATCTAAATTAAAGCAATTTACTTAATAATAAATGCACAACAAGGGTTAGGGGTTAGGGTGTAGGGTTAGGTGCATGTTTCTGCACCAGAAATTAATCTGTGTGCTTGTAGAAAATCTATTTGTTTTGCACTGTCTGAGGGAAAATAAATAATATCTTCGAACTTGAAAGAGTTAAGATCCATTTTCCTAATTTCAGAGAAAATCGTGTTTAAAAAGCGTGGTAAGAGTTACCTGCCCCTTATTTACCTCTCCAACAGTAAAAGACAAAAAAAACTTTTTTTCGGCTTTTTATTATACAAGCACCCATTATTCTTACTTTCTCTACCTACCTAGTTAGAAATCGAGCCTCATAACCATATATATTCTAAAACTACATTATCCAGGGTACTTGGATAAGTATATTTCATTTTGATCAAACGAAATACAACATTATTGAGAGGTTTGCGTTCACATTTGACATCCATAAAAAAGAAATACAAAGTTTTACTTTATTTTATTTATAATTTTAAAATTATTGAAATAGAAAATCGATTTATATAATAAAGTTGTATTTCGTATCTGTTTGTTTGTTCACAAATTCTAAGGTTTTAGAAACTACAATACCCAGGATACTTAGATAAGTATATTTCATTTTTATCAAAGGGGGTACAACAATATTGTTGAGTCTACGTGAGAGCCGGACATTAAAAAGAAAGCTAAGGTGTATGACGTTATACTGTATTTTATTTCATTTACAACTTGAAAATTGTAGAAATTAAAAAATAGGAATAGAAATGGTAATACAGGGTTTAGGGGTTTAGGGCGTGGAGCAGGGAAACGTAGGGTGTGTCTCAAGGGTGTTAGAGATTATAAATTTACCGAAAATCATTTCAATAAATGTCACTGTACTTACACTTCTTCTTATCCAATCAAATCAGAGTAGATTTTTGAACTCCACCCACAAAATTGAATATTATAAAATGTAAAAATATAAGAATAAAGAAAGTTATATGGTGTTATAGGTTAAGGGTAGAAAGATATAGTTTTCCTCATTCAATCCCGGACAACGTCGAGTCTTCCTGATAGTTAAAAACAAAGTTACACCATGAATAAATCTATTATGACATTAAGAACTTGAAGCATAGCATCTTTTTTACTAAAATTACTCGATTTCGGTAATAGATAATCCGAAAATAGTGAAAATCCTGTAAAAAATGGAAGACGTATATTCAGTCAATTGCTAAGATCGCTGAAAAAAATTGGTTGGATCATTCCATCACTCCAGAAATTACCTGACTCGAGATGCAACCCTTTACCTATATAAGAGTCAGATATGTCCAAAGACGGAATACTGCTGCCACATCGGGGGAGGTGCTGAGCAGAGTACTCTATTCTGCTTTGACAAAGTTAAAAATCAACTTCAAAATCTCATGAAGAGATATCTCTTCTCTTCCTTACAACCCATTTATCACAGAAGAGACGTTGCTAGTCTTTCTCTACTCTATCGTTATTTCTATTGAAGCTGCTCGACTAAGCTCCAATCGTTTTTTCTTTTTTATAAGACATTCACTCCAGGAACTCATTTTTCTACCATATCGAAAAAAGACTTTCCTTTCTCCCCCCCCCCCCCCCCCCCCCCCCCCCATGTGCCTTGTGTCAAGCTGAATATCAATCGATATAGCTTCTTTGCAAGGCCTTCCTATCTGTGCAACACATTACTGCGGGACTGCTTCCCTGCTGATTACAACTTGGTCATCTTTAAATCCAATGTCAACAAATTCCTCTCATGAACCACCCCACAAGTAATCAAACGCAGTTTATGCCATTGATCAATGTTAGTACTCCCATAGTATTCCTCATTTTTCGGCTAGCAATTATTTCCATCTGACTAAACATTATCTTTGAGTGGCTCCTGGCCTTGATAAGTGGCAAACTCGGAAGTAAAAAAATAACAACGAACCAATAAACGATATAATTTTTTATATTCGAAGAGTAACATAATAATAAAAAAGAGCGATTATATAAAGAATTATTTGTACCTATTTAGATGTATACAAGTTGCACCTATTTAGATGTGTAATAGTTGTACCTATTTAGATGTGTAATAGTGGTACCTATTTAGATGTGTACTAGTTGCACCTATTTAGATGTGTAATAGTTGTACCTATTTAGATGTATACTTGTTGTACCTATTTAGATGTGTAATAGTTGTACCTATTTAGATGTATACAAGTTGCACCTATTTAGATGTGTAATAGTTGTACCTATTTAGATGTGTAATAGTTGTACCTATTTAGATGTGTACTAGTTGTACCTATTTAGATGTGTAATAGTTGTACCTATTTAGATGTGTACTAGTTGCACCTATTTAGATGTGTAATAGTTGTACCTATTTAGATGTATACTTGTTGTACCTATTTAGATGTGTACTAGTTGTACCTATTTAGATGTGTAATAGTTGTACCTATTTAGATGTGTAATAGTTGTACCTATTTAGATGTATACAAGTTGCACCTATTTAGATGTGTAATAGTTGTACCTATTTAGATGTGTACTAGTTGTACTTATTTAGATGTATATTAATTGTACCTATTTAGATGTGTACTAGTTGCACCTATTTAGATATGTAATAGTTGTACCTATTTAGATGCATACTAGTTGTATATATTTAGATGTATACTAGTTGTACATATTTAGATGTATACTAGTTGTACCTATTTAGATATCTACTTGTTGTACCTATTTAGATATCTACTTGTTGTACCGATTTAGATGTGTACTTGTACCGATTTAAATGTGTACTAGTTGTACTTATTTAGATGCATACTAGTTGTACCTATTTAAATGTATACTAGTTGTGCCTATTTAAGTCTGTACTTGTACCGATTTAGATGTGTACTTGTACCTAGGTAGATGTGTACTAGTTGTACCTATTAAGATGCATACTAGTTGTACCTGTTTAGATGTGCACTCATGCCAATTTAAATGTGTACTAGTTGTATCTATTTAGATCTATACTAGTTGTACTTATTTAAATGTATATTAGTTGTACCTATTAAGATGTGTACTAGTTGTACCTATTTAGATGTATAATAATTGTACCTACCCGGCATTGGCCGGTAGTGTTTTTACTTGCAATTTTTTTTTTTGTATTTTTTTTTTACGTCCCTTTTTAAGATGGCGTCCGTATGAAAATAATATCGACGTGGTCAAAGTATTTTCTGGAAGGAATTGGATCGAATTACCGTGTATTGTTCTTAACAACATGCTGCACTGATCCACGAAAAGAATTGACGAACCAGAATCAAATATTCTATCATCATTCCTTCTTTTGTTCTGCTCAGTATCTAAGCTCACTGTTAACCTGATTTTGTGTTAACAGTAATAAATGAAAAATTGGCTAGTCAGAATAAAAGTTTGATTTGTCAGCTTACATTTTAGTGAGGGCAACTTTTCAAACTGGTCAATATAATTTTATATATTAGAAGAAGAATAAAAATATGATAATAACGAGATTGGTTCTATAAAGACTATTTATTATATGACTTTAATTAAGATGGCGTCCATATTTTTTTTAATGATATTTCACCCAAAACAAGGTAGGACGCCACTGTAGACGTAAGGGGCTACTGAGAATTACGGAGTAGGTTTAGGATGTCATTCTAAGTTGGGAGCTATGCTGCGAGATGTCTGTTTACATTAGTTTTAAACCTCTGCATGTCGGTACTGTCGGCGAAACAGGGGACAGGGAGGAGAAAAGAAGCTATTGGAGTAGAAGGCTCTCCGGTATCTGGGGACCTCCACAGTGAATGGATGAGATTTAGCTGATTGTTGAGTTATTGTAGTGAATTTACGTCGAGGGGGCATCAAAGTAGTCAGTTCATCGGAGCATATATGAAAATAATATCGACCCGGTCAAAGTATTTTCTGGAAAGAATTAAATCGAATTACATTTTATTGTTCTGAACAACATGCTGCAACAATCCACCAAAAGAACTGATGAGCCATAATTAAATATTGATTTTGTAGGAAAAAAGTTGTCGATGACAAAAAATCGAGAAAACAACCGACTTTACTTTATATATTAGATATCTATTATATGATCTTCGTTTACAATTATCTCCTTAAACATAATTTCCTTAGAAAGCCTCAGTTTAGTTTTCTGTTTTACGGCAGATCAACTCGTTTTTGTGTTATTTAATGCCAAAAACACAATACATAAACGATTCATTGTATACAAGTTGCTATTTTATTCTATTTCGGTGGGGGGGGGGAGTCAGATTCATAGCTTTCTGTAGTTATTAAATGACCACAATAAATTCGATTCCATAGACTACGGCGGTATCCATTCGGTCAGTCATGCACCCCGTTACTTTTAAGAAATCGTCTGCAGGAAAAATAAATTGTTCCTACGCCCGGAAACAGAGTTTAAAAGTCCTCGATTCACTATGGCTTCAATGCATTTGTCATAATGTGTTGTATGTCCTCAACTCTTCCCGAAATAATGACCGTGGAGTTGGGTTTTGATTTCTTTTTTTAATAGAATATTTTCCCAAGAACTCTCACCAGATTTTCCAAAGAACTCACACCAGATAAATAAGTGTGAGAACTATGGTATATGCTGAACGATTTTTGGCTGCTAGGCATAAAGGTGGGTCATATGGGCAATATTTAGTTTAATTTAATTTTATACAAAAGGGGGCAAAAAGAGGGTGAAAGCCCTTCATAAAAAAATTCAGATGACTCCAAATTTTGTGAACTTTTAACAATAGGTATTTGGGCACAACCTCTCATTAGAAAATCCATTGTATCATTCTCATATCATTTCGCTCCATGCAATGCATGTCCTCAACCCTCACTGGTCAGGTGTCACTTCCATACATCATCACAAATGCCTGATAGACTTTCTTTGTCGACAGTGGTAATGCTCTGCTGGTTAGTAATGGACGAAGTTCGAACTTACGTCATCCACTCCTAACTCTTACAATCACACTAGCACCTGCTCCACCCTGTGCTCCAATGATGTCGCCAAGGTAACAAAACTTTTCGACAACCTCAATAGCTTCACTATCCGGATATACTTTGTCCACATTTGAGTTCTCAGCAATAGAAAATATATTTGATAAGCAAGCCATTTACAGAGTGAAGAAATGCGAAGCTTTTCTTCAAGAAAGGTATATGGGCTAAATGAAATAGCCACCAAAGAGTCTGGATTTTAATCCGATCAAAATTCTATGATGGAAATAAAAAGAAAACCCTGATCCATGACAAGGCTTCAACCTCTAAAGCTGATTTTTCAATTTCTATTCAACAAAGCTGGAAGCAGTTTGAGAAAAAAAATGTTGTTTTTCATAAGTTAAGTCTGGGTCTCAAAGAATTGAGGCTCTCCTAAAAGACAGGTGAAGGGCTGAGGGAGACTTCGGATCTATAGACTCAATGTTAATTAAATACACAAGAAATAAGGGAATACGAAAAGCAGATATAAACAATGCAAAGTTTATATATATATATATATATATATATATAAAGTGGTGTACTAAAAGCGAACTTTTAGGAAAAGTGAAACCTATTGTGAAGAGTATATAGCTCAATATCCAGGATAGAGCAGGTAGAATGAAGAAGAATGGAAAGGAATTAGAGAAGCAAAAGTCAAATCATAATTCAATTTTAACAACCTACCTATCTACATCTCATTCTCGCCGCTGGACTTTTCGACACCGGACTTTTTAGCAATCGGACATTTGCTTGCATTCGGGCAGAATTTTGCCCTGTGTTTCTTCCCCCTACAACTTTTATTTTATTTTTTCAAATTTTAAATCTTGGCCTTTGCCAACTTATCTATCCCAGCGACTTCCTCTGATGATAAGATTTTGATCTTTGAAAAGCCTGGCTTAAGGAAAATTTAACTTGAATAAATTGCTTTTTTTGCGGAATATACCTTGCTCTGAGCAATTGAATTGAATTATGATTTGACTTTTGCTTCTCTAATTCCTTTCCATTCTTCTTCATCATATATATATATATATATATATATATGTATATATATATATATATGATCACATGATGGTGGAACATAATGGGAAAATGTTTTGGAGAGAAATCTGTGACTTTTGTTGTTAGATCTTGGTGCAGGTGAGTGTTATATTCATGTACAGCTGTCTATAACAAGACACAAGTGTGTCTGACTATAGTAGGACACATACGTGACAGGGCAATGTTAGTGTGAAAAGCTTTAGTCGCTGTGAGAAGAGTTCAACATAGGTATGATAAAAAGGAAAGAAGAAGAAGATAGGATATTTGAGTGTTCTTTGGAGAAAGATGCCTGGGTTAATGAGAAGAGTAGAGGTGTAGGTGGGTAGCTATATCGAGTGAGGTTTTTGAAGTCAAGTGCCGTCAATGTTGGAGATGGCATCTAATTGTTATTGACTAAATTTTTTTTTTGGGGGGGGGGGGTATCGGTTTTTATAATCTTTGCAAAATTTCAGGTGCTCACCTTAATCCTAACCCTTAGCCTTACCCTTAAACACACAACTTTGTAATTAAATGGAAACATTTTTGATTGCTTTAAAAAAAAAATTAAATTGTATTTTTTGAGTTTACCGAAAATGCTGTATGGAGCCACCTGCGTATTGACCATTTTAAAACGCTTTTTATTTTGGGCTTTGCAGGGTGAACATCTGGTTTCCTGTATGTAACTACAGGGTAACAATATACATTTTTTATTCCTGGTAATTCCATAATCTTTCAAGTTTAGTGATTTCATAATTTGTTCCTTATTATGAAAATAATTTCGATTAGTAATTAAAATAAATTATTTTAATTCATCTCAGGTATTTTCTATGAAGCCCGAAAGTCTGGCTATTAAATAAAAAGGTTTTGTCTGAGATTTGTTTTGAATTTTTGAATTTTTCATGTATTCGAAATAACCAAAGTAATGCTTGTTATGGGGTGATGTTGATCTACCCTATTTCGAGTGTAGATGGACTCTTCCAGAGACTAGGAATGGAGTTACGACTAAGTGTCGTGGCAGTCATGGCTACATTCATTTTCCGTTTGGTGACGATGATGGACATATCAGTTGAGGTTCCGATTTCGGCAATCAGTGCGACAGAAACTGAACCATTTCGGTGATCTTTTATCTGTCAGGCTGATGGTATTAGTTCTGGGTAGTCCTAGGAGGGGCATCCTCCCAGACATTGTCTCCCCTCTTTGGGGTGGAGTAAGTTTATTGCTTACTGCCTGAGGCGCCCCAGCCGGGGAATGCGAATGGAGCTGCCCAAGTAATTTTTAAAAGTTCAGAGTGCTCCTTCTTTAGAGGCGCTGGCTTGACTCTCCCCACCTTCTGGCCTTGTGCCACATCTTCCTGCGGTGGGAAAGAAGTAAATACCGTCATTGGTTGCAGCCATAGCCACAGTATCGTATGCAGACTTTCTGTAACATACTATTTCTGTACTTCTGTAAATACCCTCAAGTAAATATACCACCGTGTTGTCTTAATTATTATCAGGCCTTCAAGCTCGCAACAAGCTTATTTAATTGTTAATGTTTCTCAGTTTATTCTTTCGTTCGGTTAAAATTGAACAATTATTTCTCCAGAGTGATGAAAGAAGGAAAATAAAGAAAAATTTGAATGTCAAAAGAAAGAAGAAAAAAAACAACGCAATGAAAAAAGGAAATAATTGCAATATCAAATGTTTAAGTAAAGATTAAATAAGAAGATAAAATCGGCGGAAAATCTGTTTATTCAAAAAAAAATTAATCAAGATGGATGAAATTTGATCTGATGGAAGTTACAGTCAATAAATGTTCTTTTTTTTGTTAGAGTTTTCAGTTTCAGATCAAATTCGGAAAGATAAACAAAACAGAAATAGAAGTAAAAAAAACTACAATATTTCAGTCGTTTATTGGTCACTTGTTATCGCTTTGCAAACAAGATTATACAAAGTGTGGAAAGATTTTGAGGACAGAGTTATACATATGCAAGAATGACTTAGAAACAGATAATCATTTCTTTCTTCTAAAAAACGTTTTTTTGAGGATAAGAATAAATATATTGTTTTCTTTTTAGTTTTTTTTAGTAAACCATAAAAGTACCCGACTAAAAGTCAGCAGCAAACGGTGTTCGGTCAGATTTAGTTCCTGATATTAAACTTCATCCATAATATCACTTACGGCGAGAGTTTCAGTTTTCCCAAATTTATTAATTTATTTATTAAATTTTTAGGTGAAAGTACAGAATAGTTAACAAAGCCCCCACTCTCCATGTTAAGAATGGCTTTCTAAATAATAACGTTATTATATTAGCACGGTCAGTAAACTACAGAAGATTATTTAGAAAGCCATTCTTAACATGAGAATGAGGGCTTTGTTAACTATTCCGTACTTTTACCAAACAATGTAAGAAATAAATTAATAAATAAAAATTAATACAAAGCTTGGCAAACTAGAAGAGTAAGTGACCCAAAACAGGAAGTCTTTAATATCAGGAACTGAATTAGACGGAACACCGTTTACTGCTGACTTTGAGTCGGGTACTCGTCTGGTTTGCTGTCTTTTTAAAATTATTATTGAGTAACCATTTATCAAGGTCAAGAATCACTCAAGGATAAGGGTTAATGAGACGAAAATGATTGGCAGCAGAAAGATGGGGAAAACTATTGGAGTACCAACATTGATCAATGGTATGAACTGATTTTGATTCATTAAAATCTTCTTCAGCTTCAATACTGTTTTTTTCTGTCATATATGAATTGCTTACATGCTAGGATCAGGTGGCCATTATTCATATTAGACATTACTCTAACTATGGAGACTTTTAGGGATAGTCATATCAGGGTTCTCATTAACCATTTTCTCAACTATATCCCATACATAGTAGTCCAAAAGACTGAGATCTGGGGAGCGAGGGAAACCAAATATTAGGGGCCCATGTGATCATGAAAAGTTTTCGTCTTTAATTTCTGTCTTTAGGAATCTATTTGCTCAGATTAATCGATTTTTCTTTACATTTTCTGATGTAAAATGAGCATTACTCATCACATAAGACTTGTGTCTGATGTCTTTGTGGAAAATATTTCAGATTGTTTCTTTCTAACACAAGGTGTTATTTGCAATCGACCTTATGCTTCTTTCTAAGGTTTACCACCAACGGTGTGCTGTACTTGCCGAATAAATTCAGGTGTTCTAATGCTATCAGTGTTTCTAGAATGTTTCTTACACTTTGATGATGGTGATAACTTTTTTTTATCTTAAGACTGTAACTCTTTACGAACTTTGTAAACGAAAGATCAAGCAATGATTCTCTGGTCTATCCGTAAAAGGAAAGTTCTTGAAAAATAAAATTTATGTATTCTCCACCGACTGCCAACTGCCTTTTGCACCTCTTTCTCTCTCCACTTCACTTTGCTCAGTGAGCAACAACAACAACTATTTATCTACTTCCCACAAAGTAGAATGTGACACAAGGTCGGAAAGTGGGAATTGCGCACTCTAGAGGAAGAGTACTTGTTGCCTTTAAAAATTGCCTGAGCAGCCCCGTCGGCATTCCCCGGTAGGGGCGCCTCAGGCGATTAGCAATAAACTAACCCCTTCTCGAAGGGTGAGAAGGCAAAGCCTGGGAGGGTAGACCTAGAACTGCACAGGACAGTCCCATAGACCGGCGTAAATCATGCCCCGAATGCCAAGACAATACGAGTCTATGGGGTGCAGTATCCATCGGAACAGATACTACACTTTGATCTTGGCCAAAAGGCCAAGAACATTGCTCAGTGAGCAACAACAACTCTTCAAAAAAGAGTACAGTTTTTATACTGTTAAATCTACCCCTATGCAAATTGACTTCCCCCCAGAGCCATCTAGTGGTTAGAGACTCCAAACAGCCAATTTGCAAAGGGGGGATAACTCAAATGGCACTTAACCACGGATTCTATTTCGAAATTGCTATATCAAACATTTATAGTTATGATAACTGTGTGCCACTTCATTTCATTTGTTGTCTAATTATCGGGGCTACCATTGATAATTTTGAAATAAATAAAAGTCAAATAGTATTCTTGCTAACGTATCTTCTAATATATCGTACGCACCCTTATATACTGAACCAACCTTTCGTAAAACTGTACCAAAGAATGAGAGCAAGCTACCCTAGTGTATTACATAAAATGTTCTGTTTGAAATTCCATACAGATTCCTGAGTTCGACAACACGCACATGAAGAAAGTCAGAGGTTACATTGGCTGAAACGTTGTGAGAATAACATTCAAGATGGAGGAGGTTTTTCGCCTCAAATCACGCTACACACTCTCCCAGCACGCGCATCAGCTTCTGGAAACCGTCCCAGACACCACCTCAAAGCAGATGTGGACCAAGAACCGCTGGAGGGAAGATTGGCAGCAAGCTGACCAACACCGACTGCACATGTTCATCACCGACCCAGACGTCATACCAGGGGCTGAGCTGCCACGAAGGCAATGGACCAATCTGAACCGCCTGAGAACTGGTGTGGGCCGTTTTTCTGCCACAATGAGAGACTGGGGTCTGAGAGAGGGTGCTGCCTGTGAATGTGGCCACCCAGAACAGACAGTTACACACGTCATAGAGGAATGCCCGCTGTTCAAACCACCCAATGGCGAGCAGGGCATAGCGGACCTTGATGACGAGACGAGAACCTGGTTTGCCAAGACTGAGCTGCAGCTTTGAGGGAGCTGGCACAAGAAAGAAGAATAACATTCAAGATAAGAACAGTAGTCCAAAAAATCCGCCTTCACGATATAACAACTCTGTGCCTTTTTATTTATTGTCTAATTATTGGTGCTGCTATTGATAATTCTGAAATACAGAAAATATAAAGTCAAATAATATTCCTGCTATAGCAAAACAAATATATGTTATCAAATGCCTTACATACTCAGTATTTTAATCAGTGTTTGGTTGTATGTTCGTCATTTCACATAAATACTGAGCCGACCTTCATTAAAATTGTACCAGAGATGTATCTTTTGATAAAGAAGTGTCTCATTAAATGTCGGATGTCATCTCGATCTGGAATGTTTTGTTTGTTAATTTTATGGCTATTATCATTATTATGTAATGGTGTGTGTTGTATTTGCAAAATAAGGGAAGTAACTTACTGAGTAAAAATAAATTAGCTCCCTTTGATTTTTGATTTTCTATCTTTTTACATATATTAAAACTAAATTGAGTTGTTTCACTCTTATCAATTTGACATAAATAATGATCATGGGTCTTCAGGAAAATTTTATTAGACATTTGTCTTTATATGAGAAAGTTTCTCAGTAAATGTTGGAAGTGATCTGAATACAGATTTATGATTTTTGTTAATCTTATAGCCTTTATATTATTATGATAAACATGATGTTTATTGTATTTTAATTTTCTATCGTTCTACATATATAAATTTTCTATCTTATTTTAATATACAAAGTAAAGTCAGTCTCTTTCTTGATTTTTGTCATCAATAGCTTTATTCCTACAATATCAATATTTGATTCTGGTTCGTCAGTTCCTTTTGTGAATCGTTGCAGCATGTTGTTAGGAATTATAAAACGCAATTCAATTTGTTTCTTTCCAGAAAATACTTTGACCAAGCTGGAATTATTTTTCCTACAGATGACATCTTAAAAAAAGGGACATAACTGTATTCGTCAATACAGAGTTACTTCCCCTTGTTTTAAAAAATATATTTTGGAAAAAAAAACGGCATAAGTTTAAAACAATAAAAAAACGAACCAATAAAAAAGATATTAGATTAAATAAGATCAATAAATAACTCAAATAAATCATTTTTTATTAAATTTATTTTCTGATAAGAAACTGATTTTTATTTCATTAAGTTTTCACAATGGGTGGCAGGGAATCAATAATCGCTTCAGAAGTAAAAAGAAAAAGAAAAAAACAGAAAAAAACGCATACTTTCTTCACACTGTCCTTCTTCGGTTTCATCGTGGAGGTGCCCATAGTGTCATGACTACTGATGTGAATTGTGGAATCGGTGAAGGCAAATTCAATTTCTGTCCGTTCCGTGTCACATTCGCATAATCATTCTTAATACCCTTGAGAAATGCATAAAACCACATTCTCTCAAGTCATGATAAAATAGCGGCTGAAATTCGTCTATAATTGGCATTGGACAAGATTTATATGAATTACTAGACAACCTCCCAATTCTGTTTGGTCACATTCTAATTATCTGTTTTCATTGGTTACTATTTATATATGTATATACTAGCCGGAATACTCATCCCAGGATGGGTTTATCAGTGATGTGAGTTCTCCACTTTTTAGCGGGATTCTGTTTTTTCTTGAATTCAGAAGAAAGCGGATTGCCGCTTAAATCTCCAGGGCCTCCCATATATGTGAGTTCTCCACTTTTGGGTAAGAATATGCATCGTTTCCAATAAAAATAAGTGAATTTTTCGCACGGTTTAATAAGCATGTCCCAGCGTCATTCAACAGGCAAGCCCATTTATAAATCTCTCTCTCTTTTTCTCTCTCACTCTCTTTCTTTCTCTCTGTCTCTCTTTCTCTCTCTTTCTCTCTCTCTCTCTCTCTCTCCCCCCTCTTTCTCTCTCTTTCTCTCCCCCCTCTCTGTCTCTTTGTCTCTCACTCTCTTTCTATCTCCCCCATCCCCCTCTCTTTCTCTCTCCCCCTCCCCCTTTCTCTTTTTCTCCTCCCCCCCGCGCTCTCTCTCTTTCTCTCTCTCCCCCTCCCCCCCTCTCTTTTTCTCCCCCCCCCCGCTCTCTCTCTCTTTCTCTCTCTCTCACTCTCTTTCTGCTAAATCGCTAGAGTCTTATTTCCTTATTTTTTCATCACTACTTGGCTGGATGTTATTTCTTCCTCTCTCGTAATATACTTTTTTTTCTCTTCTTCTTCCTCTCTCCGTCTTGTCTTGCGTTGCCTTCTTTTTCTCTCATCACAGTCTCTCTGAAAAGTGAAAATGTTGATTTTGCTGTGAAGGCTCAGACTTAAGACGATTCATGATGAGAGGTAGAGTAGTTAGATTACTTTTGCTTCATCAAAGTGCTAGTGTGATTACAAGAGTTAGTAGTGTATAAAAGTTCAGGGAATTTTTCTTATCACTAACTCACAGATTGTTACCACTGTTGACCGAGGAAAGACTCTATCAGGCATGTGTACGATATGTGATGATGTTTGGAAGTGAAACCTGGCCAGTGAGGGTTGAGGACATCATCGTCATCGTCATCGTCATCATCATCATTATGATTCAAATCCTGAGAAAATATTAATTAATGGAGGGGCTGGTGTTAGTGTGATTACAATAGGTAGGAGTGGATGGCGTAAGTTCAGCAGATAAGAGTCTATCAGACATGTGTACATGCTGTATGGAAGTGAAACCTTGCCAGTGAGGGTTGAGGACATGTGTTGCATAGATGTGTAATGTTTGTCTTAAAGACAGGCTTCAATCTGATGACCTCAGAGGAAGATAAAATCTGGACAGTATAAGGAGATGTGTGTAGAATTTGTTTGAATGGTCACATTGAAAGAATGAATGAGTTTTTTTTATGTTAGTAGATGTAGGACAGTTGAGGTAGCATGGTCAGTTAGAAGAGAAAGGCCATGGCAAACATTGGAGGAAGTGATAAAAATTGATTTGAGAGATGGATAAATAAAGACCTGACCAGAGATAGGTCAGTTTGGAAGTCAATTTCTAAAAGCTGCCCAACAGACATTAAGAAGAATATGATGATGATGAAACCAGATCCTCAAAGTACATAAAAACATTCAAAAACATGAAATCTGTGTGGAAATAGATTACATAACTGATGTTATGGGCATAAACAGTGTCAATTTTGTGAAGTTAAACTCAGACATAAAAGAAAAAATTGGGAGGTGGGGTTCCTGCTCCCTCCAAGACCCCTTTAAAGGTTCGAGACATTAGGCCTCTAAATATGTCAATGCAATTCAAAACATCGAGGTCACCATTTATAAGCAACTAGAAAAAAAAATGTGACCCGTTGGATCACCTATTGAGCGCGGATTAGATTGTTTGAATCAGTGAGTTAGCAAAGACAGTGAAATATGAAAAAAAAGATACAAAATCCAAAAATAGTCTCTTTCTGCTTGCTATATCTTCCCCTCTTTCTCCCCCTCTCTTTGCAACTACGGGTTTAATAATATTACTACCTTAGTAATATTCCCTTTTGTTTATGATGAGCTATTCAAAACTTTTTATTCTTTTCTTTCTTTCTTATCTTCAACTGTTGATAAATAAAGGGAGTTGTGAAAGCGACAGTGATAGATATCATATAAAATGAGAATGGGGTACGGGGGCATACAACATAGAGTGAGAGAGGGTGAAGTTGACAGATAAAAACTTAGTAAGAGATTAGTCACTTGGTGAGTTAATTGCAAATTACAACTAATTAGAACAATTAAACTGGAAGTTTTTTCCAACATCACTTAATCCCATAACTGATGAATATTTTAGCATGTATTTTGTGTGACTAAAATACACAGGGAAAAAGCTTAGGAACACAGCGTTGATTAACTCAGCTTTAGTATAATAGTCGATAGTTGTATCAGTGTTTTAATAGCCCTTGACATAATAGTTAGAGCGTTTGCTGATGGCCAGGTGACCAGGGTTCAATCCTTGGTGGAGTCATAGCAAAGACTCAAAAAATTATACTTGATACTCCCTTGCTAAACACTAAGCATTATACGGTTAGGATCAAGGGTAAGTGGAGTAATCCTGAGAAAGGTGTGGCACTCTCCCTTACATCTTGGTGTAGAAGCTCATGAAAAGGGAACATTTACATCGCCCTCAACTATGGTTGACGACTTTACTTTTTATTTTACACATATATAATAGAGATAAACAAAAAATAACAATATATCATAATCATCATCATCATCAGCAGCAGCAGCAGTTTAACGTTCGTTTTACATGCTGGCATGCGTTGGACGGCTTTAAGAAATGGACTTCCAAATAACCTATATCTGGAAAGGTCTTTATTTATCCCCCTTTCCCTCAGGTCTATTCTTATCACTTCCTCCCATATTTTCCTTGGCCTTCCCCTGTGAACTGAACCTGCTACCTCAACTGTTCTACATCTACTAACTCAAGAACTCTCATCCATTCTGTAAGCGTGACTATACCATTGAAGTCTACCCTTCTGCACATATCTCCCTATACTGTCAAGATTTAATCTTCCTCTGAGGTCATCAGAACTAGGCCTGTTTTTAAAACTCACATTACACATCCATCATATCATTCTATATCATTTTTCTCCATGCAATGCATGTTCTCAACCCTCACTAGCCAGGATTCACTGCCATACATCATCACACTGCATACACATGCCTGATAGACTCCCTTTGTCGACAGTGGTAATGCTCTGCTGGTTAGTAATGGCATAAGTTTTCTGAACTTACTCTATCTACTCCAAATTCTTGCAATCGCACTAGCACCTGCTCTACCCTCTGCTTCAATGGTATCACCAAAGTAACAAAACTTCTCGACAAAATGGATTTATTTACGCTCACAAGTAAATATCTGAAATGTTTAACACATGTCACAGATTCCTAAGTGTGAAAAAGCGAACTTAATCCAGATGTGTAGAAAGGGGTCATGTCATCGAACTTACCTGAACAAACATCAGAGTAGTGAGGAAAGGAATGTTGTCACATTGGTGATTAAACCAGAAAAAGAAGGAAAAGTCATGAGATTTGAAAAACATTTACGGCAAGAACTCGTCTGTTACCACCACTGCAACAAACGTTCTTTCTTCCTTTGTGTACCTACAACGAAACGCAATTTCCATGAACAGAGTTTCTTTCCAAGAACTTCTAATCTGATTTTAGTTTCGTTTCATGTCCTACGATAAAACGTTGATATTTAGTGATCTTCTCCCTCTCAACTCTGTTGCATCATTAGGGACACTGACTTCAACTAGGGTTGCTACTTTCTTCCTCGTGTCCCATATTACTATGTTTTTAATATTTAAATTTTTTTAATGTATTCTATTTAATTTTATTTGAATTTATTATTATTATTTAAAAAAAAGAAAGATTTTATGACGATATATCGGATACATAATCTCTGTATGGTATATTACATTCGGATTGCTTGACCTTAACCACATAATGTTAATTTCTTACCAAGATCTTTTCCAGCCTATCTCTTAAAGTGGACTAAGTTAGAGTCCCCCCCCCCTCCCCATTTCACTCGACAAATTAGGTATTTTAATTTCTTTGTTTAAGTAGTTTTCATAATAGTTATCTCCCCTGAGAATCGAACTCTTTACAGTAAAAAAAAAACTAAATATCCAGCATGGAAGGAGATCTGGGATTTTCAAACTCTAAAAAGAATTCCTGGATTTCCTGCCTCTTGGATTTATTTTAAACAATGTAGGTATGTATTACGTTTGTAATAATTACTGTATATTTTTTTATAATTAGGATATCGTTTATTTCACCCTTAAAATGTTTTTCTTGTTAACGAATCCTAAAGAAAACAGATTAACCACTGAACACTAATTCCTGAAGCAGGATGAGTCTGGATGTATTTTTTGAGTTATGTGATCACTTAATTATGAACACCACTAAACTTCCAGAAATGTATGCAAAATTCTTGTTCATTTCAGGTTTTTCATTCTGAAATTTAATTTAAATGATATTACAGGTTGATTCATAAGTCACTTAGCTATTTATTTTTGAAATTCTAAAGTTAAAAAATACGGTAATACAAAACAGAAAGTTTATTCAACAAATTCATTTATGGGAGTTTAAAATTACAGCAAATTTTCAAAATGTCCACCTTCCTTCTGCATGCATAGCTCCATTCTTTTTTGCAAGGAATTTACGACTCTTTGTAGCATATTTGATTGATTATGGTGTTGTGCGAAGGAGGCTTTCTCTTCACATTACGTTTCCATTGCTTTTCAACACGTGTGGGAGATTCATTAAATTTGACCAGATGAATAACAATAAAAATTCGTTCTTCAATGGTAAATGACATTTTGAATAGCTAAGTGAAGTGACTTATGAATCATCCTGTATATATTATATTATATATGATGTTATGTGTATTTAGGCAGCATATTTTCATTTAAGCAAACATTATTAAATAACAGTGTTTTTGCATGATAAAACTTTTTATTCTATCAATTTTCCCAATAGTCCATTTCGTATTTCGGTTAAATTGCTGTATGTAAGTTCCATGGGTTTCTTGTTCTATTTTCTTTCTTTTTTCACAAGTACTTTCGATTTGAGTCGTTAAATCATCGTCAAGTGTTGTTAGTCTTGGTGTGTTTACAAATATATCTTTACCGTTGTTTTATTTTAAACGGCTCGTAATTTACAACTTTAAAAAGGACGTCTATAATATTGAAATATTACATGCAAGTATGATAACGTTCTAAGCACGTGCAAGATTCAAAGTCTTATCAAACTGTTATTTAATAATGTTTGCTTATATATATATATATATATATATATATATATATATTATATGGTACTGATATCGATCCTGACCCAGTTTTCGTGAGGTTCGACTCGGAAGCGTTCGGCTGTCCTACGCAAACGCCCGAGTGTTGACGAGCCGAATGGTACCAGACGACAATTTTGATACGGTGCTGCGTCCTGTGATTGTAAGTTATATTTTCAAGAAGAACAAAACAAGTAAAATATAGCGAAGTTACTGTTATCAAATAAATTTTTTTTTTATTTTGATACGTTGCTGCGTCCTATAACTTTAAGTTATAGTTGCAAGAAATTTTTTAAACAACAAAACAAAGCGAAATTACTGTTATCAAATAAATATTTTTAACCCTAACCAACAAAAAATACAAAACAAGCAAAACATTATCATAGGACGCAGCACAGTATCAAAATTGTCGTCTGGTACAAATCGGCTCAACTCTCGGCGTTTGCGTAGGACAGCTGAACGCTTCCGAGTCGAACCGTACGAAAACTGGGTCAGGATCGATATCAGTACCTATATATATGGTACTGCTGCCGAATAGGCATCTAGAGATTTGCATGCGTGACATAAGCAGTTCCGACTACAAACGGAGAAAGCTGAATAAAATATACGGCACTTATACATTTTAACATTTTTGTTTTCATTTTAGGAGAGTTCCCTCAGTGGCAAGGGAAGAGTTATAAAGCCCCTCCCCTTTTCATGTTTAGAGTAGTTTTCTAAATTTGCATGGGGATATTAAAATGCACAAATGCCAAATATACAAATATAAAAGGCACTTACTTTTTTTTACCAGACGACTTTTTTTCTTTTTTTTCTTTTTTTTTTTTTTTATTAATAAAACGCTCAATTTTTAACTAATTCTTCTAACACTTTTCATTTTGAAATTGTGGATACCAGACGACATTTTTATTTAATTAGGAAAATTAATTTTTTTTATACATTTTGCGTGTACTTTTTAGAATACTTTTGCTTTTATTTATTTTTATTGTGTTACAAACCTATGTTTTGCGTGTTTTTTTTTCCTGCCCGGCTACTTTATTTGTTTTTTTTTTTCGTAAACTGTCTTGTTAGAGTTTGTTAGGGTTAGCAAAAGTACAAATTTAGCCTCTTCTGTGAACTTATGAAAAAAATACAGACTAAAGATGAAAACGCAATTGACATGACAGTTTGCATAAAAAAAAAACAGAAAAAAAAAACGTTTGTAAACCAGTTTGCATTGCATACATTTGTTAACGTTCGCCAGTCTTGGAAGGGTTCGGTAAAACTCGCAGTTGATGATGTAAATACTGATATTTTCTTGGATGTCCATTCGGTAACTGCACTATATATATATATATATATATATATATATAATGTGTGTGTGTGTTAGCAGTTAGAGAATTCGAATTGGTTTCAATAAATGTCAAATTATTCTATGATTCAGTCTGGGGTCATTAGGGTCCAATTATCAATTCCAATCATCGCTTATTGGAGATACAATTAAAAACAAAGCCATATGATAAAATAACTTAAGTAAAATTTTACAAGGAATCCAATAGTGGTACTAATTTAATATTAGCTGCTTTTAATAGAATGTTTTGGAGTCTGCATTAGCAAGGAAGGGAGTCAACTCAAATTTAGACATCCTTAAGTTATGTACAGTAAATGGTACTGTTATTCCTACACTTGGCACGGTCAAACTAGTACTTAATTATGCAGATTTTAAATGAGAGGTCATGTGCGTAGACATGCGAACACTCATCAATGGTGCCGATTTCCTAAAAAAAACAAAAAAACTTTGATTTAACTAACTGAAAAGCAGAATCTTATCAGATTCCCAAACGAACATCCAAGATGGAACATATCTCGGCCAGAATGGCTAATACAACATGTCACAACGAACAATATCTCAACATAAGAACATATAAGGATATTACTACCCCTTTCAGGAATTATGATATTATGAAATATGACAGATGCCATATGATAAAGACAATTAAATAACCTGTGTATTCACGTCCATGTCACTTGCATTCAGAAAAATATGCCAAGAAAGAACTCGATACAATGTTGAAAAAGTGAATTAAAACCTCGGTACTTTTTTTACAGTAGGACCCGCGCTAAAAGTCCCTCAGCGTCGGTGGTTTCCCGTGGTTTACGTTAAACGCCGGAAAGGCCCGAAGCGAGACGAATAAGCAGACGACAGCTAAACTTGCAAACGGAATGAAACGCTAGACTTGCAAATAGTGACGCGATTTTAATAAATCCAGCTTCGTTTGTGTTTTTTGGATTTTTCATTCGGTGCTGTCCGGCATTTAACGTAAACATCCTGAAAGCACCGATGCCGAGGGACTTTAGCGCGGATTCCAATGTAAAAAAGTAGCAAAACCACTTATGCATCTTCATTACATTTAGTTCCAAAACCTAACAGTGGAGATATTTGATTACTGGAGATTAAACGCAATAACTATCCCAGATCGCTATCTGGTATTGCATATCCACGACTTCTCATTAGGACTAATTTGTGCAAAAAAGCAGAACTTTCATGAACAAAGTTTCTTTCCTAGAACATCTCATCTGTGGAACAAAATACTACGAAGCTGCTTCCCAGCCGACTACAACATGGTCGTCTTGAATTCGGTACAGTTTCGGATAACGTATCCAAAGATTTTCAGACATGATGTAGTCGTGACATAAGCCGTTCCGACTACGAATGGAGAGAGACGATGTTACCAAAGTGTATAATATATATTGTGCTATTCTCTTTCAGGACCAGAGACAACTTTAATGAAATAAAGTGATCAATTTCCGACGTCTATCATTGTTCATTTTAAAATTATGGATACCAGACGGCATTCCTAAGCAAGTAGAAAGATATTGTTAGTTTTGCTACGTGTAAATTTTTGGTTCCTTGTACTTCTATTGTTTAGTTTGGATACTTTTGTCACTGATTTTGACAAAGAGACTCAAGGTAAATATCTTGTATTAAAAATACCCCCCCCCCAAAAAAAAACATAAAAAAACAAAACAAAAAAACAATTACTTGATGACGTAAGTACTGACATCTCTTGGATGCATTTTCCGAAACAGTAACCCTAACTTAACCATATCCCATAAGTATATAAAAAGTACATGCACCAAAATTAAAAATTGATCTTTCTCAGTGCTCAAATTTCTTAAAATTAACAATATTTCTAGCGTTATTTTTTAATTTTATTTCCTTAAAGTCGTCTGGACCTAAAAAATAGTGCCTTCTATATTTGTATACTTCGGTAACATTCAGAACGTTGTAACTTGATTCGTCTTTCTTTATTCGTAATCAGAACTGCTTACGTTACACCTAAAATCTTTCGATACGCTATCCGAAACAGCACCTTCAGATCTAATGTAAACAAATACTTGCTTAGGCGTCCTCTTGGATAAACAATTCTTCTTAAGAAATCTTCTGTTCATTCCACCGTTTGTTTCCAATCCTTGCATGGTGGTGTTCATTGTCCAACCGACGATCTCTTTAACCCTTATCCTCGAGTGGTCCCCGGGCCTTCATAAGCAGTGGCCCAATTAGTAGAAAAAAAATTCTAAAAAGTAGACTTTACAAAGACCTAAGTCTAAATACCTGTGCAAAACAGCGGTGATAACTCCTTTCAGACATTCGAACTCAGCTCAGTCTAATATATGGCTGATTTTACAGCCATTAACAAAGAAGAAAATAGAAACACTATATTATCAAATGGTACACCAATTCAATAGAGCTAAGCCAGCAGTGGCCAATTTCACAAAACTATCTTATAAAAACTGTCGAAGAAAATTAATCTATTATTATACTAAAGCTGAGTTAATCAACGTTTGTTTCCATAAAGCTTTTCTCCTATAGATTTTAGTTACATAAAATATATGCTAAAATATTCCTCAGTTTCGGGATTGAGTTATGTTTAAAAAAATTTCATTTAAATTGTTCTAATAAGGCGCAATTTCCAATTAGCTAACCAAGTGACCCACCTCTTACTACAGTTCTATTTATCACTCTCACCCTCTCTCATTGCATATTGTTTGATTCCCCCCACCACCACCACTTTCTGTCTCTCATTTATATATATATATATATATATATATAGATATTATTTTATACGTACATAAAAGTAATCCATGGAAACGTGTTTATGGCTCACAGCCGTCATCAGCATGGCTAACTTATCACCAATAAAAATAATTACATAAAAATACATTAAATATTTAGGTGATAAAAATCGTACATATTTCTAGACAGAGCGTCTTGGTCCAGTGGTAGAATGCTGGACTATAAAAATCAATATCGAAGGTTCGATCTCTGTCTAAGTTAGCCATGCTGATGACGGCTGTGAGCCAGAAACACGTGTCCATGGATTACTTTTATGTACATATAAAATAAATTTAAAAAATATATTAACGAAAAATACCTCCTATGAAGTTAAGGGCGACTAATAATGTAATTTTTTGCATCTTAATCACTTAGGAAGTGAGACAATCGAAATAATAGTAAGCAAAATAACAACGAACGCTACAATCACCAATAAAAATAATTACATATATATATATATATATATATATATCTTCTTCGACTGTTATATATATATAGCAGTCGAAGATAAGAAAGATAGAAAAGATTTGAATAGACCATTAAAAACAAAAGGGGATATCACGATAAATAGTAATACTATTTAACCCATAGCTGGATAGAGAAAGAAAGATGCTGAATTTAGATTTTATCTTTTTTATTTTTTATATTTAACTGGCTTTGCAAACTCGCATTTTCTTGATTCAAACTATCTAATCCGAGCTCAGCGGGGCGATCCAATCACTCACATATGTTTCTATAGGAGCTGGCTTGGAACAGAAGTTTAACGATATAAAAAGGAAAATAGTACTTTCTTTTTTCTCAAGAAAACTCAGTTCTACGCAAACGCGCTATAGTACTTTCTTGAAAGAACTGTTCGCCATTTACTTTGCAATTAAACAGTTTCAGCATATATTTGAAGGACGCCATTTCACAGTCTATACAGATCATAAGCCTTTTGTATCGCCGATGAAAAGAAAGTCAGATAAATCAGACATTTGGATTTCATTTCGGAATACGCGACTGATTTTCATTATATAGAAGCCAATAATAACACAGAAGCTGATGCACTACCATAGCAACTATTGTCGACAATATGCTGAATCATGAACTAATTTCTATACAAGAGAAATCTAACTCTCCCTTCACCAGTATTCTTTCAGATACTTTAATTTCGCTTAAATTGAAGAATATCCTGTGCCCCTCAGCAATGAATTTTATTATTGTGATTCGACTACAACGACCGTATATACCTCCCAGTCGGAGAAAAGACGTCTTTATGCTTCTACACACCATGTCACATCCTGGCAAACAGACCTCTTTAAAACGGATATGTGAAAGATTTGTGTGGCCTGGAATGGCACCCGATATTAAATTTTCGACCGAAACATGCGTGGTATGTCAGAAGAATAAAATACGACGCCATACTAAGTCACCTTTAAGTACTTTTAAGCACCCAGTTGCTCGTTTTAAGCACATTCATGCGAATATAGTTGGTCCTTTACGTACTTGCCAAGGGCATAATTACATGCTGACTATCATGGATAGATTTCCACGGTGGCCAGTGACAATACAGTTACAAAAGTCAAACTATTGGAATTTATAAGACAATGGGGTTCTCTTCGCTTGTCCTTTTAAGGTTCACGTAGATTAGCTGGAAGGTAACCGAATCACTGCTCAATAATGTTTACATGAGCCCACCTGTATAAACTCGAACACTTCGGGCTCCAGCCTGTTTTCTCAGTTTCCTTACTACCGTTGACATAAGTTTGACTACATTATGACAAAAGCCCTCAGAAGGCAGTCGAAGGCAAAAGCCATTCCTTCCATGATGGAAAGAGTCAGAATTTTCAGAACCAAACGTGTGCATCTGTTACCCGAAAACCCTTTATTTAAGATAAATTCACACGAATGGACTTGTTCGCAAACTCTTATTCTGTATATTTAGTCTTTTCTGTTATATATAATTTTTCATTATTTGTCCAATTTATATGTAAAAAAAATCCCCAATATACTACATGAATGGATGTTTGATTTTGGCAAGCCTGATATCGTTACAACAGACAGATGACTTGAATTTAGATCCATTTTATTTATAGAATTCACTAATTTGCTTGGTATCAAGTATATAAAAATAATCTTGTGCAAATAACGCAGTTAAGCAACTGAAAGCCTTACTTGCATTATGGCAAAACAACAATGCATACGGAACACCTGAGTATGCCAAGTAAAAATCCAGTCAGTTTTATGGCATCACTCACATGTGTCAAAATCAGTATTTTAATAAATTACTTACCATGTTGATCCATAATTCAATATATATATATGTATATATATTACATATTTGTGTGTGTATATATATATATATATATATTATGTTTGTGTGTGTGTGTGTGTATATATATATATATATTATATATTTGTGTGTATATATATATATTATATATTTGTGTGTATATATATATATTATATATTTGTGTGTATATATATATATATTATATATTTGTGTGTATATATATATATTATATATTTGTGTGTATATATATATATTATATATTTGTGTGTGTATATATATTATATATTTGTGTGTGTATATATATATTATATATTTGTGTGTATATATATATAATATATTTGTGTGTGTGTGTATATATATATATATATATAATATATTTGTGTGTGTATATATATGTGTGTGTGTGTATATATATATATATATATATATATATATATATGTTTATATGTATATCTAGGCAGCATCTTCGCTTGAAACTAAGATTCTGATTCGGACTATTGAAAGGATCTACCAAAGGATATCCAGACATAAGTTGTCTCTTATATTAAACAATATATATATATATATATATATATATGTATGTATTAAAACTGATCTCTTACATTAAAACATGTAGGAGATCAGTTTTAATCAATAATGATAACCAATAGATTAAAGCAAATATGACAAACTTCTTTGATTTGGCCATGGGCGCCTTTGACTCTGCATAGGCATCAGACCTTGTGGGGTTATTTATTTCATATACACTCACAAATATATAGAGATGATAGATTAGCAATAATAAGAGATTCCAACAAAGTCAAGGAAGAAAACTTCAAGTAAATTATGTATATGAAAATTAATAAACTAGGCCTAAGAAGTACTGGCTAACATAAAAACAACTCACTTTATAGATGTCACGTTAAACTTAAATAAAAAATAACCATACCTAAAAGATAGTTCCAATCCAATATACATAAACCCAAAGTCCAATCACCCCACATCGATCATAAAACAGATTCTGAATTCTATCAAAGATAGGCTTATCAATAATTCTAGCAACGAAAATGTTTTTAAAAAAAATCAATCAAGATTTACAATATAGCTCTAAAAAATAGTGGTTACCATAATACCGAAGTTAAATATAAGAAACAGGACACTAATAATTATAATAAAATTAACAAAAAAAAAATATATATATATATATAATCTGGTATACACTGTCCTATAACCAGATGCTAAAAACTAAACTCGACAATAAATTCCTAAATCTGATTGAAAAACACTCCCCTATAACCAATCCCCTGCATGAAATATTCAATAAAAATAACCGTAAACTGTCCTACAGCTGCTGCGTAAACCTAGAATTGATAATTAAGGCGCACAATAAAAAAAATGCTAAAAGGGAACAACAGAGAGGAAGAAAAAATAACAAATTACATAAAAAAGTGACAAATATAGCAAAAATAACACTAAGAACAACAAAAATATAAGCACTACAAATAGAAATAACCAAAACACTAATAGTAATCACCCGAATAGAAGTGAAAAAGTTAGCGACGAAGAGAAAAGATGGAACTGCATAAATCGTACGACAGGCCAGTACATATAGAAATTTAGAAGACCCGTGTAAATTATGCCTGAATGAGAAATTTAAAATCCTAAACTTTAAAGACCCCCCAAAATCTATTAAACTGTAGAAGTGAGATAGCAAACAGTTGCCTGTACAGAATAAAATTTACCTTAGGCTAACAATACATAAATAAATTTTAAAAAATAAGTAAAACTAAACTAAAACCTAAAATAGAAATATAAAGAAACCACATTTTAAAATAAATTCACTCATTATATTGTCACAACAAAGAAACAGGGAGAGGCCACTCCATAGAAAACAGAACAATAGTATAGGAAATAGGAAGTAAATCTAACCGGACCTTTGTTCGTGAGAAGCTCAACGATTGGTTAAGTGAGCAACAAAGAATCTGATTGGTTAACTGGTTAGTCGTGTATATAAAAACATCCAGCAAAACTAACTCCATGCATTTTAGCCTGATAATTCCCCTCAAGATGAACCGCGGGAGCCTCTGTATAGCTTAATTGCCATAAATATATTTTCATTACTTACTATATATATGTGTGTGTGTGTGTGTGTATATATATATATAGGGTGGGGCAGAGAGGGCGGCCATTTGTCAAATAATTATATCATCATTAATTGTCCGCCATCTCTGCCCCACCGTGTATATGTGTGTGTATATATATATTTGTTTATATATGTGTGTGTATATATATATTTGTGTATATATATGTGTGTGTGTGTGTGTGTGTATATATATATATAATAGAAAATGATAGTTTGTTTTAAAAATATATATATATATATATATATATATATATATATATATATATATAGTGTTTTTAGGGTTATGAAGTTATAGGTGTTATTTTTGTGAAGCTACAGTATTTATATAATAGTGCTCAATAAACAGTAGAGCTGTATTTTAGAATTAATTTGTATTTATACAAACATTTTTAGCTACATATATGCATACTTGAATCAGCTACAACCATGAAAAATAATTGCACAAAAATGCATTATATATATATATTCACTCATGGATGTTGGCAACCTTCTTGTGGCCCCTGCTGTAAGTACCTGAATTTAGAAACAATCAGGGAAACAATGCCAATAACGGAATCAACCTGTTCAAAAAAGTTGTATCTGCTGATCCATACTTTAACCCAAACATGATCACTAATCTTCCAATCATACTATTATCATTGAAAAATATCTTTAAAGAAGACATCGATTTTACACCAGCAGACTTACTCTATGGTGCAAATTTAGTATTGCCTCAGCAATATTTTGACAGTACTGTTTATACTATTTTCTACTGAGAAGTTACATTTTTACCAAATGGCATTGGTAGTTTCTAAATTAATAATCATCATCATAGTTGGTTTAACTTCCGTTTTACATACTGTCATGCGTTGGAAAGCTTTAAGAAATTGACTTCCAAAATAACTTATCTCTGACTAGGTATTTATTTATCACTCTTTCTCTCAGGTCCACTTTCATTAGTTTTACACATGTCCTCAACCCTCACTGGCCAGGTTTCACTTCCATACAACGTCACCCTGCATACATATGCCTAATAGACTCTTCCCTTGGTCGACAGTAGTAACACTCTGCTGGTTAGTAATGGCAGAAGTTCTCTGAACTTACACCATCCACTCTTACCTCTTGTAATCACACTAACACCAGCCCCTACATGTGTTCAAATCGTATCAATAAGGTAATGACACTTCTGAACAACCTCAATAGCCTAGCCATCCAAATATACTTTCCCTACATCTGAGTTTTAATCCATCTCCAATCATCATCATCATCATCATCATCACCATCATCATATTTAGTTTAACATCAATTTTACGTGCTGGCATGCATTGGATGCCATATTTATCACTTTTTCTCATGTTTTCCTTAGCCGTCTCCTGTGAACTTAACCTACTACCATAACTGTTCTACATCTACTAACCCAAGAACTCTTATCCAATCATTTAGCTTGACCATACCATCGAAGAGTATTCTTTTTCACACATCTCCCTATACTGCCCAGATTTAATCTTCCTCTGAGGTCATCAGAACTAAGCCTGTCTTTATGACTTACATTATACATCCATCGTATCATTTTCATATAACTTTTTCCCTGCAACGCATGTCCTCAACCCTTACTGGCCAGATTTCACTTCCATACATCATCATACTGTGTACACATACTTGATAGACTTTTCCCTTGGATGACAGTGTTAACGCTCTGCTGGTTAGTAATAGCAGAAGTTCCATGAACTTACTCAATCCACTCTTAATTCTTGCAATGACACTAGCGACTGCTCCACCATTTGATTGATAACAAAACATTTAAATAATGAATCAAATAACGTAAGGGAGATAAATCTTTCCATCTTAAAATATGACTTATGTTCTCTGCATTATTTGAGTTAATACTGAGCATTTTTTCATCTTTTATTCTTGCAATCACACTAAATTTGCTCCACCCTGTGCTCCAAAGTAACAACTCTTCTCAATAACTTCGTCATTAAATAGACAATTATTCTATCTAGAAAATTTACATTTGACGTAAACCAGTGTGGTTGTTCGAATTGTGAGTAGGCGTTCGGCTCTATGCATGTACATTGTTATTTTTGGGGAAATACATTAGAGTGGACACTTCTACATTAAATGGAGGGGTAATTCTATACACCTAAAAGCTATTGAATCAGATGTAACTTTTCATCAGAAATCAAATGGTCTGCGTAGCAATTTCAAAATCTTACATATAAAGTAGTCAGATTTTCCCTTATTTCGTTGACCGAAATAGCATTAATAACAAAGGGGACCTAGAAAAATCTGTTTCGTCTGTGAATTAGGACAATTATTGTTCCATGTTTAAAAAATTAGTTAATATTAAACCTTAAATGATTGTGTGCTGTCATTATTAACTTTGACAACCATTATTAAAAAGATCACGATGGCTGTTAACCACAAAGGAAAAAATATATAAAGACAAAAACTTCTGTTGCTATATCTTGACTACAACTACCATCACCACTGCCACTTCGACTAAGAGACACCACTATCCATTAAGCCGACTACCTACAACGTGTCAACAAGGCTACAGCTTTTTTCTGTCAAAGAGACAACGACGAGCTATCTAGTAGGTTCGAAAGAACTTTACAAACAGCTTATTGATATGGGACCGTTACACTTATTAAAAAGATGTAAAGTTCCCAGGTATTATAAACTCTTATTGAGACAGGTATTCCATATGTTTTATTTTTTCCAGATATTTTTACAATAATTTATTTTTAAAACCTATTAAAGTGGCAATAATTTAATATTATGAATTTTAATTGTTGCTGTATTAGAATTTTCTTCATGTTGGTATTTAGCAGACTGGGAGTGTCCAAGACTCCGGAATGTGCAACACCAGGTAACGTCTTGCTCTATATGCACTTCGATCTGAAGGGGTGACATCAGTTAAGTTGCATGCATCGGCGAGCACTCTCAAGAGACTACAGCGCAGTGAAAGAGTCATGAATAGATGGCGCTGCCATGTCAAGCCAGAAGACGATACTCTCCTCGAGACTCTTTTCTCTAAGCTTGGTATAAAAGAAATATCTGATGTCCTTAAGCTTTGCCATCTAGAGCGAAGCTCCAGCTGGATCTCCCGGGTCAGAGACATGTCCATCGTATCATGTTGGCAGGCTGGAAGACCAAACCTCTCTTGTGATGAGCTGTGCAGCCCTAGGAATTGCGAATTTTGATTCTCACGACCGCCGAGCCTGGAGAGGAGAATTTCGATCAAGACTGACAGACTGTTATAGAGGACTAATCAAAGGTCTGTTAAAAATAAATCTGATGATGATGATGATGATGCAGCAGCAGCAGCAGTCATATCACTTCTTATGCACTTGTACCGGGTCTTCCTCAGTTTACCACACTACCTAGTGCCTGGGCTATCCAGACACATTATAGAGCCTGATATTATGATATTAATATTATTGTATTATATTTAATAACATATATTACTCACTCACACACTCACTATCCAGGTTTATCGTTTACGTCCCTTTGACAAGAGGTTCAGCGTTGTTTGACTGTCCTTGTGCTAAGTCTCCAGTGCTCACTGTTTACGGTCTTGCCTGATGGTTTCCTTCCATGTCTTCCTAGGGCACCCAACTTTCTTTTTGCTGTCCAGCCTTAGTTTTCTGTATGTGCTGATATACCCCTTGCTTCTTTCACCATGCCTGAACCAGCAAAAACGGTTTGCCTTTATTAGAACATCAAGTTTGGGAATGGCCAATTTCTCAAGTAAAGTGTCTGACCTAATTTTCGGGATCTGATCCGGCTTTACATTGCATATACACCTAATCATTGCCCTGTCATTTCTCTCGAGTCGAGCAAGTGAGGCCTGGGTGAGGACCCAACACTCACTGACATACAACATCACGCTTCTTACGCAACTATCATAGACCTTACCCCTGGTAATAATTGGGATGTTAGAATTGGAAGAAGTTCTTTAAACTTTCCCTAAGCTGTTCTGACTCTTATGGTCGAACTTAGTTCGCAGCCGCTACCAGCACTCATCATATCTCCTAGGTAGCAAAAGAAGTCTACCATCTCCAGGGTGTCTTCGCCTATTTCAACTTCTGTGTAAAAACGGCCACCAATTGGGCGTGCAAGTCCTAGACATCTCTTACATCTGAAGTCTGGATCTGGTGTGAGCCTACTATGCACTCTGTTGCACCTTTTGTGCACCTATAGAATGCAGTTGTTTTCCGTTTAATGATAATTATAATAATAATAATAATAATAGACATGACATGTGCATGAATGTAAACAGTCTTTCTACGTATTTTACACCCGGGCAATGCCGGATCCACTTGCTAATTTTAAAATACCTTCATAAGTGAACCCACAAGCAAAACTAGGGAATGATAAAGAAAGTAAGAAATATATGACGGCAAAAAAATTGCCCCAAACTTCCAAGTTATTGCTCTTGGGTAACACCCGGTTGCTTTTACTAGTAAATGAGTGTGTAGCACTAAATGAACCTGATAATTCTCTTATCAGATATCGACGGGTAAAAAGATATGAAATTGTTAACAGGAAAAAAAAAGAGAAGATATTCCATGTCAGTAAAATTGCTTCTCCATCTGATATTCTTCAGGGGGATATTACATTTTCTCTTCATCTTTTACAGTCTTTATCAAAAATGAAATGTCTGAAACCATTTACTGATTCCACTTTTTCTTTTCCGTTTTAGTTTCATGCATTTGTTTGGTTTATAGTGTTAAAAGAAGCATCTTCTCACGGATATGATTATATCCCCAACACTTTTGTGACTAATGGATGTAACAGCTTTCAGACTTCCACCATTGTATAAAAGGGTGTTAAAAATGTTATCTCACTGAAAAAATAAAGTTATTCTTTAATAATTTTGAAAATATTTTTTTAAAAAATTAATCTAAAAGAAAAAGATTATGCGTGTTGCAAAATAGATTATATAATTAACTGAAGTTCAATATGTATATATATATATATATATAACAATTACCTCACCAACTATTGATATAACAATATATATATATATATATAATTATTAAAAAAATATGACTTGCAACGTAGATTATTTACTGAAGTTCAATATGTATATATATATAACAATTACCTCACCGACTATAGATATAACAATATATATATATATATATATATAGGATCAAATATAAACCAAAGTAAAAACTTTTAGTAGATGGAACCTATTGTGAAGAGGATTAGCTCAATATACGAGATAGAGCAATTGTAGAGATAGAAGAAAAAAGAGTGATAAATATGCGACGATTGTCCAAATTTATTTCAAATTTCAATTGTTCAATGCAAGGTGTATTCAGTAATAAACTAGTGTTTATTATTCTTTCCTTAAGCCAAGGCTTTTCAAAGATTGAAATCTTATCAAGGGAGAAATACAGATGGATAAGTTGGCTTTCGAAAAAACCAAAGTTCAAATATTTGAAAAATATGAAAATTATTATTAAAGGAATTTTTGTTAAAAAAACGCAGTGAATGAAAAGAAAAATTCCGTGAAAAATATATGCAGATTGTCCGGAAATTTACCACCCGGACAATCTGCATATATTTTTCACAGAATTTTTCTTTTCATTCACTGCGTTTTTTTAACAAAAATTTGTAAACATATATATAAATTATATAGTAAAATGATAAATATCTTTACTTTTATATTATCTATAAGAATAATATAGAAGTAAAAAAAAAAACTTAATATTTTTAGTTATGCAAGAAGGAAGAAATCAAAGTGGAACAAATAGTGGCTTGGGTCCTATGTAGTTTAATATTATATGCCAGTAGAGGGTTTAATAGCTAAGATTATAAGACACTTAACATCAGTTGTTATGGTTGCTAGTGGCCTGGCATCCGGGTTTTAAATCTCGGGTTTGATGCACGCCACATCTAGCCACACTGGTGAATCATGAAACGGCGAAACAGCTGTCTGTGGATGTCGTTCATATATATATATATATATATATATATATATATATATATATAGATTGATACAAGGATAAAATCTGACAGAATGTAAAAAAAAAAAACAGTATTGAAAGTTAAATAAACCATCAATAGTAAATAATTATTATCGACTTGCTACAACCACTGTAAATAATTTTCCTTTCTTTCTCTAAAACTAAACGAAACTTGCATGAGAAAAATTTATTTCCAAGAACTGTCCGTCTGTAGAATCCTATACCACGGTGATGTTTCCCAGCTGACTACAACATGGTCGTTTCCGAGTCCAATGTTAATAAATTCTTGTTAAGCTGTCCTCTTAAATAATAAAATTTTTCCCAGTTTCAACCATCGTTACCAATCCTCACGGTGTTGTCTCACCGTCGTCCACCTAACAAACTCATTAACCCTTATCCTCGAGTGGTCTTTGGGCCTTGATAAGCGGTGACCTGTTAGTACATAAAAATACATTGTGTTTTTTTTATTAACAGAAATTTATCAAAATAAAACAGAGATGGTATATTTGATAGATTTTATACAAGAAACTAATTACAAGGAGGAGGAGGAGGAGGAAATAAAATAAGAAGTGTGGAGTTGGAGGGAGAGAGGATTGGATAGAATGTAGGGAGATACTAGTTCATTGCATTAGAAAATTTTGGTGATAAATGATGCAGCAGTCGAATGAGTAGACAGTTTCTTTATATGTGTACACAGACAATAGTTATTCATCCTCTTAAAGCCTCTGCAGTCCTTCATTTGAAAAAAAAAAAAAAAAAAAAAACGTGCTTACCAATGTAACTGGGACAGTCATACTGATTTTTGACACTTTTATTTTATTTATCCAAAGAATAAGTGTACACCCTCTGCCAAAAGTGATGGAGAAAAAGTATCCGTCATCACTGTTTGTACTAATATTCATATTCATTTAAAATAGCGTCTGAATCGGTGAAGTTAAAAAAAAGAAACAAGAAAAAAAAAACGTCTCAAACTGGAAAGTTAAAAAAAAGAAAATAAGAAAGTAACAAAACGTATAAATCGGTATAGAATGCAGGTAGAAAAATAAAATAAAATACTTCATTATAGAAATAGACTGACTTGCTATTTGCATTATCAATTCCCCTAAATATTTGAAATTGTTCGACAGTGGATATTTAGGCGGCATTTTCTCTTTAATACAAATGTTGTTGAATATGCCAGACAACTTATGTCTGGATATCCTTGTGTAGATCCTTTCCATTTGCTCAATCAGAGTCTTTGTTTCGGTGAGGAATTGGCCGATGAATCTGCCATAACTGTAGGTGTCCCAAATACTTTAAGGCCCATCCGGGTCCATCTTTAGTTCCGTATTAATATTACATTATATTATATTATAATTCCCACCAAAACTACCTATTAATATTAGCACTAACACCATGATTTTACCTGATTCCCCTGAAGATGGACTCGGATGGGCTTGAAAGTACTTGGGACTCCTACAGTTATGGGAGATTCATCGGCCAATTCCCCACCACAACAAAGATCCTGATTCGGCAAATGGAAATGATCCACACAAGGATATCCAGACATAAGTTGTCTGTCATATTCAACAACATTTGTGTGTATATATATATATATATATATATATAAATACAGATTGCCCTTTATTATAGAATGGAAGATGAAAATTGAATGTTTCAGTCATGTACTACGTTAATTGTTGTATTGATTTCTGGATATGATGTCACACTAGAATTTAAGTATTAACTGATGACTGAAAAATATTTTCATATCCGTCTGATTCAATATGGAAGAGACTATCGATTTACGGAGTGTTTAGATGTGTTTGTAGATGACCGTTTAAGACATTTATAAATTAGTTCAAAAGAACCTGATGAGTGCACAGCATACTGGGAGTCTCAACAAGGGTATTTTTAGAGGATAGCTTCATTAGGAGCAAACTGGAGAATACGGAGTCCTAAAAACTACCATTAGTTAAGTCACTCTCTCCCTCTCTCTGTACACAGAATGTACCTGATATGAAATAAACAACATATATTTTCAGTACAAATGACTTGTGTTAATTATTGGTGAGAACTTATGTTCCAGGCCACAGAAAGGCCATGACGAATGTCCACCAAGTGTGTTGTGTTCAGTAAAACAGAACGGGCCTAAAACGAAGTCTTCAGATCGCATCATCTTTGCATAGACTGCAAAGAAATGAGACGATGAGTCAAGATTTAGTCTCAAAATGGTGCATTTTCAGAATAGATATAAATTTCTATTATTTATGGTTTAAATCTTGTTAAAATCAGAGGTAAACAAAATCAGTGCAGGGAGAGAGGGTTCATGGTCTATCCCAGGACCCTTTGAAAGTGCAAGACGTGATGCCTCTAACTACTTCAATGCAATCACAAACACGCGTCAGTTTTAAAAAAAAAATGATGTTAAAATAGATTTTACTATAAGGTTTTAATTTTGAGGAATTAAGTCTACATTATCATAATTTTCTCAGATTCTTAGAATCTATTTAATTTTGTGCAATTGAATAATTGTTTAATTTTCATAAAAATCCCGAGGTAAAAACTAAATTGTTTAAGGGCGGATTCATGCTTCCTCGGGGAATTTTTTGAAGAAAAAATATAAATATTGCCCCCCTCCCCCTATTAGGACAATCTGCATGTGTAGAAGTTAGTTTACTTATCACATAAATCTAATGATAGACACACATTCGTTTGTCTCAACCACTATCTTGGTTTTCCCAGTCAATAATCAAAAACAAGCCAGGGAGATCAATAAGAACTAGTCCCAAAGGAACAAAACTCTTTTTATCTTAATACAAAGGGAGATAAGTTAACAGATTATTCCTAACAAATTTCAAATTTGTAAGTCAAATAGCTGGAAAGAAGTTTGTGGACAGACACATATATGCCTCATATATTCATATCGAAACAGAATTAAATATTTATCATGTATGTGCTAGGCTATAATGCACACAAAAAAGGACTGGTTTTACTTTTTATATTAGGTAATAACATGAACAGATATATGATAATATTATTATATATCTGTTCGTGTTATTGCCTAATATAAAAAGTAAAACCAATCTGTGTTTTGTGTGCATTATAGCCTAGCACATAGATGATAAATATTTAATTTTGTTTCGATATAAATATCTGGTTTTAATCCAAGTATGTTCTTTATGAACATTCAAGAACAATCAATTTTATTGATTACATACTTTATCCGGATTAATATTTCCATTTTGATTAGTGATATTCACTGGAGGTAGGGGGGTTATTCTCTCAAAAACTTAAGTTCTTCTGTGATTAATAATATCCTGAAAAAATGTAGTCGATTCCAAAAACTGTGTTCAAAAACATCAGAAAATAAAAAATAATAAAACTTTAATTATTAAAGAATTTATATATGCAGGTTCAATTAGGAACATGAGATTCTGTTTACTCTATGGACGCCATATTTAATACTAAAAGAGCTAGCAAAAATACGTATACTTTGCCTGAACATTGCAGTTTTAAATTAGATCGTAAAAAACTAATATAATTGAATGAATTAAAGAAGTAAAAGTAAAACAGAAGTAAAATAAAAATAATAGTATTTGATAAAAGTTCTTGAAAGCATCTGTAAGAAATAAACAAACAAATACCTTTGGAGACCACGTTTTGAGATGCAATATTTTATGAAAAATCATTTAGATTCTTTTTTTTGGTACTGATATCGATCTTGACCCAGTTTTCGTGAGGTTCGACTCGGAAGCATTTGGCTGTCCTACGCACACACCCGATTTGTACCAGACAACAATTTTGATACGGTGCTGCGTCCTGTGATTGTAAGTTATATTTTCAAGAAATTTTCTAAAATCAACAACAAAAAAAAAAAAACAAGCAAAACATAGCGAAGTTACTGTTATCAAATAAATATTTTTTTTATTTTGATACGTTGCTGCGTCCTATAATTTTTAGTTATAGTTGCAAGAAATTTTTGAACAACAAAACAAATAAAACAAGCAAAACAGAGCGAAATTACTGTTATCAAATAAATATTTTTAACCCTAACCCTAAACCCTAACCCTAACAAAAAAAACAAACAAGTAAAACATTATCATCATAGGACACAGCACCGTATCAAAATTGTCGTCTGGTAGACATCGGCTCGTCAACTCTCGGGCGTTTGCGTAGGACAGCCGAACGCTTCCGAGTCGAACCTCATGAAAACTGGGTCAAGATCGATATCAGTACCCTTTTTTTTTCTTGACTTTCAATTTCCTAAATTTCTTGTTATTATTTTTTTTTCTTTTCCCTTTTGCAAAACATAATCATGTTCTGCAAAGCCAAAAACAAAAACAACAATTTTCACCTACAAAACAGCCAAACCAAACACCATGAATAAATATTTGAACGAAAAGGGTTGATATGCCATAAAACAAAACAATCAAACCAAACACCATGAATAAATATTTAAAGATATAAAGTAACTGAAACATAACAACTTTTACCAAAATGACAGGATTTGGCATTAAATAACTCGAAAAGGGTTGATGTGCCGTAAAACAAAACAACTAAACAACCCTCACTGTAAGTATGAGATTTGATAGCTCATTTAGTACAGTACCAGACGTCAACTACTGGGGTCCAGATTTCAAATCATGCTGCACCTAGCTACACTGAGGAGTCGCAGATATAATGAAACATATCTGTAGATAAATATATTTTATATCTAATTCTTTACCCTTCCCATTTACATGCATAATTCTCCTGATTTGCATTATTTATAAAAAAGGAAAACATTACCATATTAAAAAAAATCTAATTGAAGTACCTGTCTATGCCACATTCCTTCTAATTTTTTTCTTTTGCACCCCAGACGTAACTGGAAAAACTGTTTTTATTCTTAATTGCAATAAACGTAATTGCAATAAACGTAATTGAAAATGACTAATATTAAAATTAAACAAAATTACACATTACTTATTAAATAGAACACATTTATTTATAATTTAAATTTTTGCTAAATAAAAAAATTTAATGCATAAAATTTATTTTATTTTAATTACACTACAGCATATATCAGCAACAGAGGTTGTGTGTATTTAAGTTTATTTTGTTTTTATCAAATTGGGCCTTAAAGTAAATTATGGGATTTTAATACTAAAAATCAAATATTTGCTAAGAAAGAAAAGAAAGTTTATTTATTTTGTAGAGTTTAAAAAAGAGAATCATCTTCCTTACTATTGACTGGTCTTGAAGTCAAGATGCAGTGTTTAGCTTAAAAATCCTCTAGGTACAGTGGTTTATAGTTGACATTGATTTTAGGCTTGCATTTGATTGAAAATGTGTAAAAATCAGACAGACAGACACTTTTCCTCTTTTATATATAGAGAAAATAGTTTTTTTTTACATACTCTGCAATTCTGGTTAATGATTATCAATTATAAAACATCATTAAACAAAAATATGATGTAAAACACTTAACTGACGAGAGCTGGCCTTAAACTGAATGGACCAATTGCTTCACATTGCCTTGGGCTAATCCACTTTACTGATCCAAATTAATCTGAGATCAACCATCCGACAGGAACGTTTAAACAATTATGTCCATTGAAGCTATAATTAGCAAGAGTTCAAACTTGGACAAAAAAGTGTAAAGAAATTCTTTTTTCCTAATGATCATGTGATGAATGACTTGTTTATAATTTATTGCTATCAATCTCCATCAGGTTATGTCGAGACAGCAATTACATATGCATTGTGCAACGAAGGCCAGGATGTAAAATTATTAACATACGCACCGTGTACTCTTAATAAAACGAGCATATATTCACCATTCATCTTCTTTCAGTCTTACTCCTGTCACGCGCATTTAATTATCATATTCGGTTCAACGTCCATTTCAAATCCATACTTATCACTTCCTCCCATGTTTTCCATGGCCTTCTACTGTTAACTTGATACCTCAACTGTTCTACATCTACTAACCCAAGAACACTCATCAAGCCCCCTCTACAATCTATATATTAATAAAAATTATGAGACCATTTCATGTGTGTCTGTGTGTGTTTTTGCATCAACATGACTTTGATAATTACACATTGAAAAATTAATTTTTACTATTAATGAAATATTTATTGAAATAAAAAATGCAATAGCCTTAATTAAAACGAAATTGTCAAATTCCTATAAAAAAAATTATTTTATTACAAAATTAAATCCATCAAAATGCATTTCCGTTTCTTTTTAAACAAGTCAGCCATTTTAATATGTTAATAGTTGAAAAAAAAAAAGAATTCACAATCTGAAAGGGGTGTAGAAGCATTTAACCTGTCCAAAAGAAATGAATTTCTGGTTTTAAAATTCTTTGTAAATACTCAAGTATTAAAATATTGAAAGTTTTGGAAACTATTTACATCCAATGATTTCATGAATAGAGATTAAAACAACATTATGGTTACAAACGTTAGTTATAGTTTAATACCAAGTTGATTCAGTTCATCATTTAATACCGTAATAACTAAATTTAACTTTCAAAATGCTATTTTCAAAGAAAAAATAATTTGATAAAGAAAACAATTAGCAGAGTTGAAAAAGAAGCGAAATAAAAGTAAAAATACTCCCGGGCAACGTCACGTAGGGACAACTAGTATGAACTATTTGAGTTATTTTACTATTAATAATTGTTCATTATTTGGTAGTCGGTGACGTCATTAGTAATTAATGAAAATATTGATTATTTATTTTTCTAAAACTTATTTTTTTATTGAATTATGTCTGTCTATTAAATGTTTTTATTTAGTAGAAAGCCAAATCAATTTGGTCCAATAAACCATATTAAATTTTCCAGCAAAGATTTGCATGCATATTTGTGATATAGCAGGAAAAATCCCAGTAGAGTACTCGATTAATTGAGAATTAAAATTAAAAATTAAAAGCGTAATATTTATTTATTTTGGTACAGAAAATTAGTGCAACATTCGTATCATCGATTTCAAGTACAGAAGGATTTAGCCATCTGGCTCTCTTCAGCTTCTGTTGTCATCTGTTTCGGAAATGTGAAGTCACGTGTCACTCTCGTTTGGACGCGTTATTTGCTTAGAGTGTTATGTATGTTTGTATAAATTTAATCTAAGGAAGGTTTAATAACGTTTGGAAAAAAGGGTGAGGGTGAAAAGTAACAGTTGAGATTTAAAACTGGAGAAAGATTTAAAGAGATATAAAAAAATAAAATTAAAAAATATTTCTATATAAATCCCGTGAGCCAATATTTATGAGTAGCATATATTCGGCCGTTACTGTTTTGATGTTTAATAATGTGTCTTCTAAAGAAATTAGGAAGAGAAAATGGGTTTAAAGATTATACTTATGAAGAGATAAAAAGGTTCAAAAAAACATTCAATTCAACCAGGATTTAAACTTGAATTTAATATTGTTTTTTTTAACCTTTTTATATATTGGACCCACTGTGCGCAGTTTCAAAGATAGGTATAGAAACCATACATTCTCTTTCAAAGTAAGACCTAACTTAGATCCTAAGGAAAATTAGCTAAGTGTGTTAGAGAATTACGAGAAAATAATTTCCAATTCGAATCGAAATGGTCTGTACTAGGTAAAGCAAATAAACACACATCTAGTAAGATTAAAAAATGTAATCTATGCACTCTTGAATCTTATTATATAATGAGAGTAGAAAGTGGCCTTTGGGTTTACTTTCGGCAAGCCTCATAACTCTTTCTTCCCTTATTTTGTCCTTTAGTTCTCACATTCCATGAGCGATGTTTCTGACAAAGGGGGAAAATTGCTGTTTTCTGGGTCGGAATCCATCAATCTAACACTGTTGGCTAGTTTTTGACCTTGAAATAGTATTTTTTAGCTCCTTACATCAAGTGACTTTATGCCTTGTCTGGAGTGACTTCTATGAAAAAGAATGTTCAAGTATAATTTAACTAATAACAAACAAGAAATCTTGCATAATTGTTTGCACTAATCCAGATATTAGTCAGGCCTAACGTGGGAGTGTTTATAAGTACACTTAGAATTAATCCATCTAAAGAATTGAGAAGATTGACACATACATCACTTAAATAGTTCAGTATTTAATTTAAATTAGTAAATAAATTTTGGAAAAAATTATATATATATATATATATATATATATATATATATATATGTGTGTGTACACATATATATGTATATCATAATTATATATTCTTAATACATATTTATAAATAGATAATTTACATTTGCAGAGCCGTTTGGATGGTCAGTTTTAAACATTTGAATTGAGTGTCCTTTAGTTAGTTTGGGTAATTGATTAATGAAGTAATTAGATTAGTTAATTTGATCTGTTCATGACTATGGACAGTAAATAACAATTTAGATTTGGAATATCATTAGTGTTAATAGAATGATATAGTTTTACGTTATTTGCAGTGGCGTGAGTCATTAAAAGTCCATTTATAGATAAATTCAGCACACAGATATGTTGGGTGTTTTTTTCTGTTGCTTCTTGTAGATTTTGGGGGTTCTTTAGTCTCATTGGTAAATGCATTAATTTTGTAATTAGAACAAAGGTATCTTTAAATAATTCATTTATTTAACTGAACTGTATAGGTCTTGAAGCACTTATGTATGCATAATATTTAGACTAGTTGATATCTATCCTCATGAATTAATTGCTTCAGACTATTCACATTAATAAGAAATCTGGATAATGGAAAAGGATTAAGAAATAAATATTATTTGTTTGTTTACTGTTCGAGTGGTGTCTAAACGATCTCTTCGAACTATTAACTAAGGTTAGGGAAGTACCCTTATATCAGCTTTAAATAAGTCTTATAAACTACGGTAGCCACATTGATCTTAATTTAAAACATACGACTCTTACTAATTAGTTCTTCTAGATATGTCTTATATACTCAGTGCTAATATTTTAGTTAAAGACATTTTTTTAAATTCGTTTACAGAAATTTATTGAAGAAAATTTATCACTCAATTTTTAATTAATTAAGGCAAGGGAGACTACTCTCCAATGATAAACGTTATAATTACGGTCCTTGGATTGAGGAATTTTCTCGTATATGTTTTCATTTTAATGTGGTAACTTAGTTTTTATTTTTTATTTTCAATTTTATCTTATTTTTTACTTATTTTTTTAAATTTATTCCTAATAGGTAACGTAAATTAATATTTTTTATTGAATATTAAATGATGGAATATTACACGCAAATAAATATTATATCATATGCCATAATTAGCTGACAACAGTAAACATTGGTTTGATTTTTTTTAGGGATTAGCTAACTTTTGTATGTCTGAATTTGAAATAACTTTGTGTCTTAACTTAGATATACTCTTATAATAGCTTTTTGATAATTAACACATTTTAAAAAGATACATTCCATTAAATATTAGATTATGTGACTTGCATCGTTTGTAATGTTGATCGTATTTTTCATAACTCTGCATTATAAATTCAAAATGTCCGGTTGTCTATGAATAGAATCTTTGGGACCTTTAAGGAACTGTGTTCTATGGGAAATGCATGAAAAAGGGTTTGTTGTAGCTTTTTTTGTTTGAGGATGTTTCTCCTGAAGTGAACTGATGGTCTTCTGATGAGCTTCATGAACAAAAGATCCTGGTAATTATATGTTTAATCCTGGTTGTTTTTGTGTGCAAAACAATTGTCAAGTTACATTGAATTATTTTGGAATTTTTAAATGCCATTGTTTGCTTATATATATATATATATATATATATATATATATATATATATATATATATATATTTATTTATTTTGGTACAGAAGAATTAGTACAACATTCGTACCGTCGGTTTCAAGCGCAGAAGGACATAGTCATCCGGTTCTCTTCGGCTTCTGTTGTTATCTCTTTTTCTGTACCAAAATAAATAAATATTACGCTCTTAATTTTTAATTTTTATTCTCAATTAATCGAATACTCTGTTGGGATTTTTCCTGCTATATTACAAAGAAGTTATATATATATATATATTACTATTTCATGTATCCACATAAAATTTTATAAGGAGCTATAATTTTTTATGTATCAATTTTCAGTATTTACTTCAACAGTGCTCGATACGTAAGTAGAGCTAGGTAGTAAGCTCTGAAAATATATTTATGGCAATTAAGCATTTTAGCCTGAAGATTCCCCCCGGGGATGAAACGCGGGAGCCTCTGTGTAGCTTAACTGCCATAAATATATTTTCATAGCTTACTATATATATATATATATATATATTAGTAATCCAGGTAAAGTAGACATCCACAGGATAAAAATCAACAGAATTGCAACCGGGCTTATAAAAAAGTGCTCAATAGTAAATAGTTCTATTTATATAATAATTTTTATTTATACAGACATATACAAAAAGCCGCTACACTTGCGTGTCGATGTTATCGATAAGTAGTTATTAGAAATGAAGATCTCTTCAGGCGGAATTTTTTCTTAATTGGATGTTTTTTGTGAAGTTTAATTGGATTAGGTATCGTTTGGTCATTACATTAATTCAATAAAATTGTTTCAAGTGATAATATACATTGAAAAAGTTACGCTTGAACGTGTGTGAATTGCCACAGGTAAACAATGTGTTGTTTGAGAATTTTATTATATAGATTTACCTGCCTCCCCACGAAGGATAGATGTAACACGAGGTGGTTTTAGTGGGCGAGTGGGGGGTTAATCACTTTAAAACACACTGGACCAGTTGCAAAGATATATCATAGAGTCGCCTCAGTATTCAAGTGAGAGATTCCCACGAGACATACAATATACATATATCCTCCGCTTTTCAGAGGTACTACTTGCTGAAAGGAAGCTCCCCCCCCCCCTCTACTCCGGTACTCTGCCAGGTATTAATATTCTATTGTCGAATGAGTTTCTGGCATCCATTGAACGCATATGCAACGTTTAAAATATATTTCATGTAATACAATGTCTCCATCTGTATTTACCCAGAATAAAAGTCTTATCTTTCACTCAGATGTTCATATTGGAAAAGCTTTCTCAATATGAACATCTGAAGATCTTAGTTTCTAATAACTACTGATCGATCACATCGACATGCCAGTGTAACGACTTTTTGTACATGTCTGTATAAATAAAATAATTATATATATAAAATGCTCTCTTTGCCTTTTGGCTAAGATCAAAGTGTAGTATCTGTTCCGATGGATACTGCACCCCATAGACTGGTATTGTCTTGGCCTTCGGGGCTTGATTTACGCCAGTCTATGGGTCTGTCCTGTTCAGTTCTAGGAGGTCCACCCTCGCAGGCTTCGCCTCCCCTCTTTGGGGAGGAGTAAGTTTATTGCTTACTGCCTGAGGCACCCCTACCGGGGAATGCCGACGAGGCTGCCCAGGCAATTTTTAAACCCCACTTTCCCGACCTGACCTTGGGTCACATCTTACTTGTGGGAGTAAGATAAAAACTGGCCTTGTGCCTAACTCTTGGAGAGGAGTAAATCAATACTGCAGGTATGCTACTTTGATTTCATTCTAAAATTCATTAAGTGTGGCATATCTGTTAAGACATATTTCTTAAATAACTAAACATATATATATATATATATATATATATAATGAGTATTGTGAGAAGGCAGTGAAAATGTGTTGGTTGTGTTACACCGGCGGTACATGAAATGGTAAAAATAAAATAATAACAATATTGGGAAATCAATAATTTTCAAATAATTTTATTCTATTTACCAGTGTTAAGTTCGAACCGTGATGATAGGGTGGTGTGTCTTTCTTTTTTTATTTAAATTTTCGAGGGAATCCCTCATCTTCAGAAATAAATATATCCACTCGTTGGTGTGTGTGGTTTTTTTTTTTTTCGCCAATAGCCTGAGCCGGAAATTACGGTGTGTTTAGGTTCGCAGAAATTTTTATATATATATATATAGAGAGAGAGAGAGAGAGAGAGACGTACTCGTCACCCATTGGGTCACAACTACTAAATTCGAAAATTCATAAACTGTGACATATGTTAAGACATACTTCTTACATAACTAAACATAATAAAAAATATATTTATTTTTATATTATTATTATTTTTTTTTTAAATTTATTATTCTTATATAGAAGTAAAGAGAATTATTGTGTTGCCATCTAATCTACATACGTGTTTGTGGTGTGTACATACATATCTATGTAAATTAGATGGCCACGTTGAAAAAAGAGTCGCCATTTCTCTAAATGCTCATTAAAAACAGCAAGAAATATTAGAGTCGTTGAATCAACATACATTGAGAGAATACATAGATAGCTAAGAAAGAGATCGCTGACTTGTTCAGTTAATTATAAATTACAGCTAATTAGAACGATTAAAACAGACTTTTTTTACATGAACATCAATGAACTCGTATTTAGTGTAATAATAGATATATATGTATGCTTTAAAGTGTTTGGTAGAATTCGTATGTAATATGTATTACTTGATAAAGATCACAACATGAACGTCTTTAGCTTGATCTGCTTCTTTATCGTGAGTTTGACTAATCATTTCATCTCACCTGGGGAGCCACTATTCAACAAAGTTAACCCACAGAATACTTGAATATTGGGAGCAGTTGTGCGTAACAAAACTGAATATATTTTTTCCCTGTGTTCAAGCTACGTTCAGCAGGCTTTTATATGGAATGAATTTTATTTTTAAAAACATTCACCGTTTGTGGGCAGAAGTGACGTGTGGGTTGATGGGTGGTGAGGAAGGTAAGTTTTCCCGCCCACGATCAGAGGAGCTTTACCTTCGTACTATTTATTGTTTCTGATTTTTCCAATACTCTTCCTGGCTTTTTCTGTTTTGATAATTCCTGCAAAAGTCAAACATTTTTCATTGGTTATTTTTCTTGGTTAAAATTTTTAGTCGAACAGAAAGCATTTCTTTGTTTGTCTTTTGTTCATTTTTTTCTCTTTTTTTTTTTTTTCCAAATTGGTTGGCAGCACATCGAAGAGTGGGAGGTTACTCTTAATCGTTTTTATTTTCGTTTTAAGAATATGCAATCGGTTCTTAAGACGTTCAGTTGGCTGAACATTCGCTCTGCATAATCATTTTTGTTATTTCTCTTCACAGAAACTGGATTATAAGCCGAAAATATATATATATAACAGTATTTTATGTAAGACCCCGAAAGCCAGCAGTAGAGATAATTTAATGAAGTGATTAAGTTATGTCCCCTGACACAATTTTGTCCCCGAAAATAAATCTAAGGAAACTCGGTTATAAGCTAAACATATATTTAAAGGCATTTATATATGATTTTAGGTATTAAGAACATAAATCTATGTATAAAATCAATGTTTGTGTGTATGTGTGTGTGATGTTTGTGTGTTCCCTATAGAAAAAAAGGTTAGAAAATCTACATAAAATCTAAAAGTGTATTCTTATGTAAAATTTATCAGGAAACACAATGGAAATCTCTAAGTGCATCTCTAAATGGGCTAGGAGGAGGCCATAACGCCTTAAAACTTCAAATAGATACTATTTTATGAAATTAAAATTATATGTATAAAATTTTCTGGGGAAGACAATGGAAGTGGTCCCGAATCTCTAAGTGACCTTCTAACCAAAGGGAGCTCTGGAGGAAAAAACTCTTTTAAATCTTTAAATATATCCTATTTTGATGAAATTTATATCATATGTATAAAATTCTCTAGGGAAGACAATGGAAGTGGCCCTGAATCTTGTTACCCTCTATGTACCAAATATCTACGCACCTCCACCACTAAGTGCTTTATGGGAACATAACCCCATTTAAACTTCAAATACGTATATCCGATTTTAATGTAATTAAAACCACATGTATAAGACACTAATTCAGAGAGTTTCCCAAAATTTCAGCATCTTCCGACTATATTAGGTGAGCAAGTAAAAAAACAAAGAACATAATGTGTTATGAGCATAGTGAAAAAGTACATAGTAGTGATCCTCATTCAATCCCAGGCAACGTCGGGTCTTCGTCCTAGTAGAAAAATAAAGATTCGTAAGAGATAAACGAAAACTAAATTTAACACATATAAGCCATATGTATCAGCTCAGAAATGAATAACTGAGATAATTTTATTGATATATTCACTTTTCTCTACAGACACAACACCGCTGCTACTTATCTTCGAACACCCCAAGCGTCTTTTCGGTGGGATGGATTTTTTTAGAAAGGATTGTTTTACCAGTTCTCTGGGGGGCCTCTATAGTCTTATTTATGTCCCATTAATGTCGTCGAAAAATTGTGCACAGTTGGTTTATTAGCTGTAATACTTTACAAAAAAACAAAACGTTACCCTGTATGTTCATTAATCACGTCCAAAGTTAAATTTTGTCAAACTTGTCTTTTGAAAATCGCTATGATGTTAAATATGAAACTTGCTATTCATTATCTTCTAGTATATAAAATTATATTGTTGGATTTTCGTAGTTTGTCATCGATAACAATTAATCTGATAAATCAATATTTGATTTTGACTAGCTGATCTTTCTTTATTCCTTTGGTCAATGTACTGTTTAAAACAAATGTATTTCGCTTTAGTTTCTTTCACAATAGCTATTCCAGCTGGAAACTTTATTGCCATGGAGCCGTTTTTCACTAATCCCCTTCACAGCTTCAGTTGTTTATGTTCTACGACAGCTTTCACATAAACAATTACATATGTTTACAAAACATATTAAACGATTTATTTATTAAACTTATCTGTATAGCACAGTAGTATGTGCAAAACAAATATTTGTTACCTTGTCTTATACTGTAAGGTAAAGGTAAAGGTTGCCGACATCGCACACTGCCCATGGCCGTAGCGGCGGTGATTTGTTAAGAATCACCGTGGGCACAGCATATGGAAGGCGGAGCCCATCTCTCTCCTTCCGCTGCCTTGAACCATTTACTGCTGGGTGGACAGAGGGAGTTTTCAGACCCGAAAATTCGCATGCCGTGAGTGGGATCGAACCCGGGTCGTCCAGCCCAAAGACAAGTGCTATAACCACTCGTCCACAGGCCCTCCCTTATACTGTAATCTGCATGCAATTACATGAGCAGGATTTTTGTTTCATTACTGGACTCATTCCCGATTATAAGTCTATTCTTATCTCCTTAAGTACTTTTCTTCCATAATAAAATTAATTAAAATTAGATAATTAAAAGAAATTAACACAGTAGTTTGGTTTTATATTTCAGAATTTTTTCGATAAGGATCGATAATTTGCATTATTCTGACTATTTCTGAAACATAATATCAAATTGGTGAGAATAACGTCCAAGATGAAAACAGTCGTCCGAATAATGCAAATAATATACATTGATTTGATTTGTCTGTTTTATGGCATATCAAATGCTCTTGAGTTATTCAGTGCTGAAACACAATCATATATAATTAATTGAACACAATTTTTTACCGTTACGTGGCACTAATAAGCTATTTGTAAAGTTCAATAGGAAATCTTCTCAACCTAAACAGATATCTCGTAATCTCCTTGTTGACTTCCTTTCCCCCTCCCTCTCTCTCTCTCTTCACTAAAACTAAACAAAACTTCCATGAACAAAGTTTCTTTTCTAGAACATCCCATCTGTGGAACAAAATACCACAAATCTGCTTCGCAACCGACTACAGCATGGTCGTCTTCAAGTCTAACGTGAACAAATACTTGTTGAGCCGTCCTCTTGGATAATCAATTCTTCCGGGTAATATTCTGCCCTTTCTATCCATCATTTCCTGTCCGCTCGTGGCGGTGATCACTGTCTAACTGACGATCTGTTTAACCCTTATTCTTGAGTGGGTCCCCAGGACTTGATAAGTGGTTACCAATCAAAAAATAAAGAAAACAGCTGTCATCTCCCCTTGATACGTTGTAAGTAATTGGTTCGGTGGATAGTGAAACTTTGTCTGTAAAAGTGGTCGTAGTGGTGATGTAGCATAAGTTTCTGTGCTTTTCTATACGATTTATTATTTATTCAACTTATTTTTATAGCACAGTAGTAGGTATATTGGTTGTTGTGATGATATCAGCCGTCTTCTGTTTCTTCATAGATGTAATAATGTAACAAATAAACAAAAGCTTACAACATCTTTGTTCAATGGCGTCATACTCTTTGATGTTTAAATCTTTTACAACACTACACATTACACATTATGTAAGCTTCTCCTCACCTGCCCCCCAGAAGAGGAGGGTGAACAAAGATGGAGTATCAAAAAAGACGACCGTACCCAATCAACTCACCTTCCAAAGACAAATACTTTTCTTTCTTCATAGCTATGTGTCATTTCGGACTTCCTGTCCATGACGTCATAGCCTGACACATAGCCCTACTTCTAATCTTAACTTCTCTTGGTGTGGCATTCAACTTGGACAGATTTAGCCGAATTCCTCCATCAAAGAGGAAGTTTCTAACTCTATTAAATTCACAAGTGGTCCCTAATAGCATGTATGAAATGGAATTTTCTGCTTAATCTAACCTTATGTGAAAAATAACATTTTAGCACTATTTTTACATACTTGCATTCCATATCACAACACTTTACCTATAGCTTGGTGTGTGTGTAAATTCATACCTTTCCCAAACATATTCATAAATTAAACACAATAGATCCGGTTCTATAGTCCAAGACGGTGTTCATTAGTCTTTTCCTGCACCCCCAAAACGCATTGCTCTGTTAACAAAGAGTAGTCTTTTAGTGGGGTCACCATAATATAGAGAGACAAGGAGAGATGAATCCCCCAAGCACCAACACTATCCAGTTGTTCTAAAAATACATTTATTGAAACAAGGTTATAAGCCAAAAATATACTTAAAGGCATTTATCTGTAAGGCCTTTGAGATGAATAATTGAGATAATTCCATTAAAAGGTTCAGTTTTCTCTCCAGACATATTATTGTTCTAAAAATACATTTAGGGAAACAAAATCATACGACTAACATATATTTAAATGTAATTATATATAAGACCCCTAAAGCCAATGAGAGATAATTCAGTTAAAAGATTAAATTATCTCCCTTGGCTAAATTTTTTATAATATAAATGAATCGATATAAATCACGTACATCAGTTGGCTCTAGAATTACTGAAGTGATTTCCCTTTGATTATATCAAGTTGTCTCCCATTAATTATGCTGACCAGTGAGAGAATGCGATCTCCTGTTCAGAAAATCAAAATGATCAAATTCCGCCTTATGTGGGGAATATAGAATGGAATATCATCCTTTTTTTCTCAAATGCCCAATCTATTGAACATACCCTGATCAGCTGACTCCCAGAACACCACAACAAAGTAAGGCATATTCACATGGACATTTCTCATGCATCTCTTTTTATTTTCTGAGCCTGTCAACACATGTTTTTATCAATTGTATTGGGACATTAATCTATTCTTTCATTACTGATTATGTCTGTGGTTTTCACCCGTTTGAGTATCATATTTCATACAGGGTGGTGTTCAAGAAAAATTTGATAATTCTTTGATATTCTTTTATTTCAGAGACATTTGAAGTATTTGTTAGCAGTAAAGTGCAATAGATAGCTGTTTCTGTGTACTTATTGGTGGATTTGAGAGTTAGAGAATACGAATAACTTGAAAGCACTGAGATATTGGAAGAGAGTCACCTGCTTCATGTAGATTTGCACGGGATTAAAAAATTCAGAAATTTTAGCTGAATCTTTCAATACTTTGAAGGCCGTGAGATGGAAGTTGGAAAATTGCGACAGAAATGTGGAAGCACTGATTAGCAGGAAGGATCATAGCAGGCATTCTGACTTTTTCTGCACAAAGAAATTCGTTGAAAAGTTGCAACAAAAGGTGCGGCAAGATCCAGGCAAGGCAATGCAGACCTTGGTGAGAGAGATGGGCATTGGAGTGGTTACTCTGAATGCGGATCTTCGGTATTCCTGATACAAGACTTGCAAGGGCCAACTACTCATCGCCAAGGCCATAACAAGAGAAACACTCATGATAGCCAAGAATCTCCTCGGCAAGGTGAAACATCCTGTCAAGCCTGGGATGCTGTGGTTTTTCTCTGGACCAGTTTCATGACATGCAGAATAACAGGTTGCTTATCTATGGTTCGCACAAAGTCCCACGCATCATGTAAGTAGTTTGCTCAATGGATAGTGACGTCTCTGTAGTAGTGTCAATAGAAGTCAGAAATGTTGATCTTTTGTAGCAAGAATGATGGAAGCATAAAAAAATATCTCCATGATTTGCTCTAGGATTAAGTTTACTTTTTAAATAAAGTATATCTAGATGAATTCCATTATCTGGCCGACCCCGTGAGATGGTGGAAGCGCTTCTAAAACAGACGTCCGTTCGTCTTGATGTCAAACACCCAAAAGATACAACTGATCTCATTTCTGTCACATACTTCTTCCCACGACGCACTTTCCTGCACACGTCAGCCTAACCTCTAACTTACCCTCTAATGGAAAATTCTCTTTTCTCACGTATTCTAACTTTACATGGAAACTTCTGTTTTAACACCATATTTATACACCAACGTTCAATATCGCTACAATAGCATAAGTAACATTTATTCTCTGGAAGTTTTTTATCAGTCTGAGATGGTTTAAATTTGGATTTATTTTGTCTGTTTTTTTTTTGTCATATCATTAATTATAAAGAATATTATGAAAGGATTGAAAACGATTAATGGAATGAATAAAGTTTGCTTACTCATGGGAACGGTTTATGACAATTAAAAGCCCTTTTTATGTAATTATGTTATCAATTAGTCATGTTCGATACCTGAGTTAGTAGATATAGCCATGTATATTTTCTTTTTTATTAACACATTCTTCTTAGTTTATTGTAAGGGTGTGATGTTGATCTATTCCAGAGACTATGGATAGAGTTACGACTAAGTACCGTAGCAGTCATAGTGGAAGTCATTGGTGGTAGTCATAGCCACAATATTGGATGCAGAATTTCTGTTAGATACTATTCTGTATTTCTGTAAATACACTCTTGTAAATATGCCACCGTGTTGTCTGATTAGCGGCCCTTCAAGGTCACAAAATTTATGTAAGAAAAATCCGACTGACTTAATTTTATATATTAGATAAAATTATGTAATTATTAATTCATGTGATTATAGCATTTGAGTTATTTAAGGCTGAAATATGGTATCTATTAGAAACAATTCGTTGAACACAATTTAGTAGTTTAACCTAAGATGAGGAAAGAGTCTGCGTAACTTTCCCCATGTCATTACAGTTTTAGTGAATCGAATAGAAATGACTGGATTTGAACTCGTTTTATCCGATTCCATAGTCTGCATTCATATCCATTACACCAGTCATGCACCCCACCCCCTTTAATTTTGTCTATGAATGATACTTTTGCTTCACTTCCAAGAAAATGACACATAGCACATAACTTAAAATAATTCCAGTTAGGTTTAAAGATGGAAGTTCAATTCAGTTTTATCTGTTCGGTTTCCAGTTTTAGCAATTTTACATTAAATAAAATATAATCTATCTGAATTAAAAGCGAATGTATGTTTGCAAAATATACTAACAATTTTTTTAATGGAAATCGCTCCAGACAAGGCATGACGCCACTTGATGCAAGTAGCTAAAAAAAATACTGCTTCAAGGTGAGTAACTAGCCAACGATAAGTGTTAGATGGATAGATTCTGACCCAGAAAACAGCAATTCTTCCCCCTTTGCCAGAAACGTCGCTCATGGAATATGAGGACTAAAGGACAAAATAAGGGAAGCGAGAGTTACGAAGCTGCACAGAGTAAACCGAAGGTCCACTTTCTACTCTCTTTAAAATATTCTTAACTGACAATGAATATTACATTATCAGAACTATGATACAATCTGGCAGTAGTCATCACCATAATGGTGGCACCGATCAACTCTAGTACTTAACATAACGAAGGTGACACCCACATAAACTAAAAGTAAATGTTTAAATTGGAGGATCTGCTATTAATTTAACATTCAATTTCGAAACACTATATATTTTTAATTGCATCGTGAGTTTTTGTTTTTTATTTATATTTATAATATTATATTTTATAAAAAATCTTACCACTGTCGACCAAGGGAAGAATGTATCAGGTATGTCTATGCAGTGTGATGATGTATAGTAGTGAAACCTGGCCAGTGAGGGTTGAGGACATGTGTTGCATGGAGAGAAATGATATGAGAATAATACGATGAATGCATAATATGAGTCTAAAAGACAGGCTTAGTTCTGATGACCTCAAAGAGATTTAATCTGGATTGTATAGGGAATTGTGTGCAGAACAGAATGGTATTGCCATGTTTACAGAATAGATGAACGTTCTTGGATCAGTAGGTGTAGACAAATTAAGGTAGCAGGGTTAGTTCACAGGGGAAGGTCCATGAAAAAAATGGAAGGAAGTGATAAAAATGGACTTTAGAGAACGAGGGATAAATAAAGACCTGGTCAGAGATAGGTTAGTTTGGAAGTCAATTTCTTAAAGACGTCCAACACATGCCAGTATGTAAAAGGGACGTTAAATCAAATCTGATGATGATTATTTTTTTTACTAATGAGTCACCACTTGTCAAAGCTAAAAGCCACTCGAAGAGATAGACGGATTTTTATCAGTTTAATGAAAAATATCATGAGAGGATATAAAATGATTGATGGTATGATCAAAGTTTAATTACTCATGTTTATGATAAGTATTTGTTTACATTAGATTTCAAGTAGAGGAAAGCAGTCCTGTGATAATGTGTTCCACAGACGGGAAGTTCTTTTTATGTAGTTATGTTATTAATTAGTCATGTTTGCAATATTACAACTTCTTTCGGTAGCGAATAGATATATCCATGTGTATTACTAACACATTCTTCTTATTTTATAAAAGTAAAATCCGACCGACTTTACTTTATATATTAGATTTTATTTTATTTTTAAGAAATGATATTGGATGACAAATATAGTCAAGATTACATATAGATATACCGTTTTTTTTTTTGACTGATCCTATTCAAATAAAATTAGATAAGTATTATGCGTACTTACACATGATAAATCCAATGCAGCAATGTGGCGTTTTGCTTCTAGAAAATGAAGAAAATTGTGTGTGAGTGTCATTACTGCATCTTATGGGTTGGATTAAAAGCTTAGTCAGCATAAAGAAACCGCTTTTCAACTATTAGCCATTTAATTTCCTCAACGTTTTTGTAGCTTCTTTATAGGTCACAATTTAGTATTTAATCAATGCCAGTAATACCAGTCAGGTCATCTAGGTGGAGAGGTATGAAAGACCCCAAACCTCCAATGAACCAAGATATATTACATCACTGATAATGTGGCCCGTTGTATCACTGCAATGTATTTTACACAGACACACACACACACACACACACACATATATATATATATATATATATATATATATATATATATATATATAGGAAATGAAAAACAGAAAAAACAAGAGATATTTTTATATATTCATCAACGTTTCGTCTTTATTTGTAAGACTTCCTCAAGATGATAATTTGAAGAAAAATGTCATAGCCGTAAGTAGTAGCCGTGGTTACTGTGAGCGCTGGAGGAGAGTCCAGGCTGTGAGAAGTCAGTGGTGGCGAAGAATGAAATGAATATGGAAAGCTTTGAGCGGGTACCATTAAGGCAACTATGATACCATCTACATGCTAAACGCACAGAGTTTCTTCCTTCCCTCCTCTTTTCCCAGCCACATCTCACCACGACAAAAATCTCAGTCCCCCCCCCTTTCATCTCTCCCATCCTAAGGCAAGTTCAATTATATTCTCACCCCTCCCCATTTCACTGCTGCCTTAATGGTACCCATTATTTTGATCGTAATTATTTTGCATTAAATAATCTAAACTTAGTGTAATCTTGGTTGAGTTGTATCTTATAGCCTAGAGAATTACTGTACCCGTCTCCAAATTTGGAACAAGGATTGCAAAATGCAACGGGGAGCACCAGCTCCTCAATAATATTTGGGTCTGGATTTACGCCGGTCTATTGGGGGTTGAACGGTCCTGTGCAGTTCTAGGAGGTGCACCCTCCCAGGCTTCGCCTCCCCTCTTTGGGGAGGAGTAAGTTTATTGCTTACTGTTTGAGGCGCCCTACCGGGAATGCCGACGGGGCTGCTCGGGCAATTTTTAAATGGCTAGATTTCTCAAACCCTCGAGCGCTGGCTTATCTAATCCCACTTTCCGACAATGTGTCACATTTTACCTTGTGGGAGGTAGATAAATAATCATTCATCGATTGTGCCACACTAGATGTTTAAAAGCCACAATTATATGTCACAATATGCCACAATTATATGTTTAAAAGCTTTACTAATAAAGATTTTAAAATTAAAATAATTCACATGTTAAAGGTTATTAGCATATTTTGGATATTTGAGAATGAACTTTTTTTAATCAAGGGCATTTATATCCGTTGCAAGTTTTCTGGAGGTTGAAGGTACAATCGTCAGTACGAGCGATACTAAGGATGCAATTACGAATTACTTAAGACGTATATCTGGTCATGGCTGACTGAATGAGAGCAAGCTACCCCTATGAATAAACTTGATAGACGTATGTTAAGTTTCATCTTGTTAAATGAGTTGTTTCATTTTTTAATATATTTAGCAGTTAACTTAATAAGATGTTAGTCCTATTTTGCATGCAGTGCACTGCCGAGTATCTGTAGTACTGTAAGTGCACCAACACTGTATAAAGTGAGAACCACTGCTCTGCATGGAGACAGTATTTAACATCCCCGTTCATCAGCCTTATAGACCTTAGCGTTTCCCCTTATTTTGAAAACACATTTCAATCACTGATTACATTAGTACTAAGTGAACTCCTACTGGCAAGATGGAGTGCTTTTAAAAATTACTCAAAACTTGCTTTTATCTAGATGCATTAAGTTTTCTTTCTTCAATTATTTGTTGAATTTCTCTAGATTTTTAAAATGCAGGTGTATCAGACATTCCCAATTTTCCATTTTTGTTTTAATGAATAAGACGAAAAGAAGAAAACGAAAACTTAGATTAACACATATATATATATATATATATATATATATATATATATATATATATATATATATTCTCTTCATAAATGTAGTGAATCGTATCCAGCAGTGTGTCGTTCTACTTATCTCTCCGAGAAAATGGAGAAAATTGTTACCCGGGGGCTATCATTTTCATGATTGGTGTGTATGATTACTGTATCTAATTGGTTAGATTGAAAGTTGCTTTTCAGTTATGAGCGATTGATTTCCATGATGCTAACATATGCTCTGCAGCTTGTTTATTGGTCACAGATTGGTATTTGATGAATACCAGTCGAGTCATCTCTGTTGAGCCCAGATATATTAAAGTTGATCTGTCTTCTGACTTTTTATTCTGGCTAACCTTCATTCCTTATTTTTATGAACAGGACATGACAACGCCTCGTGTGATTCGGCATGTTATCACCTGACGTGTTACTCATCCGATAATCAGCTGTTCGTTCCTCAACGCACATGAATCAAATTTTGATTTCCTCTCAAATATTTGACATTCGGAGCAACCGGATCTGGCACAAAGACTATTCATTATTTTGCCCAAGAAATAGATGATAAAATAATAAATAAATAGGTTATTAATAATATCCCCTCCTTCCAAATAAAAATGGGTCGATTGTCAAAAATTTCTAATAGAAAAAAAAAAGTTGAACAAACAAATCGTCAACAAATAACTGTTACCAAAGGCAATGAAAGTTACTTTTCTATCTACCTGCCTACTTTTTTTGTGTTGTAAAGTATTTTAAAGCGTTTTTATTTAAATTTAATCTTTTCCTAAAATACTATCTGTTTGCATGCAATATATGAAATGGCTGCCTCCAGTTTCCGGAAACTACCAAAGTCTGTGACTTATTTTTGTTGTTGTCATTTTCTCCTTTCAGTTAGGAAGAAAAGTAAATTTTATTGCGTTTGGAACAGTTATTTGTTGTATATTGTTGCTGTTGTTTTGTTTTTTTCACCCATAAAGATGAAAAACAGACTTCGATGGTTTACGGAAACTGGGAGCAGCCATTTTTAATGTTGCATGTACTCAAATTGTATTTAAGGCAACAATTAAATGTAACTAATAGCACTTCAGAATACTTTGAAACACAAAAATAATTAGGCAGCAGAAGTAACTTCTATTGCCTTTGGTAACAGTTAGTTGTTGACTATTTGTACTGTATTGCTTGTGCATTATTTAGTCTTGTCTGCATGATATTTATTCTTGAATATGGAGACAACTACTTCCCGCCATACACCCTTATTAACTTCTCACATAATATTGATTTTGCTGTTATTCTTTTTATTAATAGAATTTGTTAATATTTTTTTACATTATTTGGAGTTACTTCCCTTTGTTCAAATTAATTTGAAATTATGAGATTAAATTAGAGACAATTATTAAATCTGGTGTTTTTATTAAATTTTTTTTTTTTAGTAGTGCAACTCGATTCGTGATAAACAATATTGCATCTGTCCCACTCATCAAGAAAGGTTGCCTATAACTGCATTAAAGAAATACTTGTCGGTTTCATGACACAATAACCATTCTTAGGTTATTAAATAGGAAAAATCACCACTCATAGTAAAATAGCCAGTCATGGTAAAATGTACATCCACATTATTTGGCCAGTTTAGATTTTAATCAATTTTTTAACTAGTATTATTTGGATTCCCCTTCTTCTCCATCAGTTCTTTTTTATTTATTAAAGTGCAGGTTGATAGTGGAATCATCCACAGTGGTGGGCCCCTGTCCAGGTAGTTGGCTAGCTGCACGCATGGAAATATCCATGAAGGTTTATTCAAAGCAAAAGTTTTACGAAAGATACCCTTGCTTGCTCAATGCTTTTTCATGATAAACACTATGTGCATCACCAACCAAGATCAACAGCCAAGTCAGTCAGTCAGCTTTTATGGCGGCCGAGCACCACTAATTCTAAACTGTATGCATTTCATGGAGATATACCTTACTAGAGCATATCCCACATACACCCTCTGTGTAGACTACCAGTTGGTCCAGGACTGCTTATTTGGTATTCGCAGTTAACCTCCATCTCTGAAGGCCGTTTCCCCATCCGCCACCTGAGGAATGAGTAGATAGGTGATAGTCGCTCGAAACAACAAAATTATTATTAAGACAACTATTCTCAGCTTGGTTGTTCTTTTAACAATATTTTGGCCGATGTAAACTCCGACATTCTTCAGGTTCAAACTTGGGAATCTTTTGGTCGAATATACAGAATTTCAAACTGAAACTTTTATATTGGTCAAAATTATGTATAGATTTCCGAGTTCGATATTAGATTTCCAAAATCAAACAGATTCATCTGAAGAAGGTCGGAGGTTCCATCGGCTGAAACGTTGTGAAAATAACAACCAAGATGAGAATAGTAGTTCGAATAGTCAAAAATAATACAAATTATCAATCCCCATCTAAAAAATTCCCAAACCATTTTCAACTGTTGAGCATGACAAGAATGTTAAATGAATACAGACATTAAAGATTTAATACCAACTAGCAGGACAACTCTGCGTTGCCCGGGGGCATAGATAACAAAATAGAAGAGTTAAGAACGTGTGTGTAATGTGTAATACCTTTCTTTTAAAATTACTCACTCTCTCTCTCTCTCTCTCTCTCTTTGAGCACACCTCTCCATCTGACTGCCCTCTCTCTTATTCATGAGCAACTGGTTCAATATAATAACAAAAAGAAAAAGTCAGTAAGAAAGTAATTCTTTTCAGGCACTAATTTGATTCCTGATGACTCTAAGCAAATAATTACAATAGTTTTACCATAACCAGCTCCGAGTCATAATGAATTGGAACATGTAAGGTGTGTAAATGTATCTTTGGAAGTTTCTGAGTTTTATTCAGACACATACATCATCATCATATCATCATCATCATATTCAGTTTAACATCCGTTTTACATGCTGACATATGTTGGACGGCTTTAAGAAATTAACTTCCAAAGTAACCTCTTCTGGTCAGGTCTTTATTTATCTCTTTTTCTCTCAAGTTGATTTTCATCACTTCCTCTCATGTTTCTCTTTGCCTTCCCCTGTTAAATGAACCTGCTAGCTGAACTGTTCTACATCTACTAACCCAAAAACTCTCATCCATTCTTTCAACGTGGCCATACTATCGAAGTCTCTTGTTTTGCACACATCTCCCTGTACTGTTCAGATTTAATCTTCATCTGAGATCATCAAATCTAAGCCTGTCTTTAACACTCACATTACACATCCCTCTTATCATTCTCATATACTTTCTTTCCATGTAACGCATGTCTTCAACCCTCACTGGCCAGGTTTCACTTCCATACATTATCACACTGCGTACACATGCCGTATAGACTCTCCCCTTGGTCGACAGTAGTAACACTCTGCTGGTTAGACATGGCAGAAGTTCCCTAAAATTATTCCTAACTCTTGCAATCACACTAGCACCTGCTCCTCTCTGTGCTCCAATAGTATCACTAAAGTGACAAAACTTCTCGACAACCTCAATAGCTTTGCCATCCAGATATAATTTCTCCACATCTGAGTTCTCATCCTTTTCTTTTATCTTTGTACCCAATACCACAAAAAAATACACAGAAACACGAGTTACTTGTATATAATAGATAATTTATTTAATTTTAAGTCTTAGTCACTTCTTACTGAAGAAGTCATATAATCAAAGTGTTAGATTCTTTCAGGAAGCTACCTTTCTAACTCTAACCCTAACCCTTTCTCATTGACTTTGAGAATGAAGTGACATTGCTCAACTTCGGTTCAGCAGTTTCTGCCGGTGTTCTGTATCTCTCTACGCAATTTCGGATCAATGTCTGGGAAAGCATCCGCTGACATCAACATAAATTAATATACAGCAAAGTCATTTAGAATAATGTCAGTTGATGGTTGATTCTTCATTTTGACACCTAACTTTAAGCTGAAAAGCTTTTTATGATATCTATAAGGTGTTGTTTTACCACGACCTGCGACCTAACATGGGTCTTATTTTACCATGACCAGTGACCTAATACGGGTGTTTTAGCATGATCTGCGACCTAACATGAGTTTTATTTTACCATGACCAGTGAGTTAGCCTATTTGTATTTCAATACCAAAACAAAATACATATTTAAAAATGATTAATTGAAGATAATAGTATTATATGATTGTGCTTCAAGGCATATCAACCCTTTTTGTGATTATTCAATGCAAAAATGATACCCTTTATGAACAATTTATTGAACACAAGTTGCTATTTTAGACATAACAGAAGGGTGGGGCAAAATTATTGGTTTATAACTTTCTTATAATATTAGTAAAAAGTGAATGATAGATCCATTAGGATTTGAATTCAGCTGATTCCATAGTTCACAATGGTATTTATTACACCAATCATTGGTTTATACATTTAAAAAAAACTATTTGAGTAAAAAAGATACAAAAAATAAGATCAGATTAGAATTTGCCGATTCCATACTCACTAGCATGTTCAAATATCATCATCATCATCATTCTATATAATAAAGTAAAGACAGTCTGTTTGTCGATTTTCGTCATTAATAGCTTTTTACAACAAAAATCAAAATTCAATTCTGATTTGTCAGTTTTTCTTGGGGATCGTTGTCCCATGTTCTTAAGAAAAATAAAATATGATTGCATTTAATTCCTTCTAGAAAATAATTTATCCAGGTTGGAAATATTTTTGTCTAGTAGCTATTTTTACCAAAAAATGGAGGTAATTCTTTCTTCGTCCATTACAGACCTACTTCTATTTGTTTGAGACAGCTAAATTATACTTTGGTAAAAAAGGGAGGTAACTCTGCATTCGTCTATTACAGACTTACTTCAGTTTGTTTGAAATAAAAATATTTTCTGGGGAAAAGCGTCATAGTTTAAAAAGGAAAAAACAAAACAAATTGCAAGAAAGTACACGACTGAGCAACGCCGGGTAGTTAGAGCTATTAATGATATTCTTGTATTCATTCTAGCTGTATAAAAATGCTATTTCAAACTTAAGTGTAACAGACCAACTCCTGCACCAGAAAGTGGTCTACATGAGCATCACAAGAAATTGTTTCACCAGAGGAGGGCTGCTTTCTCAATAAGTATCTTTGGACCTTGGAATGGACTTCCAGAAGATGTACTAAATGCACTAACGATGCAGTAATTCAGTCAGGTGCTGGGCTACTGGATCCTCTTCTGTGGAAATTTCTACCAGCCTTTCCCTACATGGCAACTGAAGCATGTTGTTTTATTTTATTTTGCCAAATCTATTGGATATTCCATGATAAATGCCAGTATACTGAAATCATATGCCCTTAATAGGGTTAAGATGAAAATTCATATACACTAAATGTACAAAAGCAAGGAAATTCCCAAATTTTTACACTTTTATTGTCATTAAGGGTATGCGAGCACAACAGGGCTATGTATTTTACTGGTAGGAATTTTTCTTCAGCGCACCTCACACACTTCATCCACTTATGCATAGATTTATAATGTGATAATGAAATGGTTTGGTTGATATGTAGTCATACTCTTAATGACAATAAACGTGTAAAAATTTGGGAATTTCCTTGCTTTTGTACATTTAGTGTATATGAATTTTCATCTTAACCCTATTAAGGGCATATGATTTCAGTATACTGGCATTTTTCATGGAATGTAACTACTTTTGTACAGGCTATGCCTCAATACAATTTTCTGGAAAACTAAGGTATATGGTAAACTGAAATTAAAATGCCATCAACTAAACCCTAGAACCTCTATCTCTGCCAAAAATCAGCTGAATACATCAAATAGTTGATGAGATACAGGGTGGCACATACATACGTACGTACACACAGATAACATGATTTCATGATTGAACTTTCTGGATCTCTGGGTTGCCCTGACTAATGATGTTGAAATTCTACACACTTATAGAACCTATCAAATAAAAATGTTGTGCAAAGTTTTAACTAATTTGATTTATTGGCTTTTGAGTTATGACTGATCAAAGAAATGAGATTTCGAGCAGAGGCCATTCGTGTAGTCTATTAAGGGATAGAGCGCTCTCGCACCTCCCTTGATTGATGAACAAAGCCTCTTAGCAAAGTGTGACAGACCAAACGATGGAAGACCCTCTCGTAGAGATGTGAAGATGCATCTAAAAATGGTATTTCAAACATCAGCTAAGCATAATGTTATGGTGTGATGGTGATCTACCCTATTTCGGGAACATATGGACTCTTCCAGACACTATGTATAGACTTACGATGAAGTCTCAAGCTTCTGTTGTTCAGAGATTCGTAAGACATACAAACCAGTTGAGGATCTGTTCTCGAAAATCAGTCCAGCAGAAACTGGTTCACCCTCCCAGATTTTGCCTCCCCTCTTTGGGGTGGAGTTAGTTTATTGCTAACTGCCTGAGACGCCCTGACCGGGGAATGCTTACAGGGCTGCCAGGCAATTTTTGATAGGCAGGAGTGTTCGTTTAGAGGCGCTGGCTTGATTCTCCCCAACTTCCGATCTTGTGTCACATCTTCCGGAGGTGGGAAAGAGGTAAATAATGTCTCAGAAAGCAGTCTTTCTGTAACATACTATTCGGTACTTCTGTAAATACACACTCTTGTAAATATACCACCGTGTTGTCTTATTTATTATCGACCTTTCAAGGTCACAAGACATAACAGACCGACAGACAACGCCTCTTAGAGAGATGCTTGGACTCGTCTAATGTGTAAAATTATATCAGCCGGATCTTCGATTTCAGACCTAAAAAGTTTGTTCTAAATATCAATATTTCTTTCTGAATAGCCATTTCCTTTTATTTAGTCTTGGTTCATGTTGTTAAAAAGAAAAAAATTGTAATTTGCTTTAATTTATTTGCAAATAAAATTATTCCTGCTCGGAATTTTGTTCGCAGGGAAGACATATTCCTTGTCTACAGCAAAAGTCAAATGGAAGCCATTTTTTCTATCAGAAGTAAATTTCGCTATTATTTCAGAATCGTTTAATAATGATTGTTAATTGTTAAAAAAAATCATATTTTCATTCGGATCAAAGCTGCTGTGGAAAGAAATAGGCAATATCTGAAAACCTTCATTCCTAATCATAACTCAAATAATGTAAGGGGGATAACTCATATTTTAAATTTAGTAATATAATAGGAGTTGTCTACCTTACAACTAAAATTTAATTTCTTTTCCTGTATAAGTTTAAAAATGTGCAAACAAATAAAACTTAAAAACTAAAACGAATTTACTCTATCCCGGGCAACATTGGATAGTAACAGCTTGTTTAAAATAATACAAGTCCATTTAATTAATGCGTTTTGTGATAAAAGTGCTATTTTAAATTAAAGTGTGACAGACCAACGAAAATGATATTTCTAACTGAAGGATGACACACAAACGATCGGCTTGTCGAAATGAAATACTTCGAGGAATCTAACAAAGGAAACTCATTAACACCTCAACTTCAATCCATACACACGCTTAATTAAGCTTATCATTTTAATCTTGTGCATTGCTGATCGTATTTAACTTGAGAAATGAATTAGGATTGTGTCCATTCTTCTACCATTTTCCTTGTCACCTATTTTATGCTAGCTGAGTCCTGATTGGCTGGTTCTAGTTTTAGATTTGCATTTCTCGTCGTTCTTTTTGCTGAGAGTAACAAAAGAACTTCCTGTTATTTGAGCCACGGCTCCAGCTTATTATCTGCTGCTTACAACTGGCTTGCATTTTTATCTCCCGCTTGAAAAGATGTCAACCGCGACTTCTTAAATAAAATGGCTTTTCATAAAAGCAAGACACAGCTCAAGGGTCGTTTCCTACATCGGCGTGACCCTCTCTAATTATATATCAGATATTCTATAGAATTTCAGTGATATCAATGGACTAACGCGTATCGACCAGGACTTAGGAATTAGAAAGCAAAAAAAGAACTCTTCTTAACCCTTTCGTTGTGTAATTAAATTTGATAATGATTCCTTTAATGATGTAAGTCGACATTGAGACGAGTCGAGTGGTTGCTTTTAAAACGTCATAATCACATTGACACATGGGTTCTCATTAGATCACCGTAGTTAAACTACACTGATCCTGGTCAGTGACCATTTGGGAATACCAGGTGCTTTATGTGAGTGGATGACGACACCTCCCAGCAAAAACTAATATTGTTAAAATTATCTCGTCTGAGTGGGATGCACATGTGACTGGGAACCACTTGTGAATTTGATATTCCCTAAACACTTCCTTCTTCAGATAGAAGCTATGTTTATCCGCCCAGGATGTGTGCCACACCAGGACAGGTCAGGATCAATTGGTTCTGCCATAGGGAACTTCCTCAATTGCCTTTGTCTATCAATGTCACATCATACCGGGGACCATCATAAGTTGACTTGGCTCTATGAGCGTCTCTTCATCACCATTATTCGAGGGAATGCTTTGAGTCTGCTCTTCAGGCTGTTAAACCAGCAGGACAGCCAATGAAACTTCCTGATATGCCAGATATATCTACAAAGGCTTTTTAAATTTGATAGTTGAAACAGATTATTTAGAATAGGACGGTTTACATTAACTTTTTAATGTGTATAAAAAAAAGAGTTTGAATAATAAAATGTAAATTATCAATCAAAAATATCATTGATATTTTTTGCTTCTGCAATATTTTTTCATATCTCTTGTAAGATTTTCACATACATGGCCCCCGTTCGAGCTCGAGAGACAATGGATACCCCTGTAAGGGTGGCTGCACGTGTAATTGTGAAGCAAGAGTTGCGCAATCTTCAACCACACCTCTCCTGAGTCGGCACTGTCTTATTCCAGTCGCAAGGAGAAGTCTAGGATGACCGGAAACAATGCCGAGATAAGCAGAGAGCACATACAGCACCTGGTATTCCCAAATGGTCACCCATTTTAGTGGTGACTATGCTCAATGTCACTTAACTTTGGTGATCTAATGGAAACCGGTGTGTCAATGTGATTATGCCATATAAGATTTTCATATCTACTGCTAAAATTGTATATAAAGTGATCATATATACTGCAGAATCAAAGAATGATAATTAAATTAGCTTATAGCATAGCGTTAGGGGGGGGAGGCTTTCTTCGATCCCCACATATCTTTTTTCGATTGACAGAAAATGAGAGAGTTGTACGTCTCTCTGACATCTAGTTGTAAAGATAGTCGTAGTGATGGTGTGGCAGTCGTAGAGATGTTGAACTTTTCTGCTTCCTTCTCTTAGTTACTGAAGTTATAAAGAACAACAAATAACTCCATTATTTGCTCTGACATTTGATTTAGTTCTTACAGTAATTTGCAGCAAGTATATCAAGATGAACTGCATCTCCCCTTAACTTTTGTAAGGTGGAGAAGAACTCAGAACCCATGCCTGATCACTTTGACATGAAATTCTCAGAGGAATATTACCTGTCCAACCGCCGTAGGGTGAAGGAAGACTCGAAAACCACTTCTGATTACATCAATGCCTAATTTCTCAGAGGTAGGAACTCTCTTGCCTTTTTGCCATGTACTTCCTTCCATAACGTAATATCCAATACACATCAGCCTAACTTCTAACTTGATCTCTAATGGAAAACTCCATTGTTTCCAGTCGTCCTGGATTTTTTTTGCCATTGGAAGCAAGCAGTGTCAACTCAGGAGTGGTGTTGTTGGGGATTGCGAAAACCTTGCCTTAAAATTACACATGCAAACATCCTTACAGAGGGTATCGATTGTCTCTCAAGACTGAACAGAGCCACGAGTGATGGTGTGGCAGTTGTAGAGATGTTGAACTTTTATTCTTCCTTCTCTTAGTGACTGAAGTTATAAAGAACAGCAAATAACTTCATTATTTTCTCTGAGATTTGGATTTACTTCTTTCAGTAATTTTCAGCAAGTACATCAAGTGCATATTCCCTTTCCAAACCCCATAGGATATATGAGGATTTGAAACCCATGTTTAATCACTTAGACGTCAAATTCCCAGAGGCAGGAACTCTCTGACTTTTCTGACACATACTTCCTCCCATGACGTCATATTCTGTCACGTAGTCCTAATTCTAAACTTTAAACTTCTAATGGAATTTTCATTTAATTTTAACGTTACATGGAACTTTTCAGTTTTAATCTTACTTTAAATATTGCTACAAGCTTATTCTCTAGGTTCAAGTACAAGGATGGAACATTGCGGTGATGTGACAGGGGCTGCAGCTTGGTAGATAGTGAGAGACCTATTTGATTAGCAACTCTTTTTTGGACCTTGTCTAAGAAGGAGAGACTGATGGATGGTGCATCAGCCCAGATGTAGCAACAATACTCCATGCATGAACAGACGGTGGCTTTGTAGAAATATAGGATACTGTCAGGTGTGAAAAGTTTTCTAGCATGGTTGATGAAGCCGACCTTCTTTGCAGTAGCCTTGGGAATGTTTTCCATGTACCTGTTCCAATTCATGCAACCTGTAAATGTTAGACCTAGGTATTTAAACGTTGGACTCCGAGGTAGGGTGTTATTTGCCATGACAATCGGTGATTGAAGAGGTTTCTTGTAGTTGTTGAAGGAAAAGAGCGTTGTCTTAGCAGCATTAAATGTTACCATGCATTTATGACCACAATCCACTACAGACTGGAGGTCACTTTCTAAGGATTCAGCCATTGCCTCGGATATGTGTGCGTCCGTTTTACCTACATGATGAGAGTAGAGCGTAGTGTCATTAGCAAATATACCCATCTCAGATACAATGTCATCAGCGAGATCGTTTATGAAAAGCAAGAACAATAAAGGTCTGAGGACAACCTGGATCTTTCTTGTGGTTAGAGAGGATCTAATTATATTAAAATATTCGTCCAGTAATACCATATGAGTTACTTATCAATGAATTTTCTTTGCATATCATCAGCATTTTATTTTCAATATCATTACATTCACCTATTTTTTAGCTGTGTCAGACTTGATTTTCCTCCATTTGTGGACTTGCTTTTTAAACGGACAATAATAAATGATTTCGTAACCAGTCGTTCTTTTTACTGAGCTGTTTTAGGTGTGTGTGCTATTTCACTCTCTCCAATTTTTACTGAATTGCGCCTCAAACTTAAAATTCGATTGCATTCTTCAATTAATGCCTGTAATGTCAAGTTTTGGCGTTGATCCAACTTTATTAGAATTCTTGTTCGTATTTCTGAATCTTCAAAATAAACCCCCGTACGAAAGTTAGGCATTTGAAATGAGCAGGGGACAAATATTTGGCCGTAAATTGTCCACATATGTGGTTCAATACACAGGCGTATGTAAAAAAAATAAATTCATCTTTTTCGTCAAATTCATGCATTTCCAATGTGTCTTTTAAAGATCTTTCTCCAAAAATGTTCATTAAAATTGCTACTGTTACATCAACAGCAACCTGGCTTTCTAGTAAGAATAAAATTACAAAAAATGGCATGGATTGCAAGGTCTAATTTTCGAAGTAGAAGACGTGACTTTTGCTTTCATTGTAGCTGTATACTGTTTACAACTTAAAAACAAGATGGCGGCTTTTCCAGCTTGCCTTATACCATACTAAAGGGGAGATAACTCCTGTTAACTCTTTCAACACAGGAGTAGATAACTCCTTTACCTATACAGTAGCCGACCCATTTTTTGAGATACCTTCATATTTTTGGAAATAAGCAGCAAACATGATTCCTTCTTTGGGAATTTGAGAAAATGCTCTTATAGAGTTAACTACGTCATTAAGGGAAAAATCCTTCAGAGAATGATGCTTATGTCTTTTTGAGAACTGATTTCATCATTCATGATAATTTTTCATGATATTTTGCAGTTGATCTCGCAATAATTCTTCATTTTATTTGCTGTAATTGAAGCAATGCTTCTTGAAATGTTTCTTGTTGATCAGATTGCGCTTTCAAAAACTTCACAATGAAGTTTGGAAATTCCCCAGTTTTTTAATCCTCAAGCATCAATTGTTGAATTAACGATTTGAACAAAAAAGGTTTTATGAATCCTACATCACCAAATTGTGTTAATTTTAAAAAAATCTCCATGTAAGTGATGTTAATTCCACATCGCAAAATTGCTGTTTTAACAATTTTTAAAAATTTCCATGTAAGTGTTTGAATCCTATGTCAGCAAATTGTTGATGGTTAACATACGAGGCCTGTCTAAAAAGTATCTGATCTTAGGCCAGAAAAAATATTTCAAATACGTGACGGGGTTGGGACCCTAATGCTCTTCAAAATAGGCCCCTTGTGCTTGCACACACTTAGTCCAGCGATCCATCCACTGCCGGAAACACCTCTGGAAGTCTTCTTTTTGAATGGTGTTCATCTCCGCCATCACATTAAATTCAGCAGGTGTTTGGAGAAGATGCGATGGGTGTAACACAAATGAAGAAGTAGTTAAACCGATTCAAAAATGGCCACACATCAGCGGAGAGTGACCAGCGTTCTGACAGGGCCCCAAACTGCTCGGAGTGCAGCTGCTGTTGAGAGGGTGCAAAAAAGGAGATAATGTGGAACGCAACGGCAGAGATGAACACCATTTCAAAAGAAGACTTCCAGAGGTGTTTCCGGTAGTGGATGGATCGGTTGGCTAAGTGTGTGCAAGCACACGGGGTCTACTTTGAAAGATTTAGAGTCCCAACCCTGTCACGTATTTGAAATATGTTTTCTGGTCTAAGGTCGGATACTTTTTAGACAGGCCTTTTATACTAATACATAAGAAAAAAAGAGTTTCAGTAACAATTTCAGTTCAATAGTTTTTCAGTACAATATATAGCAAGAGCTGATGTAATAAACTAACCAATATTAAATATGACTCTTTGTACTACCACATACAGTCTTTAAGTAGTGTTCGTGTAATGCATCATGTTCTTTAAGAAATAGATTGTGTAATTAAACAACAGTTGGTTACTTATACGAGTGCAAATTTATCATTTGAAGGGTTTCTCCATGATTTTAATTTGAAGTTGAGCTTCTTTTATGTTTCTGATTTGAAGTTGAGCTTCTTTTATGTTTCTGATTTGAAGTTGAGCTTCTTTTATGTTTCTGATTTGAAGTTGAGCTTCTTTTATGTTTCTGATTTGAAGTTGAGCTTCTTTTATGTTTCTGATTTGAAGTTGAGCTTCTTTTATTGTTTCTGATTTGAAGTTGAGCTTCTTTTATGTTTCTGATTTGAAGTTGAGCTTCTTTTATGTTTCTGATTTGAAGTTGAGCTTCTTTTATGTTTCTGATTTTAAAGTTGAGCTTCTTTTATGTTTCTGATTTTAAAGTTGAGCTTCTTTTATGTTTCTGATTTTAAAGTTGAGCTTCTTTTATGTTTTTGATTTTGAAGTTGAGCTTCTTGATGTTTGTAATTTTGAAGTTGAGCTTCTTGATGTTTGTAATTTTGAAGTTGAGCTTCTTGATGTTTGTAATTTTGAAGTTGAGCTTCTTGATGTTTGTAATTTTGAAGTTGAGCTTCTTGATGTTTGTAATTTTGAAGTTGAGCTTCTTGATGTTTGTAATTTTGAAGTTGAGCTTCTTGATGTTTGTAATTTTGAAGTCGAGCTCCTGTACAGGTTTTTATTTTGAAGTCGAGCTCCTGTACAGGTTTTTATTTTGAAGTCGAGCTCCTGTACAGGTTTTTATTTTGAAGTCGAGCTTCTTTATTGTGTTAATTTAAAGTCGAGCTTCTTTATTGTGTTAATTTAAAGTCGAGCTTCTTTATTGTGTTAATTTAAAGTCGAGCTTCTTTATTGTGTTAATTTAAAGTCGAGCTTCTTTATTGTGTTAATTTAAAGTCGAGCTTCTTTATTGTGTTAATTTAAAGTCGAGCTTCTTTATTGTTTTAATTTGAAGGTCAAAAGTTGTAGTGGATTCAAATGTTGTAAGAACTAAACATTTTTAAGGAATGAATAGTGTCTTAAAGTCATTCACATTTTCAGATCAGATTGAATCATAGATCATTTGCTGTGCCGATTCAGTCTTGTTTAATCGAACCCATATCTAAATTTAGTTAGATTACTTACACAATAATACCCAAGGGCAGAATTCAGCAAAACTTGCAGAGAAGAAAAGTTATGATATGAGGTTTTGGATGGAATCCAACTGAAGAATAAAAGAGATGAAAGAAGTCTTTCATGAGAAATCTATAAGTATAGATTTAACAGTAACCATGACTATTGTTTACCATCGGAATTATGGGCATAGATGTATATATTTATGAATCAGAGAGCAAACCATCTCTTAAATAGTAGCTACACAAAGAAATGAAAGCCACTGGTGCGAACACTTGCTCTACGGAAATGTAAAAACCTATACTTCTCTCCAGCTATAGATAAAATATGCATATATATATATATATATATATATATACATATATACATACAGTATGTTATATTTTAAACTGATTTTTATTTTGATGCTATTTTTTGGGTGGGTAATATTACTAAATAAGCGATTTATTTAGTCCGCGAGGCTGGATATAAACAAAGAGTATCACAAAGTTTAAAATGAGATTTGTACCGGATTTTCATTTTGTGATATTCTTTGTTTATATCCAGTCCTGCAGACTAAATTAATCGCAAACAATAGCATCAACAAAAAAGCAGCTTAATGCATAACATACTGTATACTGTCGGAAATACATTTTTAATATTAAAAACATAAAAATATGTACATATATGATGACTGCAATTGATGCTTAAATATTAACTATCAGCTATTTTTTTTTTTTAAACACTAGCTGTGAATACCGGGCGTTGCTCGGTCGTGTATTTTCTTGCAATTTGTTTTATTTTAGTTTTTTGAAAACTATGGCGTTTTTTCTTCCAAATATTATGTTTCTCGTCCAAATAACAAAAAGTAAATCTGTAGTAGACGAATACAGAGTTACTCCCTTAAAAAAGATGGCGGCTATATGAAAATAAATCTGATCGAATAAATTATTTTCTGGAATTAATTAACTTCAATTACATGGGTCGAACCGTGGACATTTATTGTTCCTGATATTCATAAACGACCTCTCTGATTAAATTGTGTCCGAGATGGGTATATTTGCTGATGATACCACACTCTATACCAGACATGTGGAGAAAACGAATGTACACATATCCAAGGTAATGTCAGAAACCATAGAAAATGACCTCCAGTCTGTAGCGGAAGAAAGACGTAAATGGATGGTAACATTTAATGCTATTAAGAAAAATCTCCTTTCCTTCGACAATTACAAAGAACTTTTTCAGCCACTAATGGTGATGGATAATAACACTCTAGCCGAGAGTTCATCATTCAAACTCCTCGGCCTAACATTCACAGGTAACATGAACTGGAACAAATACATTGCCAAGGCTGCTGCAAAGAAGGTGGGCTCCCTCTACCTCACTAGAAAAATACTCACACCTGACAGTATCCTATATTTCTACAAAGACACCATTCACCCATGCATGGAATATTGACACATATGGGCCGGTACATCAACCACTCTTCTCTCTCTATTGGACAGAGTCCAAAATAGAGTCTCCAATCTAATAGGTCCCGCACTGTCAACACAGCTCCAACCCCTGTCCCATCGTCACAATGTTGCACCCCTGTGCTTGTTATACAAGTACTTGAATGGAATGTGTCCGACAAACTCGTAGCAATACTGCCCCCTCGACGTAAATACCGCCGACTTACCTGACAAGCAGCAAGATCCCACGCCTTCACTGTAGAGGTCCCCAGATGCCGGAGTGCCTTCTACTCTGATAGTTTTCCCCTCGAATTGCTTGACTTTGGAATTCCCTCCCTGTTTCCTGCTTGCTCGTCTGTACTAACATGTAGAAATTTAAATGTAATGTGAACAGATATCTCGCTGCTCAACTCCCTACTTAGAGTGTCCCTGTAGGCTTGGCTCAAAATTCACAGTAACCCCTTACGTCTCAGTGACAATGTGCCTTGTTTGGAGTGAATATGAGTAAAAAAAAAATTTTTTTTTAAAAACATGCTCCAACGTTCAACAAAATGAAATGGCTATTCAGAAGGAAAGAAGAGTAGAAGATATAAAGCATGAATATGCCTTTTTTTATTCTTGCCAATGGCTTACACTCTCTGGTTAAGATGAGACAAGTATGCTAAGAAAACTGTTTCAGTCTTCTGGTAGAGACATTTAAAACCTCCAACTGAAATACATTCTTTTCTACATACTTTGCATGTAGAAATATCACTCAACTGCTCAAACGATAATCAAACTTTTCAATGAATTCGTGACTTTTTGGTCAGAGCAGTTTGAGCCCTCAAAGATTTTAATAGAATGATGCCAACGGTTGTGCGTGCATCTTTCTTGAGTTTCTCATTATGGATGAAATTTCTTTCAAATGCTTTATAACCATTCTATGTTGTCTTCCTTCACAAAGAACCATCGCAAGCTAATTCCTCCCACTCCCAGCAATTAAACATGATATTTGCTTTCAATGTGTTCGTTATGAAATCTTTGTATCTCATTTTGTGTTTGTTTAGTGGCTGCTTCTTTTCAACTAACTCTCTACTCTCTATATAAATTACATTAGTATATAGTATTAGTATATGTAATTAGTGGATAAGCATAAAATAAAACTAGTTAAAATAATGACACAGACACATCTCGAAAGCCACCAATATTTTGATCGTTAAATCTAATCTTAATCTTTGTAGAAAGATTTTCTACCAAGATTAAGGTTGAATTTCATGACTGAAATATCAGTGGCTCTAGAGATGTCTGTGTCATTATTTTTAACTAGTTTGATTCTATGCTTAATTACTAATTCCATATACTAACTATTCCATTTTGTCTTAAATTTTATTTCCTGTTTCAAATTTCTCATTCATATATATATATATATAGGGTGGGCAAAAATAAGGGTCCTATTTTTAAAAATTCATAACTTTTTTATTTATTGATTTAAAAAAATTTTTTTTTTAGAATAAGTAAAGGACCCCTTCCGAAGCAAGCATGAGCCGTATTAGCCCTAAGGAACGTACCCTCATTTAGAAAACATTATTTTTGCTTAAAAAACTCAAAACAGTATAAAAAATAATACTTTAGTTTTTGTAAGTTTTAAGAAGTGTTTTTCGGCTAAAATTTGTTTTGTTTATTTCAAAAAATCTCGGAATGGTCAGTCTACACACACATAAAGTTTGGTGAGTTTAACTTTTATTTTGTGGAAGTTATTCAAATTCAAGTTATTCAAATTTAAAGATAGGACCCTTATTTTGGCCCACCCTGTATATATATATATATATATATTTGAAAAGTTCATACCTTTTTAAAGAATCCAAATTAAATTTAAGAACAAGTGATAAGGTAAAATAAAATACCTTTTAAAGCAAGTTTAAAGATGCGATATTTTTTTTTATTATTAAAAAAAAATTTTTTTTTAAATATCGGTATCGATTTTTCTTTTTTTTAATAATAAAAAAAAATATTGCATCTTTAAACTTGCTTTAAAAGGTATTTTATTTTACCTTACCCCTTGTTCTTATATATATATATATTTATATATATATATATTAGAAAGAAATGTTACCCGTTGGATCACCCATTGAGTTCGGGTTAAATTGTTTCAATCATAAAAAAGTGAGCTTGCAAACTCAGTTTAAAATAAAAAAATAAAATCCCAAATTAGTCTCTTTCTGCTAGCTATATCCCTCTCTCTCTCTTTAGCAATGGGTCAAATAATATTATACTTGTGGTGATATGGAATACTTACATCTTTTTATTCTTTCTTGATGTTCGTAAACAGAGATGAGAGAGTGAGTGAGTGACGGAAGCGAGAGTGATACACAGTGTATAAAATAAAAGCGAGAGGTTAAACAACATACAGTGAAAGTTTAGTAAAAGATGGGTCACTCGGGGAGCTAATTACAAATTATGACTAATTAGAAGAATTAAACTGGAAAGATTTTCAAACGTAACTCAATCCCAAAACTAAGAACTGTTTTAGCATGTATTTTGTGTGATTAGAATATACAAGAAACAAGCACTGACCAACTTAGCTTTAGTATAAAATTGATTAATACATGTAACCATTACTACCTTCTAATCCCTACCATGTACCATTATGTCCTGGACAAAAAAAAACATTGTTATGACCGACCATTTGGTAACAACTAAATACAGACATGAATTCGAACAGATAGGAGGAATAGGATGGTGGCAAACTAGAAAAGTACCCGACTCAAAGTCAGCAGCAAACGGTGTTCGGTCAGATTTAGTTCCTGATATTAAACTCCATCCATTATATAACTTCCGGCGAGAGTTTCACTTTTCCAAATTTATTAATTTATTTATTAAATTGTTAGGTGAAAGTACAGAATAGTTAATAAAGGCCCCCTCCTTTCCATGTAAAGAATGGCTTTCTAAATAATAACGCTATTATTTCAGCATGGTCTGTAAGCTGCAGAAGATTATTTAGAAAGACATTCTTAACATGCGGAGGGGGGTTGTTAACTATTTTGTACTTTCATCTAACAATTTAATAAATAAATAAAAATTAGTACAAAACTTGGAAAACAAGAAGAGTAAGCGATCCAAAACAGGAAGTATTTAACATCAGGAACTAAATTTGACTGAACACCGTTTGCTGCTGACTTTGAGACGGGTACTCTTCAGGTTTGCCAAGGATGGTTGAAACAAGAAGAGGAGAAAAGAGGATATAATTCAGACATGTTGATGTATGCAAACGGCGTGAGAAAGAGGGTGTTATATCAGTTTATATAGAGAGAAACATAGCACATGAGTTCTATAAAGAGAAAGAAGAAGAGATAACATGAAATATTTGCATATTTAGAAAGTGTAATTGTTTCTTTATATACTGTATAAATTAAATTTAGGTTATAAAGTTGCAACACTGATTTTCTGCCAACTGATGGTTCGGCACTTCTTTTACTCCAAATAAAATCATGAGAAGGAACATGATAATACCGCTGCTTACCAGGGATCTATGTTTAGCGCACCATCAATTTTTTTTTACATCGCACCTGCTGGTGGTAGTCTCTTTTATGTTGAGATTATATCTTATTTTGCTTAACCCTTGTTATGGTATAAATAGGCAGATCCAAGTGGCTGCTGTAGTGTTACATCAAAGAAAAAGTTTAAGTTTCTAGCAATTTCTGGTGATTTCGAGACATTTTAGGTGTATAATTAACAGGTTTAGGGTGTATTTACTAATTATTATTACTATAGTGAAATTGAGTGTTCTGGCAAAACAGTTAATCTTGCAAGGCTCTGGGACCAAGGGTGCCAGAAAAATCGGTGTTGCACCTGTATTGGCTTTGATACGGTGTTACATACCTGCTTACCTGTCGACTATTGCTTGGTTGATTCACGTTTGTTGAGCTGTCGATCAAAGCACGAGGTAGCAAAAACACATGGATGCTGATTTTTGGCTTTAATAGTTTTTATTCAGACACTGACAGGACTGCGAAACGACTCCTGTATGTGTGTGTGCAAAAGAGAGAGAACAATTAAATTATTTGGGAAGAGAGATCTTACCAGGACAGGCCCGTTTCACGTCTGACTCGGTTGAGTATCAGGAACAAAAAGGATCGAATATCATCCCGACGAAAGTGACATCACCCAACTTCCGTTTCCACTGCTCTCATCTCTTTCAGGGAGCTCTTCTACTCTCTCGCCTCCCACTACCTTCTGGGGCCTCCTCTAGGCGCTCCCATTATCCAACATCGGTAGGAATAATAAACCCATTCTCTTGAATTAACAATGCAAATCTAACTGACCATGCCTGTTCTTTTCTATTTTCACTACTACAGTCGACATCAGTTATGTCTTTATGAATTTAAAAAACCCATTGAGATTATGGTCATAGGTGTGACCTTAAAGTGCACCTGGTCGTGGGGTTCGTATTTGAGGGTTTGGGACAGCGTGGAACCACCCCAGTCTAACAGGAACTGTGCCATTTCGGTGGTCTTTTATCTGTCAGGCTGAGGTATTGGTCCTGGGTAGTCCTAGGAGGTTCACCCTCTCAAGCCTTGCCTCTCTTCTTTGGGTGGAGTTAGTTTATTGATTAATGCCTGAGGCGCCCCAACCGAGGAATACCGACCAGGCTGCCTAGGCAATTGTTAAAACGCCAGAGTCCTCCTTCTTCAAGGGCCCTGGCTTTACTCTCCTTACCTTCCGGCCTTGTGTCACATCTTCCTGCAGTGGGAAAGAAGTAAATACTTGGAACCATCCCTTAGTTTCCATTACTTCCAGGCCCACTTTGACCTGGAGTGGTAGTACCTGTCAGGTTCCCATCTATGGGGTAAATAAAATAAATTTGTCAATTACAGACTATTTATTTACAAATACATACGTTGAAAACATTAATCTACTAACAATTCATATATAAAAGCGAATCTATTAAATTAGAAAATATTAAGAACTTGAAGCATAACATCTTTTACCATGTATTCGGCATTAAATACGCTAAAAAGAATGGGTATATTATAAAAGAAAACACAATCAAACCAAACAATGGAAATTGTATAATTTAATCAGAAATAATTACCAAAAATTAAAGATCAACATTTTTAGAAGGATAGACTCTAAAGGAGAAAGAGAGGGAGAGGAGGGAGAGAAAGAGACTACCTATGTTACACCAATTAGTTTCATAGGTGAAAGTTTTGGTTATTTTTTTTATGGAATTCGCTCCAGCCAAAGCATGAAGCTACTTGAGGTAAGGAGGTAAAGAAAAAAAATGATCACTTCAAGGTCAAAACAAACCAACGATAAGTGTTGGATTGATAGATTCTGACCCAGAAAGTAGTAATTTTTCCTCCATTGTCAGAAACATCGCTCATGAAATGTGAGGACTAAAGGACGAAATATTGCTATTAATATATAAAAGCCTTTTTATTATTATTATTATTATTATTTACTCACTAGGAGTTTTCACCCAAGTCAGTAACAGTGATCGCACACTGACAATTACAAGTGATGTTCCCTGGAGTTTGAGTAACAACAAATCCCACAAATTTCCAGCACTCTCAACTGCTTTTAGATAACCATTGCAAATAATTTTGCATAACCACAACAACCGTTTACCATTGATTTCTCGCTGGCCCCGACCATGGAATATCTGTCAGTTTCAGTTGCCCTTTCTGTTTTTGTTTGATGTCCATTTCAACTTACGTTTGGCTGGCTAGCATTTGTACTCTATGTTGGTTGGTTTCCACATTCGAGGATTTTTCTTAAGATTTCTGCTGTTGTAGTCATTGCTATCTGTTGTATGGTTTCAATCTTCCCTGTGATTCCAATTTCTCCTAGTCTTTTTTTATTATTATTATTATTATTATTATTATTATCAAGTGAATTCCCTATTTCAATTATTTTATTATTGAATAAAGTAAATTTTTGCTGTGATCTTTAAGAGCCGATAATAATTAAGACAACGCGGTGGTATATACAGAAGTACAGAAAGTTTGCGTCCAATACTGTAGCTATGACTACTACCAATGACTGCCACAGCACTTCGTCATAACTCTATGTATAGTGTCTGGAAGAGTCTATCTATTACCGACATAGGGTAGATCAGTATCACACCATAACAATTTCCTATTTCAATTACTGGAATAGGCTAATAAACAAAAACCTCACTAAAAAATCTCTTTTGTAATTCATTATCGCCATCTATTGATTTTTGTTCTGAAATAGTAAAATGTTCATTTCCAATCATCTTTTTACATTTAGTCCACTCACCAGTTTCTATTTTGATTAGTATTGTTATAAACAAAGAAGATAACCTCCTCTAAGTCACAAGTCTTACCAAAATCAACGGGTTCAAATATTTCATATTGTACATAAATTTTAGCTGCACCACTTGTAAACTCTACGGATGCTCAAATATGTAATAATCATTCACATTTTTTGGCATCAAGGTTTATTATTTGACTTAAAGCAAACACTGAATATTTATTAGTCATATTATTCATAATTTATTAACTTAATAGATATTAAGGTTTGGTAGTTTTGTTTTACGGCATATCAACCCTTTTTGGGTTATTTAATGCCGAATCTGGTCATTATAGTAAAAGTTTTTATGCTTCAAGTTCTTTATATCTTCAAATGTTTAATCATCGTTTTTGGTTTGGTAGTTTTGTTTTACGGCATATCAACCCTTTTTGGGTTATTTAATGCCGAATCTGGTCATTATAGTAAAAGATTTATGCTTCAAGTTCTAAAAATAAAATAAAAAAGGGGAGGGAGAAAGGGAGAGGGGCTGTTGTTTTTGTTTTTGGTTTTGTAGAACATAATTAAGTTTTACAAAAAAAAAAAAAAGAAGAAAAACAAAAAACGTCAATGTAGGTGAATTTCGTCTCAGGGAGCCACAGGGCAGCCTGATCTGGTATCACCAGTAATAGATATTAAATTCATAGATCAAATACATGCTACATAATATATATTTATTAAAAGATTTTTTTTTTCGCCACTATAAATTTTGTTGTGATCTCCCATATTGAAACAGTGGACATTTTTCAAAACTGTTATTATGAATATATTCTTTAATTTAAACCGTTCTTTTAACAAGAAAAAGTTGAACGCAAACAATGGATTACGCTATTTAATTTCTTCCGATACAAATCCCATCTTAGATCACTCTCTACTGCTTTCTGACATATTTACAGAATCTCATAACTGCCCCCCCACCCAAAAAAAAAGAAAAGAAAAAAAAACTGTTGTAAAATTTTCAAAACTAACTTTTACTTTTATTCCAGGATTACTTCATACCAAAATTAGATCGGCGGAGTCTAGTCCATTTTTGAGGATGGCTTGTTTTCTGTCCGTCTAAAGTATGGTCCTATGCAGTTTTAGGAGATCCACCTTCCCAGACTTTACCTTTGAGAAGAGGATAGTTGATTGCTAATTGCCTGAGGCGCCCCTACCGGGGAATGCTGACGGGTCTGTCCAGGCAATTTCTGTTTGGCCAAATGGCTCTTTGTCTAGAGTGCTGGCTTTTCAAATCCAACTTTCCTTATCTTGTGTCTAACTTTCCCTCCGTGGGAGGGAGATAAATACAAACTTTCACTTTTATTAAACTCTTCTTAGATTATGATCCTTGTAATGGGCAAAACCGACCCCCCCCCCCGAAGTAAACAACAAAGTGCCCTATATAAAAGCAAGAGGTGTAACGCACTGTAGACTCAAATATTAAAAAAGTGATATGCAGTGAAGCTGATTAGAACTGTCGACCTCTGGGTTACAAATGATTCATGTCTGCCGGCACCCTAAAAAAACTGCACCGTAATGACAAGGCAATGGTCAGATGGATCTGTTTGGTGAGGCCTGAACAAAACATACCTTTTAGGTCTCTGCTCGCACAGATCAACTTGAAAAGTCTCGCAGACATCATGTAGAGGAGTAGACTGCGTTGGTTGAGGCATGCTGAGCGCAGCAATGACTGAATTGCTAAAGTACGACAGTTGAATGTGCCAGCAGAGATGACCACCACTGGCAGACCCACGTTGTATTGGGAGGACATGGTCAAATGTGATAGGAAAGCCATGGGTATGGATTCCGTCAGGCCTCACTAAAGATAAGAATAGAGGGGAAGACTTAGATCGAGACTAGACAATCAGGCTCCATCCTCATCGGAGGATTAATGGTGGCCTGATTCAATAAATAAACCGGTTGATGATGATGATTTCGTCAGTGTAAACTCATTACATCTTGTCCAGGTTATTTTTTTGTGAGAAAATTATTAGAGATAACAGGTGTTCGTTTGAGGCAGTGTCACTTGGAGACTTGCTGATTTTGGTCATTGGATAACTAAACATATTTCAATTGGACACCATGAAGTGAAAATCCAAAAATCATAATACGAGCAGTATCCTGTTAAAACTTTTTTTACTATAGTCTTTCGGCTTCTTTTTAGGGATAATATTTTTTTTGAGGGGGGAGGGGGTGAAGCATTTGTTTCTTGGGTTACTCAATTTTCCCGGGCAACGCTGGAGCATGAGTACCGGCAATAATGTATATCTGTTGTTTGTTCCTTTCTCTAATCGTCTAAGTGATTTTATTTGGACCCTTGCGTGTGGACATGTCACTGACTGCCATATTTCCGTCTTCTTCATAGCTAGAATCTGCCTTGAATAAATCAATGATGCCATTTTATAATATTGATTTATTAACTAAGATCAAATTACAATCATGTGGGTTGTTTTAGACCTTCTTCGGAACTATTATTATCATTCTCTTAGCTAAATGGCCACCATCTTTGTGTGTTTGCCAACTTACTATCTTAAAATCCTTTTCATTAACCTATCACGTGATATGCTTGACCAATCACAGCCTAGTATTCTTAGCTCCACCTCCTCAATTTACTTTCTAACATATTGGCCCTTTTCGTCCATTTACTTTCGCCTGCATGAATAGGGTTTTTAAGAATGGTTGTCTGCTTATGCCAGACCAACAAATGGGGTTGATATCTCTTTTATAAAAGCATATTGACCCCTTTGTCAATCTGTATAAGCTTACTATTTATTTAACTTCACAGATTTCATGCATACTGCAAAATTAGCTACACAGATTGTATAAACTTTATTGTACTATAATCACCTTTGTAATATTTTTGGTTTAGTTTGTCTGTTGTATAGCATACCAACAACTTTTTGGTTTGATTTGGTTTAGTGGCATATCAACCCTTGAGTCCTTATATATTTGTTTCCCCTGTGAGGGCCGAGTTAGACACAAGGTCAGTTTTTAATGTGGAGAAAATCCAGCTTCTCAAAAAAGGGAACTCTAGATTAGTGCAAAAATAAAAATTACCACATTCTAGAAGTATTTCGCCTTCACTGACCGAGGACAGAAAAAATTAAATGTAATATCAGAACAGATACTACACTTTTTCCTTAGTCAAAAATTATGTGAGTCTTTTAATGCCATTGTTTATTTCGTACAAGATTTGTCTTAGTTTTCCTAGTTGTGGTAAGTTTCGTTTATTTGTTCAGTTTTTATTTTATTTTTATTTATTTATTTAGGGCTGGTAGCTATTAAATGCTTTGAGTATAAGCATACAGTCTTCAAAAAGGACACAAAAAGTTCTACTCTCATGTTATTAAACAATAATTTCATGGTATTAACGTTGTAGTATCTTTTTCAAATAGAGGTAAAATAAGTACATTCTACCAGAAAGTGTCTCACTGTGTACTGGACATGTCAAGTCTTGCATCACATTGGCTCTTTTTGTTCAAGCATGAATAAATGTGTGACTTTGTATGGCCAATATGGAGTCGGGAAAGGACAACGTCCACACTTTCAATTTTTGGATTATTTAATGCCACAAGAGAATATTAATTGTAAACGATTCATTGAACACATGTTACTATTTTACTTTATTTTTATTTGAGGGGGATGTTCATGCTTTTGCCTAATACACAGATCAATGGAATTTGAACTTAGCTTAGTTAATTCTATAGTTTGCTTCAGTATAAGATCAATGGAATTTGAACTTAGCTTAGTTGACCCCATAGTATGTATCAATGAGATTTGAACTTGATTCCACAGTCTATATAGGTATCAGATCAATGTGATTTTTATTTAGCCTATTTTGCTTTATTTTTTATTGAAGGGGGACGTTCATACTTTTGCCAAACATATAAATCAATGGGATTTTAACTTTACTTCGTTGATTCCATATTTTGTATCAGTATCAGATAAATGAGTTTGAGCTTAGCTTAGTTAATTCCATATACCTTATCGGGATTAGATCAATGGGATTTGAACTAAGCTTAGTTGATTCCATAGGCCTCATCAGGATTAGATCTTTGAACTTTGCTTAGTGTATTCCATAGTCTACATTAGTATCAGATCTATGAGATTTGAACTTAGTTTACTTTATCCCATAGTCCACATTAGTATCAGATCTATGAGATTTGAACTTAGCTTACTTTATTCCATAGTCCACATTAGTATCAGATCTATGAAATTTGAACTTTGCCTAGCTGATTTCATAGTCTACATTAGTATCAGATCTATGAGATTTGAACTTAGCTTTGTTGATTCCATAGTCCACATAGTATCAGATTTATGAGATTTGAACTAAGCTTAGTTGATTCCATAGTTCACATCAGTATCAGATCAATGGAATTTTAACTTAGCTTAGTTTATACTGTAGTCCTCATCATGATTAGATAAATGTGGTTTGAACTTGATTACATAGTCTACATCGGTATCAGATCAATGTGATTTTTATTTAAGCTATTTTACTTTATTTTTTATTGGAGAAGGATGTTTATACTTTTGCCAAACATCAAAAATAATTAGATTTTAAATTAGCTTAGTTGATTCTATTGTCTACATCAGTATCAGATCAATGTAGTTTGAAAGTAGCTCAGTTTATTCCATAGTCCTCATCAGTATCAGATCAATGGGATTTTAACTTAATTCTAAAGTCTCCATCGGTATCAGGTCAACATGATTTAAATTTAGGTTATTTTACTTTATTTTTTATTGAAGAGGGATGTTCATACTTTTGCCAAACATATAAATCAACGAGATTTGAAATTAGCTTAGTTTATTCTATATTTTGCATCAGTATCAGAAAAAAATGAGGTTTGAACTAATCTTAATTGATTTCATAGTCCTTATCAGGATTGGATCAATGGGATCTGAACTTAGCTGAGTTCATTTCAGAGTCCTCATCAGTATCAGATCAATGGGATTGTTACTTAGTTGATTTCATAGTCCCCATCAGTACCAGATCAATGGGATTGTTACTTAGTTGATTTCATAGTCCTCATCAGTATCAGATCAATGGGATTGTTACTTAGTTGATTTCATAGTCCTCATCAGTATCAGATCAATTGGATTGTTACTTAGTTGATTTCAGAGTCCTCATCAGTATTAGATCAATGGGATTGTTACTTAGTTGATTTCATAGTCCCCATCAGTATCAGATCAATGGGATTGTTACTTAGTTGATTTCATAGTCCTCATCAGTATCAGATCAATGGGATTGTTACTTAGTTGATTTCATAGTCCTCATCAGTATCAGATCAATGGGATTGTTACTTAGTTGATTTCATAGTCCCCATCAGTACCAGATCAATGGGATTGTTACTTAGTTGATTTCATAGTCCCCATCAGTACCAGATCAATGGGATTGTTACTTAGTTGATTTCATAGTCCTCATCAGTATCAGATCAATTGGATTGTTACTTAGTTGATTTCAGAGTCCTCATCAGTATTAGATCAATGGGATTGTTACTTAGTTGATTTCATAGTCCCCATCAGTATCAGATCAATGGGATTGTTACTTAGTTGATTTCAGAGTCCTCATCAGTATTAGATCAATGGGATTGTTACTTAGTTGATTTCATAGTCCCCATCAGTATCAGATCAATGGGATTGTTACTTAGTTGATTTCATAGTCCTCATCAGTATCAGATCAATGGGATTGTTACTTAGTTGATTTCATAGTCCCCATCAGTATCAGATCAATGGGATTGTTACTTAGTTGATTTCAGAGTCCTCATCAGTATTAGATCAATGGGATTGTTACTTAGTTGATTTCATAGTCCCCATCAGTATCAGATCAATGGGATTGTTACTTAGTTGATTTCAGAGTCCTCATCAGTATTAGATCAATGGGATTGTTACTTAGTTGATTTCATAGTCCCCATCAGTATCAGATCAATGGGATTGTTACTTAGTTGATTTCAGAGTCCTCATCAGTATTAGATCAATGGGATTGTTACTTAGTTGATTTCATAGTCCCCATCAGTACCAGATCAACGAGATATTAGCTTAGTTTATTCCATAGTCTGCATCAGTATCAGATCAATGTAACAATTATACAGATTGTAATACATATAATTTTAAGTATCAACAGAAATGTAAAGTTTTGTTTTTTTAGAACAGATTATTCATGCAAATATATATTTTGTTATTCAAAAAAATTCTGAGTGATTTTAAGATTAAAATAAAATAAATTTGTTTGCGTTATTTCCATAAAGTGTTACTGAACAGTACTTTTTGGAAGTTTACATATTGCTTTTCCTCTTTTTGAGCAGTCCTGTAACCATCATCCAGACACAAATCAGATTTCTATTACAATAGATATGCAAAACTAGTTTATGTATTCAAGGTTTTCTTTCTTAGGTTTTGATTTACAACTACTTTGCATACAAGATGAGAATTAATAGATGCTACACCGTGCCAAGAAATACCGAGAAGTAGACATTCAACACTGTAAGGCAAGCTGGCCAGATCTTAGATACAATTGGGTCGTCTGGAAAGTTTTGATAAATTGCGAAATGGTAAATAAAACAAATTTATTCGTGTTAGAGTCATTTTACGTAAGTGATCCTGAACAGTACTTTGTGGAACTTCCAACATCTCTGCCAGTTGAGCTGGTATCAATGTTTACCATAAAAAGATTGTCTGAATCTGAAGGTCTTTCAGACTGATTTACATCTAATCTGGTATCATCATTTTCCCCTGTATTTATCCTACACAGCAAGGTCTGCATTGAATTTCACCTTTCTCGATACATGGTCAAAGGCTTCGTTAGGATTAAGTCCGGCTGTCTTGAGAGCTTGCTATCCAACCACCTATGTTTCAGATGTTCTCTCAGCCTTTTCTCAGGGGCCTCCATCTTGAATTGCAACTTGAATCTTCTAAGCTGACATCTCTGAATTTAAATCCTGCTATCTCTGAACAACTTATTCCTCTACAGAACTATCATCATCATTATCATCATCATCATTATCATCATCATCAGTTTAATGTCCATTTTACATGCTGGCATGCGTTGGACGGCTTTAAGAAACTGACTTCCAAACTAACCTATCACTGCCCAAGTCTTTATTTATACTTTTTTCTTTAAAGCCAATTTTTATCGCTTCTTCTTCTTCGATACACTCAAATTTATGTATGACAGTAAAAAAAAAGGGTTATTTCAAATGTAAACGTGAGTGCAAAAGGGATGCTATTTAAAACTTATGCATGACAGACTGACCGAAAGACAAAGCTTTTTACATAGATATTGGAATTAATTCATAGATTAGTCAGTGTGGTAATGGTCTATTTTCCTTTTAAGGGTTGAATGTATTGGGTAAACAGTAAAAACAATCACTGCTCCCTTGGGGGGGGGGGGTCACGTGAGCCAGCTTATATAACCTCAAACGCTTAGGACTCTCGTCTCTTTTTAACATAATCATCTTCAGTTTAACACCCATTTTACATGCTGGCATGCGTTTGAAAGCTATAAGAAATTATCTTCCAAATTAACCTATCTCTGGCCAGGTCTTTATTTACTCTCTCTCTCTCTCTCTGGCCAGGTCTTTATTTAGTCTCTCTCCTTCTCTCTGGCCAGGTCTTTATTTAGTCTCTCTCTCTCTCTGGCCAGGTCTTTATTTACTCTCTCTCTCTCTCTCTCTCTGGCCAGGTCTTTATTTACTCTCTCTCTCTCTCTCTCTCTGGCCAGGTCTTTATTTACTCTCTCTCTCTCTCTCTCTCTCTCTCTGGCCAGGTCTTTATTTACTCTCTCTCTCTGGCCAGGTCTTTATTTATTCTCTCTCTCTGGCCAGGTCTTTATTTACTCTCTCTCTCTCTCTCTGGCCAGGTCTTTATTTACTCTTTCTCTCTCTCTCTGGCCAGGTCTTTATTTACTCTCTCTCTGGCCAGGTCTTTATTTACTCTCTCTCTGGCCAGGTCTTTATTTACTCTCTCTCTGGCCAGGTCTTTATTTACTCTCTCTCTCTGGCCAGGTCTTTATTTACTCTCTCTCTCTGGCCAGGTCTTTATTTACTCTCTCTCTCTGGTCAGGTCTTTATTTACTCTCTCTCTCTCTGGTCAGGTCTTTATTTACTCTCTCTCTCTCTCTCTCTGGTCAGGTCTTTATTTACTCTCTCTCTCTCTGGCCAGGTCTTTATTTACACTCTCTCTCTCTGGTCAGGTCTTTATTTACTCTTTATCTCTGGTCAGGTCTTTATTTACTTTTTATCTCTGGTCAGGTCTTTATTTACTCTCTCTCTCTCTCTCTCTCTCTCTGGTCAGGTCTTTATTTACTCTCTCTCTCTGGTCAGGTCTTCATTTATCCCTATTTCTCTGAAATGCATTTTTATCACTTTCTCCTCTGTATACATCACAAGTTGTGCTACATATTTCCAAACCATGTTCATATTTTTTTTTAAAGAAGGGAAGCTAACATACAAAAAATGCTGCCTTTTTCCTTGATAATAGATGACAAAAGTAAAAGATATGCATATCTATTGTCCAAGACAAAACTGACAGATTTCTATGCTAAAAGTGAAGTCAATATATCAGTGATATCAACATTAAAGATGTGATATAACTTTCTGGGCAGATTTTAAAACACATCTAATTTTTCTGACAGCATTTTACAGGGATTCAAAATGAACTCTGGAATCATCCCAAGTTATTTTTATCATGTTCAAATTATATGGAGACGCTTTTAAGAGTTTACAACGACATAAAACTAAAATTAGTTTGAGAATTATTGTTCATGTGTTTTCAGATTAAAATAAATCATTGTTGGTTCAAATACAATTTATAAGAGTTATTTGTTAAAGTACAACCAGATATAACATTCAAAACAGATATTTATCACATTTTTTAGTCTCTTTTAGACCGGCAACTAGTTCATAATTGGTTGTAATTCAGCTTCCATGAAAGTTATAAAATAATATTCTATTCCTCAGAAAATATACAATTTATTAAATAATTGGTGAACATTTTTATTAAAATAAGATGATTTTATGATTTTTGGTGATGTAAAAAAGACACGTTTGTTTACAATGTGGCCAGTAATAAATTCACAAGAATAAAAGTACCAATAAAAAGTCTGAATTTTTGGCTAAAAAATAAAGTCTCAGTCGAATCCTGGCCAGTGAGGGTTGAGGACATGCGTTTCATGGGGAGAAATGATAGAAGTATATGAAGGATGTGTAATGTGAGTCTTAAAGACAGGTTTAGTTCTGATGACGTCAGAGGAAGATCAAATCTGAACAGTATAGGTAGATGTGAGCAGAAGAGTAGACTTTATAGTATGAGCACATTGAAAAAATTGATGAGAATTCTTTGATTAGTCGATGTAGAACAGTTGACGTAGCAGGTTCAGTTTACAGGGTTTAAAGTCAAGGAAAACATGGGAGGAAATGATAAAAATGGGAAAGAGGGAAAAATAAAGATCTGTCCAGAGATAGGGTAGTTTGGAAGCCAATTTCTTAAAGCCGTCCAACACATGCCAGCATGTAAAACGGAATATGATGATGATGATGATAAAGATAAGGACAAAAGAAATAATATCTCATCTCAAAAATCTATTATTATACTAAAGCTGAGTTAATTAACATTTGTTTCCCTAAGACGTTTTACTTATATATTTTAATCATGCACAATACATAGTAAAATATTCCTTGGTTTTAGGATTGAGTTATGTTTGGAGAAAAAATCCATTTTAATTGTTCTAATACGCCATAATTTGCAATTTACTTAACTATTGTAACACTATGTTTTGCAATTATTTTACATGAAGACTGATAATTTGTATTATTTGGATTGTTCTAACACCTATTCTCATCTTAGATGTTATTCTCAAAACGTTTCGGCCGATGTAACGTCCGACTTTCTTAAGGTACATCTTGTTGAACTTGAGAATCTTTCTGTCGAACTCAAGAATTTGTACAGAATTGTTTTAATTTAATCTACGGGGGTAACTTGTTCTAGTTCTATCAGTCATGCCCGAAAGGACCTGTGGTGTAACGGATATAAGTGCTAAGTAATAATCAGTTATAAGTGACAGTCTTCTGGAGGTTAATGGTTCAATCCTCAGTACGGGCGATACTAAGAATACAATTACGAATTAATTAAAACTTCTACATGGTCATGGCTGACAGAATGAGAGCAAGCTACCCCCGTGGATTAAATTAAAGATTCTGTTCGGAATTCTGTACAGTTTCCTAAGTTTGACAAAAAGATTCCCTGAGTTCTGAAGTTACGTCGGTCAATGAGAATAACATCCAAGATGAAAACAGTAGTCTGAATAATCGAAATAATACAATATTGTAACACTATTGTGGTCTTAGGAGGTATACCTATGTTAAATCCTGGTTTGAGGCACCATTGTGACAATATATACCTCATATTGAAGGTAAACCTGGAAGTCCGTGAGCCATGATTATCGCATTCAGTTCCTCCGTCAATTGATTTGTGCCCACGTTGTGAATTTAGACCTGCAAAACTGTGATATTGCTATAACTGGTCTGAACGGAGTAACCGTCTATTGGCATTGCTTCTCTGCCATGTCAGAGAAAGTGTCGTTTGGATTCCAGGGACGAAAAACGGGTGGGTCTGCTCTTACCATTCTGGCAACCTAGGGTCTGTTAATAAAGAGACAGAGAGAGAGTGATGGAAGCGAGAGTGATAGAAACTGTATGAAATCATAGGGGGATTAAACAACATACAGTTAGAAAGAGTGAGAATAATGGGCAGCAAGTCTCTGTTGGCATTACTTCTCTGCTTTGCCAGATAAAGTATTGTCTGGATTCCAGGGACGAAAAACAGGTGAGTCTGCTCTTATTAAGTTTCTGTCTATTATACTCAACCTCTCTCACTGTATGTTTCTATACAGTTTCTATCACTCTCGCTTCCATCACTCTCACTCTCTCTGTTTATTAACAGACCCTAGATTGGCAGAATGATACCAAGGTTAACCTCGGCTGGTATCTCAACCGGGACCTCCCCCCCCCCCAATCTTCTATTTTTGTACTAACTTTCTCTTTTTAAGTCATTCTGCCTGTCGGGCTTTTCGACAAATTCGAATCCCCTTTCTAATCAATTATTAATAGCTGCCTAGAACCTCATCAGAAAGAAATCTGAATTCCAAATTCCAGGTCAGGGACTTTTCCTTTATCCTCCCCCAAACCACAACACCCCCCCCACCCCTATTACTGTGCGTTTTTTATATTCTCTTTTAGGGCTGAGCCATTTTTCTCCGCAGTGACCCTTTAGCTATTAAGGGAGCAAAGAGATAAAAGGTTCCAACCGTTTATGCCACAAATACCATCGCAAGCGGTGCGTGCGTCTATTTTAGTTCTAGACAATTCTAACGATGATCGTATATTGGCAATTTTCCTGCTAATGCTATTTAAAAGAGTCTCATTAAGTGTATTAACATCAATTGTCTAATAAATTAAATGGCAGACGGAAGCGTCTTTGAAAGTCTAAAGACTCCACTTTGTTAACTGGATTTCATTAAATAAAACCATTTGATGTTCTGTGATATTTTCTATGCTTAATGAACCATGAGTCACGTTTTGGATTTTTTTTTTTATTTATATATACTAGCGCTGCCGACCTGACGTTGCCCGGGAATATTTTTATTCACATTTTTGTTTCGCTCTTCATTTTTTCTTTTTTCAAGTATTCGTTATTTGTTTTGTTTTTTTAGTTTTTTTTTGTTTTGTCTTTTTTTTTGGGGGGGGGGGGCTTTTCTTTACCAAATTATTATTGTTTTTAAATAGAATTTTGAAACTTAAATTTCATTATTTGGTCATTAAATTATTAACTAAACCGAATTGTTATAAAACTATAAGTAATTTTGTTAAATTAATGTTGTTTTAGTCTTTATTTCTAAAATTATTGGATGTAAAAAGCTTCCAAAACTTTTAAATGTACAATACATGAAGATTTGCTAAGAATTTTAAAGCCAGAAGTATTTTTTTTCTATTCAGCAGTTTAAATGCTTTCATGTTCCTTTAAAACTTTAAGGAATCACGAAATAATTCACTCTTTTTTCAACTATGAATAAAAATATTAAAATAGCTGATTTGTTTATGATGAAACCGAAATGCATTATGATGGATTTAATTTCTTAAATGATACTTTTGGATAGGATTTTTAAAAATTTGTTTGATTGTACACAAATGTAGTTTTCATTTCAAGAAACAATCGATTTATAGTGAATAAAAAGATAATGCGCAAGTTACGTAGAGGCAATAAACACAGACACACGAGAAGTGATAACATAATTTTATTAATATAGAGATTAGAGTTTACGAGAATCAATAATATAAACTAAAGACAATTATATAACAATACATTGAGGATGAAACCAGTAAGAGACAGAAATAAACATAATTTGATAGTAACTGTCAGTTTTATGCACGAGCAATTATCAGGCTATTATATCCACTGTCGACCAACGGAAGAGTCTATCAGGCATGCGTACACAGTGTGATGATGTATGGAAGTGAAACATGGCCAGTAAGGGCTGAAGACATGCGTTGTATGGAGAGACATGATATGAGAATGATGTAATGGATGTGTTACACGAGTCTTAAAGATAGAGAAAGATTAAATCTGGACAGTATAGGGAGATGTATGCAGAATAGGCGATTATGTTGGTATGGTCACGTTGAAAGAATGGATGAGAGTTCTTGGGTTAGTTGATGTAGAACAGTTGAGGTAAAAGGTTCAGTTCACGGAGGAAGACTAAGGAAAACATGGGAGGAAGTGATGAGGATGGATTTGAGAGAAAAGGGGTTAAATGAAGACCTGGCTAGAAATAAGTTAGTTTAGAAGTCAATTTCTAAAAGCCGTCCAACACATGCCAGCATATATAACAGATGTTAAACCGAACATGACGACACGATGATGATCTAGATTTAAACTTATGTATGCCATTTAAGTTACAACAATTAACTATCAGATGCAGACTGACTGAACAATTCAATATTTTGATGCAAGTGTGTGAAAATAATGTTAGAAACTGTATTTTTCACATAAGGTTAGAGCAGTGAAAATTTTTATTAAAAGTAGAAAATTCAGAGTTAGGGCGATGTGTCAGAATATTACGTCTTGACAGAAAGTCGCCAGAGACATGTAGCAGATAAGCTGATTAAATCTTTATCTTCTTTATCTGTACCACGAGAGAAAGCAGTTCAGTATTTGGACAGCTGCTCTCTCTCTCCCCTTATGGGGGGGGGATGGTTGGGGGTATTATGTATGTATACATATATACTATAAATAAAAATAAAAAGACCAAAACGATTGTCAAAGAGTAAATGATTCTGTGATGTGATTATTTATAACTCTTTTATTAAACAGAACAACAATGAAAAAGAAAAGAGTAAAAACTGCTGCTACTACATGTCAGCAAACCAACAATGAAAACGAAAAGGAGAGAGTAAGAACTGCTGTTATATGTCATCAAACCAACAAACTCAAGCTGTTTATGTGATGAGCCATCGTCCGGATAATCTGCCGGGATCAAAGAATGTGTAGTTTTACAACATCATGGCTATTTGAATTAAACAAGATTCCCTGAATTTCAATTTCCTCTTAAGGCTTCGTAAACTTAAGCCTTAAATGTTTAGACATTTTCTAGAATCAAAATCATGTAATTAATTTTGACCAAAATTTGAATGAGGATTCTAGACATGAGGTTTAGTAGGATTGTATCTTGATTTTGATCTTCATGAGGGAGACATACAAGTGGTGCAAAATTGTTCTCTCCAAGGAATTAATTTTTATTAATGTTACCTGTCCTGTGACGGGTATTCTACGTTATTTATAGAATTGAAAGTAGATATTGTAATGAACAGGGCAAGTCACCCATCTCTCTCTTAACTATCTGTGTATTTCTCCCTCCCCTCTCACTCTATGTTATAAAAGAAAATACTATTTTTCATTCGTTCTGGTAGTTTTTTGAAAAAACATTAAAAATAAGGTGAGTCAGTCAGCTGCTGATGACACATTCTTTTAAGGTTTAAAAAAAATATTACACACTTTTATTCAATCCTCTATGTTGTTATTCATAGCTCCGGGCAACGTCGGGTATCCCTGCTAGTACTACAGAGAACCTTAAAGTAATCAAGGTCGCATACGTTTCAATATTTTGTCTGAAATTGTAATTTAGCTATAATCGAATGTGGAGCATCATTTTCCATTAGATAAATAAACATGTTTTAGTATATTTACTTAAAGTTGTCTATTCATTGAGTCAATTTAAAAAAGAACTTTGCTAACCACATTATATGTTAGCTATTTAGGTGTGCCTTTGAACATCCGACAATATAACTTTATATGTTAGATATCTAGGTAATAGTTTTTCATTTAAACATATTAAATAACAGAATTATTCGGCTTTGTAAATCTTTTTATTTAGTAGTTTGATGTTTCTGATAACCTTTTTATCATTGTTTAAAGAAGATATGCTGCTTAAATACACACACACACACACACATCTACGTATTCAAAATGGCTTAACCGCGCCCAAGACACGGACATTCTTCCTTACAAAGTCAATACCACCAGACTATGAAAAAAAAGAAGAAAAAACCCCTCTTTGACGAGGAATATTTTATATTCGAAAGCTCAGTTTAAAATAAATAAATGTTATTTATTTATTTCAACAAATTACAATGTTATGGTTTTTCAAAAAAAATGTTTATACCTTTACGAAACAATGGTTTATAATAATGTGTCTACTCCTATCTACGTGTGTGTATATATATATATATATATATATATATATATATATATATATATATATAATGATGACAACAAATATATTCTATTTAGTCGACAAAGAGTACAATAAAAAAAATATTTATCTTCCTCTTTAAATGAAAAGAATCAAAATGTTCCACTGCCCTCGGCCTTCTTCTGTGATTACAAGACTGATTTTGAGATTTTTAATTAATTTTTTTTTGCATTGGAAATGAATTTTATATGTCAGAAGAACAAACTCAGTGCAATCAAACCTATATATATATATATATATATATATATATATATATATATATATATATATATTAGCAGAAAATAATATGCGCTCCAGGTGGCTTTTAATCTATTTCTCAGTTTGACATAATTCTAGAAACGTATAGTTTTCTCCATTTTAATGTATGTAGAACCATTTCGCCATTTTCATTTCCATTTTGTGGGTTTTAATTGGAAGGAGGAGGGTCACGTTTAACCCTCACCTTTCCACAAAGTTATTAAAAACTATTGACACTCTCCTCTTCCTCTTTCTCCTTTCACTTATGAACAATGAAATGAATATGTTTAAAAAGAGTCTGATTTCTGTTAAAATAACGTTACAAACAAACTCTCCATTTACTATCTGAGTCAGAATTATTTTCAAATGGCCACCATCTTAAAAAAGGGGGCGTTACTCTGTATTCGTCTATACTTTTTTTTGATTGAAAAAAATAACAGTTTTGAAAAGTTTGAAAAAAGAAAAACAAGTAAATACAACGCCGGGTAAGTACAGCTAGTATCCCGTATATTAATACAGGTCTAGCTGTTGTGTCATCAAATACAGATGTACCTTTTTTGCCATGACTTGGTTTGAAAAGGAAGTAAGATGAGGAGGAGGAGGAGAAGAAGAAAGAGGATAAGATGTAAGAGGAGAGAAAATATACTAAGTTAGGATTAAACTATCAGATTTACCCAGCATTGCCTGAGTATTCAACATGTTGCACATAACTATTACAACTCAAGAAAGGTATGAACCCTAACCCTCTTATCGTCTAGTTATGGGTTAAATAGTGCAACTATTTTAGGCCCAGTCTAACTAGTATTCTACTAACAATTCATTTACAAAAGTAAAACATATGTTTAGAAAAATATGACATTAAACAAAATGATCAAATATCATTTTTTATACATTATTATAAAATGCAAAAGAAAAATATTTTGGTTTTCCTTGGAGATCAACCATTGACAAATTTTATGGACAGGCACACGCAGGCATCTTTGCTTTCATTCATATATATATATATATATATATATATATATATATATATATATATATATATACTAGCTCGCTTTGTCAGCTCACTATCGCTTCACAAAGTTCGCTACTTAAAATACTTAAAACCAAAATTTTAAATAATAAACATTTCATTCATAAGTTTGTTGTAAACACAAAACAAAACTTTGGCATTTATCCATATAAATAGATAAACATTAATATTTATTCATGTAAATAGATATAAAAAAATTTCTAATTTTGATACAAATTTATTTATCATTAAGAAGATCCCGTCAAGAAATGAAAAGAAAGAGGAAATCAATTCGCCTGAGCGATGGTGTGTGTATACACTCTTCTTTTCATAACTTACAATTTTCCCCATTGAATTTAAAAACAATAAAAAAAGTCAGTAATGGGGAGAGAGTTCAGTCACCTTCTCCTCTTTCTGAACACTTTCTTATGCCGTGAATATCTTTTTTGTAGTTAGTTAAATTTAAATTACCTCCCCTGAAAGGTATCAGCAAATATTTAAAGAAAGGTTTAATTTATTTATTTTTGTTATTGAATCACTTAAATAAATTACTGTTAATATCAACAAAAATATTGCGTATATATATATATATATATATATATGGGAAAATGAAAAAGGAAAACCAAAAAATGGATGTTTTTTATGTGTACATCAACGTTTCGTCTTTATTTATAAGACTTCATCAGGATGATAAAATAGAGAAAAAATGTCATGCAAGCACAGATACATGTAGGGTAGACATATTGGGAAAAATAGAATGAAATAGTGGCCAACTGCTGCTATTTCATTCTATTTTTCCCAATATGTCTACCCTACATGTATCTGTGCTTGCATGACATTTTTTCTCTATTTTATCATCCTGATGAAGTCTTATAAATAAAGACGAAACGTTGATGTACACATAAAAAACATCCATTTTTTGGTTTTCCTTTTTCATTTTCCCATCACGTCGGATTACTTTCATCCTTCTCTTCCCATATATATATATATATATAAATATTTGTTATTGTTTATTATCTATGTACGTATACGTTTCGTCCTTTTTCAATCGGGACTCTTCAGCATAGAGATATGACTATTCACTACCGGTCACACGATTCGAAACCCTAGATTACAAGTATTTTTCAACCCAAATCCAATGTCGCTAACCGATCGGCCAATTCTGAATAGCTTATAAACAATGATAATTTTAACACATTTAAAGCGGCGAGATGTACAGGCATTCTACTTCTATAAGGGAAGGAATGATGCATATAAAGCAAGTGACGTCATGCTGTGTTAGTACTACCATTTACAGTGCTCTACTTTTTTACGAGGAGCTTCAAATATATATATATATATATATATATATATAAAATAGAATGATAAAATTACGAATGAATAACACCACACGTTAATTTACATAACTATTCTTAAAACAGTTCATAATAATGAACTGTTTTAAGAATAGTTATGTAAATGAGACATTCAGAATGTTATCTTTGTACCGTTCTTCTCTACGATATATACAGATATATTTCAATATACTATGTTGTAAAAAAGCTTTCACATTTATTTATTTAGATAAGAATAAATTCCCCGCGTATAACAGTTTGGCACCACTTTTATGTCCCCTTAGGAAGATAAGATCAAGACATAATGATACTAAACTTTATGTTTAGAATCCTTATTCCAATTTTGATCAAAATCTATTACATGATTTTGATTCTAGAAAATCTCTAAAATTGAAGGTTTAAGTTAAAGAGGTCTTAAGAAGTAAGTAAAATTCAATGAATCTTGCTGATGACTAGAAATCAAATTTAATGTAAATCTGAAATATTTGAATTTTCAAATTAGAAGTTGTATCCATATTATACTCCGTTCATTCTTAAAAAATACTCCAAAGAGGCTGAAATTTGAGGATTATTTATTAAGTGATGTCTTATAACTATTGTTAAAATTAACGAATAGGCTATTTTGCCGGTCCCGGCAGAATAACAGTGGGGCTGTTATTTTGCCGGTTCATGTTTATTTCACCTGACTGTTACAGTTACAGTGAAGATTTCGCGAGTAAACTTAACTGCCGGTTTATTTTTATTTCAACATTTTTCCAATAAAAAAAGAAATAATTAAAACTTTTGACTATTTTTTTAAATTAAATAAATAATTCATACAGCGATTTTCGCCACGACTTATGAAAAAAATAAGTTTTATTTCACCATAGACTAAGTAACTACGATGAATTTCTATGTCCATTTAAATGCATTTACGTATTTTTTTTATTGTAAAAGAAAATACAAATTATGTTTTTAAGTACAAATAATTCGCTTTGAACCCCGTTTATGTCTACTTTTTAAAAAAATATAACTCTCTACCGGATTACCTCACAATGTTTGTTTGTAAAACAATTCAACTTTGCATTAAAATTCGTTGTTACATGTAGCAGTTTAAATTATTGACAATTACTACTGTTGTTATTTTATCGCAAGAAAAACATTCAATTTAATGGTTAATTTAGTGAAATGATGAGAAATAGTCCTAACATTTATCTTAAAAGATAGTGAAAAAGCAGTTTTAAAATTGCTGTTTAGACTGTTTATAAAACTGAAATTATATAAACATACATACTGTTAAAAAAAAAAGTATATCTGAATTAATTTCTTTAGGGACTTATCTTTAATTATTTTTAATAATCAGATTTCTTATCAAGAGTTATTTATTTTTTATATCAATGAATGAAAACTATTTTTTTCTTAAATAACTAAAACATTTTTTATCCGAGGCAAATTACTTCTAAATCCGACAAAAGAATCTAATTGTCTGTAATATTTTCTATTCAAAAGATTAAAATAACCGACAGAATAACAACTGATGATGACGATGAAAATAAATTGTTATTAAATATTTGTCCTTATTTATTTCATTACCCTTTCTTTCACAAAGCCATAACAGTTAGGTTAAAAAAAATAAGCCGGCAAAATAACGAGGGGCTCGTTATTTTGCCGGTCCCGGCAAAATAGCCTCTTCCTAAAATTAAAAAAACAAACAAATGGAGATATCTGAATTTTAACGAAAGGCTTCCAGCCATTTTTTGCCTTCTTTGCATAAAACTAAATTAAACCCACATTACTTACGCCTAACAGTTGCATTCCGAAATTCATAATGATCTGTTAATTATTTTAAGGGTGAATCCTATACATACAAATATATAAACATATACACATACCTAACTTTATATAAATATAGAAAATATTTTTATATTTTATTTTATTCTTTTTTCATTTTCTTTCTCTCTGGTTTTCCCATTATAACGTCTTTATCGCACACGCTGCATAATTCTTTTGATTTTTCAAATAGTTATGCACGGTCCCAAAACATCCTGTTGTGCGTTTTCTTTTCTTTTACCTATGTTTTTTTCAATTTTTGCTAAAGACGTTCGTTGATCTGAACGAAACCGGTAAAGCTATCATTTTTAATGATTTATTCCTATGTTTAAGTTGTATTTCCTTTTGTCTCTTTTTCACACACATGAAAAGAAACTGGAATCTCAGAAAGATCTCCATGATTCCAGCAATTATAGGAGCAACCGGATTAATGAAAAAGAATTTAAAAAACTACCTGGCAAATATACCCGGTGAACCAAGAGAGATACAAACAATTGCACTTAAAGGGACGGTTAGAATCTTAAAAAGATCTCTCAGCTGGAGTGTCTGAAATAGCGAGTAAATGTCTAGCATTCGGTAAAATGCCCCATCCCCAGCAAAAAAAAGATAAGAAAATTAATATATATATATATATAGTGTGTAGATTTCAATTTTGTGTAGAGAATCTGAATAACAGAGCTCAATGTAATTTAAACAGAGCAAAACAGAATTGACGTGGTTGTCTATACATCTGAGGAGACCTAATTAAAGGGGTCGAAATAAGTTATTATGTGTACAACCTTAATGTGTGTATAGTTTTTCTTTTTATAATTCTATATATATATATATATATATATATATATATATATATATAATTAAGCTTACATAGACATTCCAAGGTTTCAACCCAAATAGTCTCTTCATGGCTGAATTATTTAACAACAAAATATGTCTATTTATATATGACTATTCAATCTTCAAAATTTAAATATTTTTCAGTTGTGATGCTTTGATCTCATTAGCTAAAACATTTGATAAGTAGTGATTCTACTGAATTTATACCTAAAAAAAATAAAATCTTCTCAAATGAATGATATTTAACAAGGAGGAATGATGATTCTCACGACATCAGATATTAATTGGAAATATGTCACGACAATTTTCTGTCTTTGAACAACCAGCAGACAGTATGTTCATTGCACGCAAACAGACAGCAACCTACATTTATCTATTAGTTCTATTATACTTTTATTTATTGTACATTACCTATATATATATGTATATATATATATTTGTAAGTTCTTATAAAATTATATATTTAGGCATATACTCCTCGTAATTTCCGAAATATTTCTAATTGCAAGCTCAATGAAGTTTTATTGCAAGATTCAGAGCCTATATACTTTATAGTTGCATTCCAATGACCATAAGAAAAATCAATCCAAAACCACAATTTTCATTTATTCTTACAATTTCTTTATTTTCATATTTCAGCGAATACCTGTATTTCTTCTTCTTCCTACAAACAAACCTACCTTTATTTTATTTTTTATTTTTTCCCAAATTTTCTCACGCGCGTTTCACAGCAAGGTCATGAGAAAATATATAGTCTTTAGTTTAACTTTGTTAATCATCAAAACAAGGAGTTAATTAACAAGTAATAGAAAAATATATTATTCCAAAAATAGGAAAGCGAGATTAAGTTAGAAGTTAATGTTTGAAATTTCGGGTGTTGTTCGTTTTTTTTTATGGGGGGGATGGAGGGGGGGTCCTTGAATGTTGTCACTATTCTTCATGTGAGTTTTTTTTTTTATGTATTTCGGCTTGCCATTTTTTTTGTCAAGTCTTCTTAAACTTTTCCTAGTTTCCATTCTCTTGATTTTGGCCGATGTAAGTTCCGATTTTCTTCAGGTGCATACTGTCGAACTCGGAAATCTGTATGGATTTTCGTATGGAACACTTTATTTAATCCAGTAGGGTTGCTTGCTCGTGTTCCGTTAGCCATGGCCGGGTAGAAGTTTTAATTAATTCGTAATTGTATTTTTAGTATCGCCTGCACTGAGGATTGAACCTTCAACCTCCAGAAGACTGTCACTTAGAACTGCCTATTACTTAGCACTTATATCTTTGCCGACAATTCTAGTATGAATTTTAGCAGCCATAAACCTATTTTGGTTTTAGATGTGTAATCTTACTATTTATCTCTATATATTACAGCAGATTACTATATATATATATATATATATATATATATAATTTATTTATTTATTTTGGTACAAATTAGTACAACATTCGTACCGTCGGTTTCAAGCACAGAAGGACTTAGCCATCCGGTTCTCTTCAGCTTCTGTTGTCATCTTCTCCGGTTAAAACTCAACTGTTACTTTTTCACCCTCCCTCTTTTTTTCGAACCTTATTAAACCTTCCTTACACTAAATTTAAACAAACATACATAACACTCTAAGCAAATAACGCGTCCAAACGAGAGTGACACGTGACTTCACATTTCCGAAACAGATGACAACAGAAGCTGAAGAGAGCCGGATGGCTAAGCCCTTCTGTGCTTGAAACCGACGGTACGAATGTTATACTAATTTTTCTGTACCAAAATAAATAAATATTACGCTCTTAATTTTTAATATTTAACTGTAATTGTCAATTAATCGATCACTCTGCTGTGATTTTTCCTGCTATATTACAAAGAAGTTATATATATATATATATATATATATATAGTATTCTAATTTATTATTTATAATTAATGGTTCCCATATTGTATTAAATTCTATACTCAGTCTACTTTGGAGTCACTCAACATATGTGCTGCTTCTTTGAGTCATCTTACTTTCTCCATAATTTCCTCAGTCTATAATTTTTACTTCGTCCCATAAGCGTAAATGGTTTCCTTTTTCCTCCATATGTGGTCAGCCACCCAACATGAGAACAGTGGTCCCAATAATCCAAATAATGCAAATTATCAATCCTCAGCTAAAACATTCCAAAACATGGAAAGTCAAAATAGCTAGTTTTTTTTATTGAAACTGAGAAGTCATGGATCATTTAGAGTCGTGCAAACATTTTTTTTTTTTTTTTTAATAATTTTCGATTTTACGACTAGCATTTGGTTTTGGATTTTTAGTTTCAGTCGTGTTCCATAAAGACGTACAACTTTTATGTCTATTGTTCAAAGAAGAAATAGAGATGATTGGCTAGTCTTGTTTTCAAAGGTTAATCTGTGTTACTGTATAAGTTATTATCAGGTTATTCAATACTATTAATTTCAGCTTCGTTTGTAAATGAATGAGCATATCAATATAGAAGTAAAATGCTGTAAAAGTAAATACGTAAATAATTAACTAAAACTTAACTAGAAAAAAACGATAACTCCCATGACATTTTGATAAAATAAATATTTAAAATAACTTTAAAACGAGTTCAGCTAACTTTGAAAACAATATTTTCTTGAAAAATTCAATCATCTAGTGTCCGGTGAGTGTGAAGCCCATTCAGGATCATACCTCCTACTGATAAGACGATCAACTAAGTGTCTCCCCTGCAGTCATTCCACTGAGTCACTTGAAGTGTTGAGAGTTGCAACTCCACCAGCAGATTGTTTGCAAAAGCCACTGCACTCCATTAAGTGCACTGCATGGGTTGCAATAGGTATCAAACAGAGCAATCGAATTACCAACCAAGAAGTCTGAGACCGCACTAACCAACAAGTGGCATCGTCAATAATCTGCAAACGACGTCTAGGCTGGCGTGGACATGCCCTAAGATTGGCCCCAGAGAGATTTACAAACTAAGTGCTTCAGCGGAACCCTGATAGAAAAAGAAAAAAAGGAAGACCAAAAATAAACTGGAAGCAAACAATCGAAAGAGATTTGATCGCAACGGGAAGAAGCTGGAGGGACCAAAAACGATGGTTTACTTTGACTGCCCCATGCGTCGCAGGACGCGGGAGTTCCTGACTCTGAGTCTAACTATTGCAAGGGAGATAACTCATAAATTATTACATCTGCACTCTTAATTTAAAAAAAAAAAATATTTTTTAGTTTAACTAATCTAATCTAAGTAACAGTTCAATTTTCTTTTAATAAGTTCATTTTCTGCGATGGTTGAATTTTCTGAGCAGATCATCACAGGTGTCCTGTTGGATCTTGTTGCATCTCTGAATTCTGCTTTTCAATGAGAATTGCTGGTTCTTGTTCGATTTCAATATCTGATAGCATGCTCTGCTCTTTTACTCTTTTTTGTGATAGGGTCTCCCCACGAAAAGCATTCACAGCGAGAACTCACCTTGTTACAACCACATCAATGAACATTCCTTCTTTCTCTGTGTACCAAAAACAAAACAGAAATTCCATTAACAAGTTTCTTTCTTAGAACAGTACGTCTGCGGAACAAAATACCAGGAGGCTACTTCCAAACCGACTAAAACATAGTCGTATTCAAGTCTAATATAAACAAATACTTGTTGAGCCGTCTTCTTTGAAAACCAAGTGCTTCAATGGATCCCTGATGAAAAAAAAGAAGAAAAAGAAGACTAAAAATGAGCTGAAAGCAAACAATTGAGAGAGATTTGATCGCAACGGGAATAAGATGGATTGACGCTGTAGATCTGGTTTCAGATCAAAAACGATGGTTTTCTTTGACTACCTCATGCGTCGCAGGACGTGGGAGATCCTGAGTCTGAGAGATGGGTTGCAACATGAAATTATGGGATTATTGTTCTGTACTGGTTTTAAGATGTAAATGAACGGTCAGTCATTATCGAAACTCATAACCTTTAGCTTATTGATTCATTAGTATCCTCCGCTGTATAATCAAGAACAATATATAAATATATAAGTAAACAATGGTATTTGAAATTCCGATGACCAAGTCTTTATTCATTTTTTCTTACACTGAAATGTTTTGAATTTTGGTAACTTAACAACCTTTTTCGCATACAAATAAACAATCAAGAATAAACATGTAATTACCAGGATCTTTCATTTATGCAGCTCTTTAGAAGACCTAGGATCGCTCATGGAAGAAACCCTTGAACAAAAGTACACAAAATTATTTTTACATATATCTATACGTAGAACCTAGTTCCTCAAAGGGAAACAAGGATTTTAACAGTCAGTCAGCCATATTGGATTTTTCATTCATCATTATTTTCATATATATATATATATATATATATATATATATATATATATATATATATATAATTATAAAAGGAAAAAAACTATACACACATTAAGGTTGTACACATTATAACTTATTTCGACCCCTTAATTAGGTCTCCTCAGATGTATAAACAACCACGTCAAAAAAACAAAAAGAGTTTTGGTTTTTTGACGTGGTTGTTTATACATCTGAGGAGACCTAATTAAGGGGTCGAAATAAGTTATAATGTGTACAACCTTAATGTGTGTATAGTTTTTTCTTTTTATAATTCTGTTTTGCTCTGTTTAAATTACATTGAGCTCTGTTATTCAGATTCTCAACACAAAATTGAAATCTACACACTATATATATATATATATATATATATCCGTCCTGTCACAGAAAATTACAGAGTAAAAAAACTGCCAGACAAATCCATTTCAAATATTTAAGGAAATTTAGAAAGAAAATCTATTTCTTTAATGAAATGTTTTCTTGGTTTTCTATACCGATTTATATGTTTTTTCCCCTTTTTTTAAACTTTCCGGTTTGAAGCGTTTTCTTTCTTTCTTATTTATTTTTTTAACTTCACCAATCAAGCCGTTATTTTATATGGATATCAATATTAATGTGAACACTGGCGAAGGATTTCTCTCGGCCACTTTTGACAAGTGTTGTAAAATTCGTTATATAAATAAATAGTATTTTAGAATTCGATAATATCTAATTCTTCCGGTCTCAATTGATGAATACTATTGTATTGTTTTATTATTAATATTATTATTTATTATGAATACAGTCTGCCTTTCCAGGAACCAATCATGAGTGCTAGACTTAGAATAGTTGCGAAACCCAATTACGGCTATAACTCTTTTATTTGACTTAAATCTTTATTTTATCCCTAGATTGACATGTATCTCGATGTAACGAGAATGACGAGAGAAAGAAAAAATTAATTAAGTTTGAATGCTTTGTCCATAAAATCTTTACTGAGATGTCATTGTCAGCAGCTGTGTGATGGGTGTGTATGTATAAATGTTTACGTTGGTGCAAATAGGTTTATATATATATATATATATATAGAGAGAGAGAGAGAGAGTACATATATTATTGTTGTTTCCTAGATGATAATCCAATAAAACTCCAGTGCTTATAAAAAGTGCCCAAGAACAAGTAGAGCTATTTTTTTTAGTATAAATTCTTATTTATGCAAACATTATTGGTTACATATGTGCATACATGTTTCAGCTGCGATCTCTTGAGAGAACCAGCTTTTTCAGACCTTTGGACAAAATGAAATAAGAAATAACAAACTTCTTTGTCACATGTATTATACCGGTTGGGAAGGGATGGGTGTATACTTAAGCAGCCAAGATTTATATCCAATTACGTATTTGCATATTTGAAAGCGGTCAAACATACTCAACAAACTTAAGTGATTAAAATTTTAAAAAGGGAGTGACGCAAATATGTAATTTGATATAAATCTTGCCTGTTTAAGTATACACTCATCCATTCTCAACCAGTATAATACACGTGACAAAGAAGTTTGTTATTTGTTATTTCATTATTTCCAAAGGTCTGAAGAAGCTGGTCCTCGAAAGAGAGCACAGCTGAAACATGTATGCACATATGTAACCAATAATGATTGTATAAATAAAATTATATACTATATATATATATAAGTTCAAATATGGTAATAAAATGAATATGAACCAATTTTTTAAGAGTGCTCAATACCAAGTAGAGCATTTATAAAATTACATAAACAATAATATAGCGTTACGTTAATCAACCAACGTTTCGATGCATGCTACCATATTTTGTCAAAGGCAGAATGAAAATTAAAAAAATAAAATAAAATTTGACAAGATGTGGTAGTGCACATCGAAACGTTGGTTGATTGACGTAAGGCTATATTGTTTATGTAATTATATATATATATATATATATATATATATATATATATATATATATATATAATGTTTAAGTAAGTAAGTTGAAATAAACAAAATTAGAACATAATTTATACCAGTTCCAAGAATTAATTCAAACACAATGATTATTTGGAGTACGATCGTTTCCAAGTCATCATGATTGTCTTGGAAACGATCGTACACCAAATACTCGTTGTTTAAATTATTGGAACTGATATAAATAATGTTCTAATTTTGTTTATCTCAACTTACTTTATAATGGCTCTGGTTGATCTTAATAACCAACCATTGAGCTGATATTGATATCTGCAGTATTAGAGGTTTTTTAAGTACTTATATCTTGAGTATACATATAATTTATATAGCTATATTCTTTTATGATACATTTTCACTCCACTCAAGTCAATAATTTATTTTGGCTTTATATATATATATATATATATATATATATATATAGTGTGTGTGTAACTGTTTGTGTCAGTATGTATAAATGTGTGTATCTTAGCATAGGATGAACATACTGTCTGCTGGTCGTTTGGAGACGGCAAATTGTCGCGACGTATTTCCGGTTAATATCTAATCTAATGAGAATAATTCTTTCCCCTCTTCATGTTGAAGTTTGCTAATTTGACAAGATTTTTATTTTTTCCTTAGGTGTGAATTGAGTAGAATCACTATCTATTAAATGTCTTAGCTAATGTGATCATAACAGCACAACTGAAAAAAACGTTTCAATTTTGATGGTTAAATATTTGTATATAAATAGACTTATTTTGTTTTCAAATAATTAAGCTCTAAAGAGACCATTGGCTCGACACCTTGTTGGCATGTCGATGTAAGGTGAATACTTACAAATATATTTGCTCTACTAATAACAATCTTAGTATTGAGCACTAGACCACATTTATAACTAAGTAATAATTTGTAATATACTAGCTCTACCTTCCAGGCGTTACCCAGGATTCGTTAAGGTCATTTTAGTTTAAATTTAAATATTTAAAAAAAATAATCATGTGTATGTCACAAAGAGATGAAAAAAAAAAGCAAACTATGAGAGAGATAAATCTTAATAATATTCTTATAGAAATTATCTCTCCTACATTTTGAACTTTTTAGGTCATTATTTAAATTTGTCTCCATTGTAATAAGCTTCTTTGCCGGAATGCAGAAAAAACCTGTAGGCTGTGGGTGACGATCCGTGATGCCTTAAGACAGGATCCTGGTAGCTGAACAGTTCTTCCACTTCGCCCTTTACTTTGGCTCGACGGGAGATCTGATCATTCGGCTGGTCACATTATTCCCTAGTATCTATAAGTTCATCCCCTACCATATTATTCAGTCTAATTCTTCAAAAAAATCAAAACCTTATCCTCTTTATTTTCTCCCCAAATAGATACTAGGAGGTGGTGGCCAATCATGTTGAGAACAAAGAAGATTACCAATATCAATGAATAATGTTTTCAAAGAGTAGTATCACTGGTGGGGGTATTTCCTTGGAGTGCTCTGTTTTCCTGTTCTTGAGTAATGATGGTACCCTCTGTGAAATTTATTTCTAAGAGTACTGTTATCTAAGAGCAATGTTTTCCAGGAATATAAATAATTATTCTATCTATAAATTATATTTGACATATTTGTGTCACCTTTATAAACATATTGTAAGAAAAAGATTATATTCATTTGATTTCTTACAAGAAACTACATATTTTTACATAATGAGCCTACGCATGCTTTCCCCTGGAAAGGATGATTTTGGTAGCGCTCTGGAGGCCTCCTTGATTTTGATTTGTGTCACTGTAAAATAATACACAGGCCTTTAACAGCAACATCATTTTTTTCACAGGGTCCACTGGTAAGTATGGTTTCAATAGTGCCTTGGATTCTCTGCAGTTATATTTTGTGTCACCATACTTATACAGTGGATTTTAGCGGCAATATAATATTTTCCAGGTGTTGGCCAAAAGCTGAATTTCTAAGAATAAATCGTTTCAACAGAGCTCGATAGCTCTCCTTTGCTTCATTGTTTTTCACTGTACTTAGAATATTGTAACATAAATTTATCTAAATTCGTTTTTAATATCAAAGGCATATTTTCACAGGGTGAGCTCAAGCCTACCTTTCCTGTAAAGTATGGTGGCAGCAATGCTCTGGAGGCTTCTTTAATTATCATTTGCTGTCGATTTTATACATATTTTCAGGGGGTTCTCTGGAAGGGACAGTTTTAGTATCGCTTTTATTTTGTATAGCTGTACTTAAAATGTTGTAAGAACAAATTATACACACTAGATTTTATCAGCAACATCATATATTCACTAAGTAGGCCCAAACCTGTTTTCCCCAGGAAAGGATGGTTTTGGCAGCACTCTGGAGGCCTCCTTAGTATTAGCTTGATAACCATCGTCAAAATTTTATAACATTAAATTATATAAAGTCGCTTTTAATAGGAACAATAAATTTTCATGGGGTGGACCAAACCTTGCTTTTCACAGAAGCACTCTGAAGGCCTCCTTAGTTTTTTTATTTGGTCACTATAGTTAAAGTGTTATAACATAAAATGATATGCAGTAACTTTTAACAGCAAGAATATATTTTCACAGAGTTCTTTGGAAAAGATTGTTTTCATTAGCGCTCTGGGGGTCTTTAAAATATTATTCTAATCAGTTTTAAAACACCCAGATTTTAAAACATTCAGATTTCTATACATTCAATCAGAGCCCCAAAATTAATAATTACTTTCCTACACATTTACTGAGGAATAATGGAAATACTAGATTTGCACAACTAAAATGTCTCACCCCGCTTACTGCTGAGGACCTTGCAAAAAATTCAATAAAACTAACAAGACTACATGTTTCGATTATACATTGACGAACAGCCCCCAAATATCCGAACTTTTTGTATTTTCTTCTTCATTGTTTATTTCAAAGTTCGGTTGGGTTGCTAACTATATTGTTTTTATTCATTATTTGTTGAAAATATATCCTGAAGTTAACATTGGATTACATTTTAATTAAACTCCCCCACAAAGCTAATTCTTTCTCACCTCCCACACCAAGACTAAACAAATATGCTTAACAATTTCTCTTTTCTATAGAAAAATAAAAATAGTAATATGGGATTCAAGAGTGGGAGAAGGAGTTTCTTGGTTTACTCAATTTTTCACGGCAACGCCGGGACAAAAACCCTGCCAGTATCTATTTATATAGAGTTATGCATGTGTATATGTTTAAATATTTATGTGTATACGATTAACTCTTGAACTAATGAACCAATCATGATGAATTTTGGAACACAGCTGCAAGGTATAAGGGTGGGTAAAGTGGACTATATTTAGTTTAATTTAGTTTTATGCAAAGTGAAAAAGAGAGGATGAAGGCCCTTTGTAAAAATTCAGATACCTCTGATATTTGTGAAATTTTAGTAATAGGTTTTCAACATAAATTAATAAATATTTCCCAAATTCCAGGTTCTTTGGAGTATTTTAAAAAGTTTTAGGGAGATTAATATGGGCACCACCTCCCATTTGAAAATCCAAATATTTCAGATTTGCATTAAATTTACTCGATAGTCATTGTACAGCAATTAAGAGAGGTTTCCTGAATTTTGATTTCTTCTTAAACCCCTTAAGCTTAAGTTTTAGATTTTACACATTTACTAGAATCGAAATCATGTAATGGATTTTGATCAAAATTGAAATAATTATTCTAGACATAAGGTTTAGTAACACTACATCTCTGTAATAAAATGTTGCAAAACTGTTATGTTCAGGAAATTAATTTTACCCATCCTGGAACGGGTATTCTTCTTGTTTGTGTCTGTGTGTGTATATATATATATATATATATATATATATATATATATATATATATATATGTGTGTGTGTGTGTCTCGTAGGTTTCTCAACCATTAAAACTATATAAAAAAAAAAAATGAAAAAAAAACATTTTAGTCCCAAGTCGTTCGGTGGAAAATCACTTTTTTGTAAGTCAATTTACTTTTTATAGTCACTATATTAGTTTGCTTCCAAGAATTTACGCTAGTCTTAACATATATATATATATATATATATATATATATATATATTTAAATTCCCGGAACAGTTTTTCATGGTAAACAACTGATGATCCCTAAAATAGTGTTAGAAATAAACTAATATAATAACTGTAAAAAATAAATTGACTTACATGAGTGATTTTCCACTGGAAGACTTGGGACTATTAGTTTTTTTGTTTTTTTTAAATATAGTTTTAATGGTTGAGAAACTTCCGAGACTATATATAGCATTATCAAAAGTTAGTTGAAAAAAACAAACTGATCGGTCGTAGGTTCTACAAGAGGTAATATAAATTATTTAAAAAAAAACAAAAAAAATATACATTAGTATATGTTGTGTGTACCCGGGTTTCATCGATCTGGTCATGCTAGACTATGGGTAAAATCCAGCTGGTCGAAGCAGATCGACTCGTCAGCACCCTTCTGCTGCCAAAAGCCCAGATAAAAAAAATGGAACAAGGCCAAATCCCTGGCTTAAGCTAGGTAGTGTTCATTTTTCTTCATTCCCCCATAAAAGAAATATTGTGTTTGTAAAAATCTTCCGTCTGTTGTTATTATTTGTTTAAGAGAGGAATTTTTAAATTTTATTATTTTATTTATTATTACTAGTATAAGCTGGGGATTTGTGCTTGTCCCATTTTTTTGTCAGGGGGGGGGGGGGGCTTCAAAGGCAGAAGATGTGCTAATGAGTGGATCTGCATCGATCAGTCAGATTTTGTCCCATATCCGGTATGACCAGAGCAATGACACCTGCGTACAGCCAACAGACACTGTAATGTATAGTTTTTAAATCAAATAATTTATATATATATATATACTAAAAAAATACACGTCCCAGCACAGGTATAAGCAATAAATATAGCATTAGTTTTAAATTTCTATGGCATCCTCCCCTAAATTCTAAAGTGCACAAAAAAAAAATAATGTGACCAAGTTATTCCCCCTGTTGCATAGAATACATATGTTTAGGGTTTTACAAGCACATACATATTATTGAGGTTCATGCGCACACACCGATCTTTTTAAAAATGTATTATTTAATATAACTCAAAATTTGATGTAGAGAAATTCTTTTCTCTGATTTTTTTTTGCATTTAACTTTTTTTTAAAGATGTTTGGGGGGATGGGTGCAAGTTCGGGTGGGCGCACCACTTAAATGGTAAAATTTACAAGATAAAAATAATAATGTGCTCATGTTACTCACTGTGTTGCCGAGAATATATATTCAAAAATTCATGATGATCAGTTCATAAAAAACTTCAAAATTGTAAAAAAGCAACATTTTATATATATATATATATATATATATATATATATATATATATATATATATATAATGTATATGCACCTCCTAAATATAAACACTTACAAAAAAATACTTTTCCCATTTTACTTACTATATCATATATATATATATATAAGATAAGTCGATTAAAAATAATTAGATTCGCAAGAGTAACGATGAAAATTCAATAAAACCTAAGACGAACCGTATCATTTATTTATATGGAAAAAAAAATATACTGAGATAGTAGTACCTGCAGATAAGACAAAAAATTACTACAAATTAGCTCACCTTGACTATAAAAAGTTAATTTATAAAGAACTTAATAAATATTATAAAAGTACACCTATAAGCACCCTCAATGCTATCAACTCAGAGGCTAAACCCCTTCTCACCTCCTTAAACGTCTTAAACCACACAGAAATCTTAACTCCGACCACACCTAGGTGTACATTAAAGGACCATAAAAGAAATTTCCACGAAAACCCTACCATTAGATTAATTTGCCCTTCAAAATCGGATTTAGGCATTATAAGCAAAAACATATTAGATAGAATAATTCCAAGCCTTAAATCTAAAATTCCTTATACTCTTTGGCAATCCTCAGAGAAGGTCTCTAACTGGTTCCTTTATCTTAAAAACAGGTCAAACCCTAATCTTAATTTCATAACGTTCAACATCGATAACTATTAACTATCTCCCCCATTCTACTTAATAAAGCTTTAATATTCGCCAAAAATAATTCAGATTTGACTAACTTAGAAATTAAGCTGATTACACTAGCAAGAAAATCCATTTTAAAATTCGATAATAAACTTTGGACAAGGAGGGATACCACTGACAATTTTGACATCACAATGGGGGTATCAGATTCTGCCCAACTGACTGACTTAGTGGGAATATATTTAATGAGAGAACTGCGAATCTAATTATTTTTAATCGACTTATCTTATTTTTGCTCTATCCTGTATATTGAGCTTTTCTTTATTCACAATAGGTCTAATTTTCTAAAAGTTTAATTTTTTTAGTTATATATCTTCATATATATATATATATAATGCAGATATATATATATATATATAATGCATATATATATATATATATATATATAATGCATATATATATATATATATATATATAATGCATATATATATATATATATATATATATATAATGCATATATATATATATATATATAATGCATATATATATATATATATAATGCAGATATATATATATATATAATGCATATATATATATATATATATATATATATAATGCAGATATATATATATATAATGCAGATATATATATATATAATATGCAGACATATATACATATATATAATATGCAGATATATATAATATGCAGACATATATACATATATATAATATGCAGATATATATAATATGCAGACATATATACATATAAATAATACACATACATATATATATATATATAATACACATACCTAACATATATATATATACATATATATATAATACACATACCTAACATATATATATACATATATATACTACACATACATATATACATATATATATACTACACATACATATATACATAATACACATACCTAACTTATATATATATATATATATATATATATATATATACATGTTAGATACAAAAGTAATGGACTTATGGAATTTTAAAAGCCTTTTGAAGAAAATAATTGCTTTCATGACTACAAATGCAAATCCGAGTTGAATATTGGGAATACTTAGGATATCGTATTTATACAGAGAAATAAAGAAATTGTCAAGACACAAATTTATCGGAAAATTCAAAATATAAATGGCAGATCAAAGTTTTGAACACATTCCAAAAATATGAATAAAGAAAAAGAAAATTTTCTAGTTTGGAGTTGAATTCTATTCAAATTATTAATTTGCAAATTTCTAACAACCGACCACCAAAAAAGCCGATAATTAAAAAGAGAAATCTATTTTGATTTGAATGCATATTATTAAATCTCTAGTTGACATGTGCAGACGTTCTCACAATGGTGAATGCAAAGAAGCTCTCTGAAGAAGTTTGTTGAGTGATAATTGATCACCATACTTGTGGAATATTCAACAAGCTCAATCAGTGCTGGGGCGCTAGGGGCTCCCCCCCCCCTCCGGTGGCCTGAATCCAAATTGAGGAGGGGGCGGCTCTAAATCATATTCAAACTTTCTCATAATATTTCTAAGTACTAGGACTTATACCAAGTCTTTGGTGGCATACAATCAAGAAGTTGGCCCCACGCATAACCAAACCAGACTGCGCACCACTGATTCTCACCCAAATCTATAACTTTTATGCTTTAATTTTTTTTTCACCAAAAGTTAGAATTATCTACTTGTAATTAAATTTGTAGCATTTATTCAACGTACTATCTTATTTACTGCTTGTATCTACTCGGCATTATCTAGTAGGATGTTTACTTTCATTTGCTTGTTTTTCTTTTTTTAAACTATGCTGTTGTTTTTCCAAAATATTATTTTATTTTGTTCCAAAAGGAAAATAATGCTGTATAAGCGAATATAAAGTTATGTCCCTTTTAAAAGATGGCGGCCATTTGAAAATAATTCCGACTCGGTTAAATTATTTTCAAGAAAGAATTAAATCAAATTACATCATATTCATAACAATTTTCAAAATTTGATGGAATTTAAGTTTGAGCCATATTACTACACATGTAGAATAAGTTTTTTAAATTTCTTTTTATATGTTCTAACTGTAAAAATCAGCCCTATAGAAATATTTTTTGGCAATATAAAACTTTGGAGGTTTCCAGAGTGCTGATAAAAATATGTCTTTCACAGTCCCCATATATACTTTCAATCATTCATTCAAAGGTTTATTAGAGTTTTATTTTCGAACAGGACATCCTGATAAATTATGAGAATGAGCAGCTATATTTATTTGCGAGAAATTATTCTTATCCAGTCCATAATAAAAATTAAATCCAGACAATTCAAACTTCAATCGGAAAAAGTTCAGGCTGTTTCCATCCGGCGTTCTCCGGGAGTATTTATACTTTTATTTTTTTATTTTGCTTTTTTATAAGTCGGTGCGTTTTTTCTTATCAAAATATTATTTTTAAATCCATCGGACGTGTGTGTAAAACTACGTTTGAAAGGAAATAATTATTTTTAACACATAACCAGAGTGCTTATTTGTTTCATGTGGCATTTTCCGTTTTTAACAAACGCAGTCTTTTCAGTGGATAATCACCTCTATTGATTATCCAATGAAAATGAATGATGAATCTTGTGAAGTGTCTGCTACTGAAACAATTATTGGGCTGGATAGAATATGTAATCGATGAAATTCATTAGAATTTATTTTTTATGTCAAGAACATGGATTGAAAATTTCCCTAATTAATTGGCTAGGCAGAATAAAACATTGATTTTTCAGATGCAATGTTATAGCGGTCTAACTTCAAGAATCCAACTGACTTTTCTTATTTAGCCCAAAAACATAAATGGAGATTTTAATAATAATTATACATACACCATCCTCTCCGGACTTATTTTCTACATAAATTTTCACTCTGGCCCACAAAACCAAACTAGGTTAAGACTTATGTTATAATGTGTATTGGCCCCTTTCTCGATTTACTATATGATGAATAGGATTGCGTGTGTGGAGGTGGGGGGATAATTCTCTTCATCCACAATATCTTGTTTTGGCTTCCAAGCCGGCCGATCTCTAAAATATAATCCAATGCAAATATGTTTTACTTATCTGGAAAAGAGGCATTCAACTTACAGATATAGCTAAACTGATTAAAAATAAGCTCAACTATCTGTACTTACCCAGTAGATAACACCTGGGATGCAATGAAGTCATTTTAGTTTTTAATTTTTGTACATAAGGTAGACAACTCCTATCATATTCCTCAGTTCAAAATTAGTTATTCCCCTTATTGATTTTTATTTTGAGGTGATTACTTAAAGATATTTCGTATTAGCAGTCGTCTGGGCTGGACTAAGTAATTAAACAAAAAATTATAGCTAAGTATGTTATTATATTGCCAAATAACTTGGTATAATAATAGCAAATGAAAATTGTCCAGTCAAAAGCAAAGTTTGATTTGTCAGCTTAAATGCTATTTGGGTGTGACTTTGAAAATCCGACTGGATTACTTTATATGTTAGAAGGTGGCTATCTTCCATGTTGTACAAAAGTAATCCTTTTCAAGCAATGTTTTCATTGATTGTTATTGAGCTCCACTGATCCATCCGACTGTGGAAATCAGAAACCTTAGTCGTAATTATTTTATTTGTAAACCATAAAGAATCTGAGTCTGTGAGGAATCATCATCATCATCATTGGTTTAATGTCTGTTGATGTCTGGCATGTGCTGGACTTCCTCTCTCTCTCTCTCTCTCTCTCTCTCTCTCTCTCTCTCTATCTATCTCTCTCTCTCAATAGTCTGTATCTCTCTTCAGTCACTCATACCGGAAGTATAGCTTCGCAGCAAAACGAAATACATAATCTAATAATAATGGCCGGAATATAGGCTTCCTGGAGCAATGGTTTGGTATGTCTATTTTACGACATATCAACCCTTTTCATGTTATTTAATACCAAAACACAATACCTGTACAAAAGTTGCTATTTTTCCCAATTGCAGTGTAATATTCTAAACAACCTCAATAGTTCACCATCCAGATATACTTTATTCACATCTGACTTCTCATCCATCTCTATTGTCTTACACTTCTAGCACACAAATTAGTTATCCTCTCTCAACCTACCAGTAATTCCACTGCACTTCTTGTGTACCCAACATTTAGAGGTGCACAAAAAAATTCAATTGCATCCGACTCCCTTTCCACAAACTGAGCAGGGGAACTTTCCTGTTTTGGGGAGTTTTCCAACACACCAACCATTGATCATCACTTTGGTCTTGGTAACATTCACTTTCAGACCTTTACTTAGCATAGAATTCCTCCAAATCTGTAACTTGACAAGTAGGTCATCCATTGTTTCACAGGCAAGTACTAAATCATCAGCATACAGCATCTCTTCCAAACAGCCCATATGGAACTCTCTGGACAATGCTTCTCAAACATAAATGAAAAGCAATGGATTCAGTACAGAACCCTGATGCACTCTTACTTTAGCATTAAAGCTGTCACTAAATGTGCTGTTAATTCTAACACGACTTTGAGCATTTCTGTACGTTGTTTCACCAACCACTCGTTTACCCCTAGTTTATGCAAAGCCCATCAGACAATTTCTCTTAGTACTCTGTTAGAAGCTTTACTCAGATCTACAAAAGCCATGTACAAGTTCTTCTTCTTACCAAGGTACTTCTCTTGCATTTGTCTCAAGATAGATATAGCACTAGTGGTACTTTGCCCATGCATAAAACCAAACTGCATTTCATCTGACTCCTTATTTGCTGCTCAGTTATTCTCTCAATAACTTATCTAGTGATTCCCCTTCATCCAGATCTTTCTCTTGAAATGGCTCGTTTGATTTCGTCCTTAAGAGGTACATCTTCCAGGCATTACCTCTTCTATTGGGGAATGCTGACGGGGCTGTTCTTGGTCATTTTTATACCCAACTAGAGTGCCCCCTTTGGTGAGCTGGTTTTCCCCTACTTCTTGACCTTGTGCCACATTTTTCTGCAGTTGGAAACAAGTAAATTCAACCAGCGTAAAACTTTTGTATTGAATTTAAGAGATTCCCAGACAAGCAAAATAGATTCTAACTTTTCCTAAGGCAAGTCTTTATTTACTGCTAAGGATGATGAACACGTTAAGTTATCAGAAAGAAGGGTGGGTCAAACGTTTCTGTAGGAAATTGGGTTTGAATGCATGCATCCCCTGATTAGGCCAATTGATGGCAGCAATCATTGCGAAAAGTGTTCAGAATTAGTTATGAGAAAATGCGTAATATTCCATTAGAAGACGGATTGTTCTCGTAACTGGGCAGAAATTGTTACGGCTTCGCAAGATATTGCAAATTTGGATCATCATCTATTCTGTACTGTACGAGAATTCTTTTATTAGGCTGAAACAAACAAAAACAAAACATTCAATTTCCAAATACACTACGGAAGATTTTCCAACCAGCCCGTGTGCTGAGATAGATAAGTTGAAATTATTATTTGGACGATATGCATACGAGCCGAAGTAATCACTTACATCACACACACGAAGCAGCTTGCACTGAACACGATGCTGTATCAAGTTGCAGTGTGCACTCTGGTATGAATGAGATATAGACGATGACCTTTCGTTTTTGGTTTCCAATGACTCACTCATGTTAACAAGGGAAAATAAAAAAAGATATTTGTGAAAGAAGGAAGGTAAAAAAGGATTTAAGAACAAAACATACATGTATATATATATATATATATAAGGTTCATAATATATTCCAATAACCATGTTTTTATTTTATTATTTTTATTTTTTCACATTTCCAAAAAACATAACATTTCTGTGAGATTAAAATTACTTCTTTGGTTTCTGTAAAGAACACTACAGCGTTAGTAATTGCCACTCGGAGGATGGGTAGTTTTTGCTAGTATATTTTACGTTTCATTTGACATTTTAGTAATTTAGAGGAAATTTTAAAAAAATGATGATTGTCGTAGTGTTATTTTATATATTTCAATATGGGGGAAATATACTGTGCATGAACATCGTCAAATTTTGTTTTTTAGGAAAAAACGACAAAAAGGTTAATTGATATGGTCTTTAAGATATTCAACGTCGATAAATTTTATTTTGTTTCAGCATAAAAATTAAAATGAATTCCCCATTAAAACTGGTTATATAATGAAATGAATAAACATAAGGGTGGAACGTCGATTGGTCAAATACTCCACTTTTATATTACTGAGTAATTCCAAATGGGTTCTTTGTACTTTTCACCTTTATTATAAAAGAAAGAATAAATACGTAAAAAATATTAAAGAAAAATACCTTTTTTTGTAATTTAGAAACTTTATAGGAGGTTTATTTCTTTTCTATGACAAATTTTTAATTCATCCTCATCATCATCATCATCATCATCATCATCATCATCACCAACATGTTAACTCCTTGGTCTTTTGGCTAGGAGCAAAATGTAGTATCTATACTGAATCTGCACTTAGTTTTTATGTTCTCTGTCAGTGAATGAGAAATCCTTCTAGACCGAGCCAATTGAAATTTTTGTTCCAATTCAGAGTGCCCATTTTGAGGGAGCTGGATTCTCCCCACGTTAAATATTGACATTGTGCCTAACTCTTCTATCGTGGGAGGAAGTAAATAGAAACAACTCTAACTCTACTCTTCTATAGGAATAGAAATAACAACAGCAGCAGCAGCTACACATTTATTAAAAAAATAATAAACGCATGTATTTAATTATTAACAGATTAGAAAATATTAATTCATTAGCAACTTAAAAATAAATAAATATGCAAATGAGAGGCTGAGAGGATGATATCATGATGAACGAACTACATACACTGACCCTTCTCCCCAAAAGAGGGGTTAATGCTTGGTAGGATGATATCATGACAACAGAATAGATAGTACACTAACTCCCCCCCCCCACACACACACACACAAAACTGGTAATCCTGAGGAAATTGCATTGTGAGGAACGAATGTATACTGTACGGCCTTCCCACCAAAGAGGAGGTAATGCCTAGGAGGAATGTATCATGACGAATGAAAATACGCTACAGAGAATTAAATAATCATAAACCGTTTTAATGTCAATATAGTTAGAATAGGCGGAAAAAGCTTTTGCAGTTATTTATTTAGATAACATTAAAAACCATTGTCCACATGAAAAGCTTACATGAAAATTGGCTAGAAAAATGTAGCCGACATTTTTATAAAAAAAAGATGAATATGCTGGCTAAGGAAGAACGATACCTTTCATAATTTTCTAGTTAAAAAAGATATGATTATTATAAACTTGAGTTATCGTTCTTCCTTAGCTAGTATTATGGTGAACGAACATATACTACACTGCCCCCCCCCCTCTGACAGAGGATAATATCATGATGAACGAACACTACTTTCCTCCACCCAAAAAGGAGGAAGTCATTCTTGCGTGGACGGTCTTATGAGAACAGAACCGATACTACACTACCCCCCCCCCCCCCATAAAAGATATTCTGACTAAATCGAGTCTTGGTTTTTCTTTTCATTCTGGGAGGATTCCCCCCTACACACCGTTAAAAACAGAGGAGGTAATTCCTGGGAGGACAGTCTTATGACAACAGAACCGATACTACACTACACCGCTCATTAAAAAATATTCCAATTTAATCAAGTTTTTTGTTTATTTTAATTTAAAAATGTCTAGTCATAAAAAATATTGTTTATGTTTCCGTGGCCTTTTGGCTAAGATCAAAGTGTAGTATCTGTTCTCAACATCTCAGCGATATTTCACACTTTACTAAAGCCGGAAGTCAATTATCTCCCTTGAAAATGAAATTCTAAAACGCTATCGTTTTGTTTATAAAATCTCTTTATCTTATTTTATTTATAATTACAATAATAGTACTGTTCGGATCGAGAGGTCGTGTTCCCCCGATTATAAACGTGTTCAGTTGAATCAAGCAATGTTGCATACAAAGACGGAGTAATAATTAATAAACAAAAATGAAGTAGTTCAAATAACGTTTATTGAACGTGTGTGTACGTGGAATGGTGAAGTGTGTGATGAATGCATGTGTGTCGATGGAAAAACAGTTCTTGAAAAGGTATAAGAAGAAATGAATCCGGCGTAGGAAAAGTCTTTGAAAAGCCGTACACAAAGAAAACGAGTTGAGAACTCTTACCGTTGTTTGCCCACGTGTGTTGGTAGTTGTTATGCTGGTTGAGAAGAAAAGCGTGAGACGAAACGCTAGAGTATTAGCGTCGTTCTGTCGACCAGAGAAGAGTGAAATGGAACGCTAGTGTCAGCGTCGTCCTGTCGAGGCCAAAAGGCGAATGAAACGGAGCGCTGGAGCCAGCGTTGTTCTCCGATGCTGGTCGGTGAAAAAGAGAGAGAATTTCCGTTTGGCTCCGGGTTTTATAGTCCGAAGGGCAGATAACTCTGGTGTCGCTTTACAGCGCCACCTGTCGGTGATAAAGCGCCACCTACCGGCAAACCGGTGTAGTTATGTTTTGAAAGGAGGAGGTAACTGCTACAAGGACTCCCCCCCAGATTGAAAAATATTGAAAATATTATTCAATATGAACAGTTGTAGATGAGAAGCATTCTTTGTGGGTATGTCTGTTTTGCTGTTGAAGATTAGAAAAAAGTAGTGTGCACGCTACTTATTTCTGTTTCTGCATCTGTATTGAATGATTGATCGCAAGTGCGTCTGCGGAATTGAGTGTTGTAACGCATGTGGATCTGCGTGTTGTTTGGGTCTGCATCAAGTTTGAGCGCAAGTTAGTTTGCGGTCGAAAAATGTTGAGTGCAAGTGAATTTGCACTTGTTGGTGGTGTTGTTCATGTTGATTAGTCTGCGTGATGCAGAGCTGATGAACGAACGTTGAATTGTCAGTGTTGTCCAGGAATGTTTGGTGCTTGGGTCTGCGCGGTTGTTGATTAGTGAGCACAAGTGGGTCTGTGCGGTGTTGATGAGCGAGCACAAGTGAATCTGTGCAGTGTTGATGAGTGAGCACAAGTGAATCTGTGCAGTGTTGATGAATGAGCACAAGTGAGTCTGTGCAGTTGTTGATGAATGAGCACAAGTGAGTCTGTGCAGTTGTTGATGAATGAGCACAAGTGAGTCTGTGCAGTTGTTGATGAATGAGCACAAGTGAATCTGTGCAGTGTTGATGCGTGAGCACAAGTGAGTCTGTGCAGTGTTGATGAATGAGCACAAGTGAGTCTGTGCGGTGTTGATGAATGAGCACAAGTGAGTCTGTGCAGGTGTTGATGAATGAGCACAAGTGAGTCTGTGCGGTGTTGATGAATGAGCACAAGTGAGTCTGTGCAGTTGTTGATGAATGAGCACAAGTGAGTCTGTGCAGTTGTTGATGAATGAGCACAAGTGAGTCTGTGCAGTGTTGATGCGTGAGCACAAGTGAGTCTGTGCAGTGTTGATGAATGAGCACAAGTGAGTCTGTGCAGTGTTGATGAGTGAGCACAAGTGAATCTGTGCAGTTGATGAGTTTGTTCATGTTAATTAGTCCGTGTTGTGGAACTGATGAACAAACATCTAGTTGTTGAGATCGGTGGTACACTATGGTCAAAATAAGATGCACAAATGTCTGCAAGTGAGTTAGCAGGTCCAGGTACAAGTGGGTCTGTACTGGTGTTGGTGCGCGTCGTTTGAGTTGATGTGTCCCCCAGTTGATCAACGAACGTCCAGTTGTTGAGTATTTAGTCGTGCTTGTGCAGTTGTACTCATTTTGAACTGGTGTGATTTCTTCCATAGTGTCGTCAGTGATGTCCGGAAATGTTTGATGAATGTCCGGGAAGAGTTGGCTGTTCAAGTTGATGTGTCCTCCTGTTTATCAATGAACGTCCAGTTGTTGAAGAGGGTTGGTAGCCCTTTAAGGGTGATGTTGGTGCTTGCTGAGCCTGACTTTTTACAACCAGTATTAAGTCTTGAGGCTTGGTGATGTTCGACATCGTGTGTTGCTTGTTTTGTAGTTTTCTTTTCGTTTATATATATATTTCCAACACGTGGGTAGAAAGGAAAAAGAAAAAAAAAATAGAGCCGTAATTTGTTTCACACACGGAATGACGTTTTTTGTTTTCGTTTTAGTTTGTTTGAATGTTCGTTTCCACGTAGAGAAAGAATGGTGGCTTCTCTTTCCTTTGTTGTTGAAAAGAAAGAAAAAAAAAAAAAAAATTCGTATTTTCTTCTTTTTTTTTTTTTGTTTGAATTTTCATTTCCACGTGGTCCGAGAGATAAAAAATGGCGTTATTTTAAAAAAATTTTTATCAACACGTTGTCCGGAAAAAGATGGCGGCATTTTTGAATTTATTTTATCAACACGTGGTCCGGAAAAAGATGGGCAGAGTGAGCGTTTGTTTTCTTTTTATCTCCACGTGTTCAAAACAAAGGAAGTGGCGTCTTGTAAGGTCCTTTTGTTCGTCGAAAAAGAAGAAAAAAAGGATTGGCAAAAGTTTGTCTTTTTCTTTGTATATATTTTTCCGACACGTATGTGGAGAAAGAGAAGAAGAAAAAATGAAATTGTAACTTGTTTTATACTCGGAGAAACCGAGAAATGTTTTTGTTTTTCTTGTTTGGGTATTTCCGCGTGGCAGAAAAAAAAATAATGGCGGCTTCTTTTCTTTTGTTTGTTTGTATATTTCTACCACGTGGGTAGAAAAATAATGAAAAAAAATGGGTGCGTAATTCGTTTTACCACGAAAGAAAAAAAACGAGAAATGATATATATATTTTTGTTTGTTTGTTCTAGTACGAAATTAATTACTCCGTCACATACAACAAAGCTTGAACGTCGGGTCACCAATTGTTACGATCGAGGGTCGTGTTCCCCCGATTATAAACGTGTTCAGTTGAATCAAGCAATGTTGCATACAAAGACGGAGTAATAATTAATAAACAAAAATGAAGTAGTTCAAATAACGTTTATTGAACGTGTGTGTACGTGGAATGGTGAAGTGTGTGATGAATGCATGTGTGTCGATGGAAAAACAGTTCTTGAAAAGGTATAAGAAGAAATGAATCCGGCGTAGGAAAAGTCTTTGAAAAGCCGTACACAAAGAAAACGAGTTGAGAACTCTTACCGTTGTTTGCCCACGTGTGTTGGTAGTTGTTATGCTGGTTGAGAAGAAAAGCGTGAGACGAAACGCTAGAGTATTAGCGTCGTTCTGTCGACCAGAGAAGAGTGAAATGGAACGCTAGTGTCAGCGTCGTCCTGTCGAGGCCAAAAGGCGAATGAAACGGAGCGCTGGAGCCAGCGTTGTTCTCCGATGCTGGTCGGTGAAAAAGAGAGAGAATTTCCGTTTGGCTCCGGGTTTTATAGTCCGAAGGGCAGATAACTCTGGTGTCGCTTTACAGCGCCACCTGTCGGTGATAAAGCGCCACCTACCGGCAAACCGGTGTAGTTATGTTTTGAAAGGAGGAGGTAACTGCTACAGTACTATCGATAAAACGATTGCGTATGTAAAAGAAAATTTGACAATACAAAGTAGAAAGGTATATTACAGAATATTAATTTATTAAAAACTTAAAAATAAATAAATATGCAAATAAGCAAACGCGAGATTTGTTTGAATGAATTGGAGATGCCTATATATAGGGTATTTCAATACAAACTTATATCATTAGAATTTAATACTCTTAACATGTTTTGGTGTTAATATAGTTAGTATAGATGGAGAAAATTTTTTTGCATCTATTCATTTAGATATATATGTATATACCAGACGAATTCTCATTCCAGGTTTGTAAAATTAATTCCCCGAACAGAGCAATTTTACACAAATTTATGTCCCCTTACGAAGATTAACATCAAAATATAATGATACTAAACCTTATGTCTAGAATCCTTATTCTAATTTTTATCAAAATCCATGACATGATTTTGATTCTAGAAAATGTCTAAAATTTAAGGCTGAAGCTTAAGATATTGACATTCAGAAAATCTTGCTTAGTTGGTGTTTAATGACTAAGGATCAAATTCAATGCACAATTGAAATATTTGAATTTTCAAATAGGAAATTGTGTCCATATTACGTCAATTTAAACCCTTTAAAATACTCCAAAGCATCTGAAATTTGGGGAATATTTATTAATGATGTCTAGTAGCTATTGTTAAAAGTTTACAAAAATCCAAGTTATCTTAATTTTCACGAAGGGCTTCCACTCCTCTTTTACACCCTTTGTATAAAACTAATTTAAACTAAATATAGCCCACATTTGGAGCCCTTACACCTAGCAGTTGTGCTCCAAAATTCATGATGATCGGTTATTTTAGGAGTGAATCTTGTACTTACAAATGTATAAAGATATGAACATGCCTAACTTTATAAAGATGGATATATATATATATATATATATATATATATATACACGATGTATTTCTATGTAATTATTTTTATAGATGATTGCAGCGTTGGTTGTTATTAGCTTACTTATTATTTCAATTGTTTCACTTCCTAAGCGATTAAGATGCAGAAAACTGCACTACTAGTCGCCCTCAACTTATAGGACGTATTTTTTTATGTTTAATTTTATTTAATATGCACATAAAAATAATCCATGGACACGTGTTTTTGGCTCACAGCCGTCATCAGCATGGCTAACTTACACAGTATAAAAATAATTACATAGAAATACATCATATATTTGGGTGATAAAAATCGCACATAATTCTACACAGAGCGTCTTGGGACAGTGGTAGAACGCTGGACTATAGACGTCAACATCGAGGGTTCGATCTCTGTGTAAATTCGCCAATGGAAAAGAAAAAGATGTTATTTGTCAAGGTAGTCGTTTTACGATATAATAGGGGTGAAATTACAGATGAAAGCGTGGTCAAAAGAACCATAAAAGGAATTGGCGAATGAGGGTAAAAAAAAACAATTATATATGAGGTAGGTATTTCAACGTACACCCATCAGTTCTGAATTGTGGGTGTACATCTTCTGCTTGCATAGGGCCGGTTGACGCAAATTAATGACAACTGCTTCAAGAATCTTGAGATGATTTCTTGAATAAATGGTCGCCAATGGCCGACTCATCTGCTTGTAAACGCCAGGATATTGGCCATTGTCTGTGCCTACGTATCGAACTGGGGAGGGGGTGTTAGGAAATCCTGACCTCTAATCTCTGAATGGTACGCCCTATGTAGTCAGTTCTGCACTGGCCACAAAAAATGATAAACAACAAGATTGTATTGAATGATAGAGATAACGTATTTACGAAAAGAGTGCTAAACATCGTTCACACGTTGGTCTCAAAATAACGGCAAAATAAGACTGAAGCGATTTTATGTGATAATTCTCATCTTGTGGTGCCAATCAATAGCAATTTCAAATAAATAGGGTATTTGTGGGGGTCCAAAAGATTTTTCCCCTTTAAATGCGGCGATTTTGTCTTTAATACCTCTTTCAAGGGTGTATAAAGCATCGCGATTGGAAGAGAGGATTTTCGTCATTCTTAAAAGAATGCATCTATTTTAACAACACCCGATGCACTAATGTTTTTATCTGACTGAGTTTTCTGATTTTGGACGAGAATGAATCCCAGCTTATATACTGGCCTGTAAATGTGGACTTTCTGTATACACTAGTTAAAAAGCATTCGTCGGATCTTTCAACCAAAACGTCTAAGAATGCTAACGAGATGATTAACCTCCCCCTCAATTGTAAACTTCAGTGCAGAGTGAAGTAGATTTAACTGCCAAATAAAATCATTAGTTTCTATGTGGGATTTAAATATGGAAAAATTGTCGTCCACATTGTTGAAATAACACTGCCGTCCTTTGGAAATCCCTCCCTGTTTCCCCGACTGTACCGACATGCAGTAATTTAAAACTAATGTAAACAAGCATCTCGCTGCAGATCTCCTAATTTAGGATGACCCTCAAAACTTTCAACCTAATTCTCAGTAGCCCCTTACGTCTACAATGGCAGCTTGCCTTGTTTGGGGTGAACTTTGTTGAAATAAAACAAAAACAAAAAAACACAATAGCTCAATGATGGCACATATCTTTGGCAATGGCACATATCTTTACAAACCGAAAGACGTCTAGATAGAAATAAAAAAATGTTCTCTTCCATTTATTGATTTCTTTTCTTTAAACCATGTTAGTTAAGTAAAAAATTAAAAAAAAATTAAAAAAATGGATTCTTGATTCCATTTAATGTTTTTTTTTGGGGGGGGGGGGGTAATAAAGGCCTCTTTCTTTGTAATAATGGACATTTCGCCAATATTATATATATATATATATATATATGTGTGTGTGTGTGTATGTCAGTAGAATACAAAAATTATTACATAATCTTTTTTTGTGATTATGCTCCAAAAATTCAACAGTAACAAAAATTATTGTGTACATATGTTTCAGAAATTGTTGTTAATAATCTCCTCATCACTGGAAAAAGGTCTTTATCAATTCGTTACAGGTCAAGCTAACAATGGAATTGTTAAGTGATTGTGACCACATAAAACAAAAATACTAAACAAAATCCAGAAACCTTATTTTCTTTTTTTTTATACATTTTTTTTTATGACAGAATACAATAATTGCATTCAAGTGTCAAATGTATATACTTTTTCAAAAAAAGATGGATTCATTCTTCAGAGTACATACATAGAACTTTTTATAAACTGAAACTATCAAATATTATATTTAAATAAATTATGCTTAATTTTTTTCTGAAAAAAATTAATGATCTAAACCAGGGGCGGGCAACCTGTAGCCCGCGAAGGCTTAACGTCCGGCCCGCCACCCTGCTATGCTTTATTATTGCAATACGGCCCGCGGACCTCCCAGTAAAACTCATATCATTTTGTGACATATACGTAAAAGTGGATTTCAATTAAAATTTACAGTAAGATAAAAATGTATTAATATCAGCGAGCGATGATGCATGTATATTTCATTTTTCTTTAACTATTAAGAGATACAAATAGAAAAAGAGAAAGAGAGAGGCAAAGAGGATACGTGAGACGAGAAAAGGGAATGAAACATAGAACCTATATGAGGTGTGTCAAAATGAATGCTGGATCAACTTGCTACTTCCCCCGTCATTATTTTTTATGATTCAAAAATGACTCTTCGTCGGCGCCTTTTATAACATCACATACAGAAGTCTCTTGAGAAAAAATATCAGATTTGTAGAGTGTTCAATGCAGTTTTTGTACAATTTATTCATGTAAACAAAATATAGTAATTCTGAGATTTCGTTTTTCACTGCGGCCTGCGATCTCCTTCCAAAATTCTCATCTGGCCCTCACTCTGAAAAGGTTGCCTGCCCCTGATCTAAACAGTAAATAATTTTCAACTTTAAAATACTGATGGGTGCAGAAATAACAAAGAAAACATCTTTTCATATTGCAGAAGATTACCGTTCATCCAATGATTTTCGAAATATAACCGTCCATAAATGTAGACTTGACAAAAATACAATAGCGGAACTCTTGTAAGATTAGAACGAGAATTCTCCTCAATAGCATACCAAGATTTACTAATCTGATTAAGATTTCGGTACTTATGCAGTTTACAGACCGGGCTGAAATAATGACGTTATTATTTTGAAAACCATTCTTAAGATGGGTAAGTTGGTGGCTTTATTAACTATTCTACCTAACAATTTAATACCGAAAAGATACCTTAAAAATTGAATTTAACTTGCAAATCCTATCTAAAAAAATTTCCGGTCTGTATATTGCATGGGCACCAAAATTTCATATAAACCGATCCTATCGGATAAGGGGGCAACTCTAATTAAACTTCTAATTTCATTCTTTAGAAAACAAAATCACCCCCCAAAAGTCTTTATACCCAAAAGCTACTATGGTTAGCAAATTATTATATAATATGTGATAGGAAACTTATAATATCTTAGGCCAAGAGGGTTAGAAAGAAAAAAACTACTTAGTATAAATTATTTTATTAGCTGAGATAAAATTGAAAAATAATTTTTTTTCACAAATTTATCAAGTTCCAATCTTAAGGTTACACTAAAGTTAATATTACTCTATAGTACTACAAACATAATATCACTCTATAGTACTACGAACATAATATCACTCTATAGTACTACGAACATAATAGGGGAAATATTTGCTCTATGCACGCCCAATTAGTCCACTAACACTCGGAAAATCAAATTTCTTATAACTATTTTGGAAATAAGTTCTGACTGCAGGCCTGCAGATCAGTAAATTTTATAGAGTACAATTTTAATGTTAATTACTCCCAACTAATGAAAGTCGATGCTAAATGATCCTCTATATTATAACATCAAAATCATTCATCAGTTTAAAAGTCAGATCACATATATTTAAAGAACATACACATACATACATATATTCATCCTTACCAAAATCTATATGAAAACTATACATAGAAAAATACACACAGACATATATATTTACAAGATATGAAAGCTGACGTATGTGTGAATTTACTGTTCAATGTTCATCTACGTTTGTTAATTTAAACAGTTAAATTGTTTGTCTTTGTGTGTAGAGTGGAGAAGAGGAATTACTCGACGTAAGAATTGCATGTATATATATATTTGCCTTCTTTAAGTTTAAACTTAATGAACCAATTAGAAAAGGTGTCTGGTATTAGCTGCATGCTCGCTGCTAATTTCACTACCTTAGACCACTATGGCCACATCCTCTTAAGTAAATATACTAAACCTTCAATAGTCGGTGGTCACTTCTACAATGAATACTAAGCAGTTTTCACTGACCACAATGGTGTAGGGAATTGATCCTATCTGTAATGGAACCACAAAGAACATTCGGAAAATTCATGCAAAATGAAGAAATCAAATTCCTGAAGAGGTTCTGAGAGACTCAAATAGAACCAAGTAGAGTACAGTGCATGTTCTTTTCGACCTGTGTCCTGATCGCTACCCACCTACATAACTTTGCTTGCATCTGTAAACTAAATTATGGGTGTGCATACAAACATATATGATATTTTATTCATATGGATGTATTTTTTAAAGCATCCTTTTGTATTGAAAGACAATGGATAATTCCGGCAATGCTACCTGCACGATGAGGAGTTTATAGGCAAGCAAGTGTTAAGCACTCTCCAACCAAACTTTCTCCTGAGCCGACAGTGCTTAAATCCAGTGGAAAAAAATATATATTGATTTGAAACAATGCTGGAATATATATATATATATATATGTATATATGGTATGCTTATAGAGAACGACCCGCGTTTCCGTGACTTCGCGTCATCAACGTTCAGGCAGGTCTCAGAAGCGCTCGAAAGTTGACGACGTCTAAACTGCCATACGATAAATTAAAGACTGCCACACGATAAATTAAAGACTGCCAGACGATAAATTAAAGACTGCCAGACGATAAATTCAGATGGAGAAAATCAAAGCAAAATACATATATAAAAATACCATAGCTAAACAACTGTTATTAATTAGATGTTTAGTTTTTTGTCAAAGGAACCATTGTTAATTAAATGTTTTTAAATAAAATGTTTTTTGTGCAACGAAAAGTTTCAAAAGATGATTTTTTTTTTAATATAACAAACAACGAAACCACTGTTTTTAACCAATTTCTTGATTGGTTTTTCACTTTTTTTTTTAATAATTTTTTCTTTTTAACATTTTCTGGGTTTAAGGTTATTCTTTCGCTAGAAGTGATCGTTGCTGACTAAATTCAATGAGTCTTTTAGGAGATTCAATGCGCTGACACAGATCATAGACATTCTTCTTTTTTTAACGTGCTGCAGAGCGTAGAAATTAATTTCTTCCAAAAGTTATCGTCTGCTTGCTTGGAACCTGATTGTCTAATGGCTGCTGCAACCTGATTGGTTAATAGTTTCATCAACTCTCAGGCGCTTCCGAGACCTGCCCGAACGTTGACGACACGAAGTCACAGAAACGCAGTGCGTTCTCTTTAAGAGTACCATATATATATATATATATATATATATATATATATATATATATATATATATATATAATGAAGTGAAGCCGGTCTATTTCTTGAGGTTTTTCATAGATATATTCCGGATGGATGTCGTCTTTGTTATCAGCAGCAAATATTATTTCAAAATGCCTTCTTTGTCGTCAGCAACAAATGCAACTACTAATAGCTATTATTATTAATAATAATAATAGTAATTATAATAGTAATAATAATAATAATTATTGCATTTATTATTAATAAATAGTAGTTTATTACTGATGACTCACTGTCCAGAAATATTTTATGTCGTGTGGTCTGATGAGACCCTGTTACTTTGGGTGTTCATCAGAAAACACATTAATTCAAAGCGTTTTTCCAGTTGGATCAGTTGTTTTAGATGTGCACTACATGCAAATCGATTGACAAGGTTACTAGATTTGAGTCTTGATCCCTCGTGTCATTCTATTGAGTTCATATTGTTGGATTCCTTTGATTGTTAACTCAAGTTTACACTAAGTGTCACACACACACACCTTCAACGTTGATTGTAACTGCTGTATAAATAATGTGTGTTATTTACTTTTATTGTGCAACTTTTTCATTATCTCTTTTTGTTGGCCTCCAACCCGAGGCTTCTGTACTTTCGATCAACTTCGGCAGGTCACAACATGGGAAGATTAGTCGCCAGTGAAAATACGAAAGGGCCAGAAAAAAATGACGCAATTATTTTGCAATTGGAACTGGACTGTTTTGAAATTAACACCTGGACTGTTTTGCAATTGAAAACTACAATTAAGAACTGGACTATTTTACAATTAAAACCTAGACCGTTTTGCAATTAAAACCTACAATTGAGAACTGGACTATTTTACAATTAAAACCTAGACCGTTTTGCAATTAAAACCTAGACCGTTTTGCAATTGAAAACTACAATTGAGAACTGGACTATTTTACAATTAAAACCTAGACCGTTTTGCAATTGAAAACTACAATTGAGAACTGGACTATTTTACAATTAAAACCTAGACCGTTTTGCAATTGAAAACTACAATTGAGAACTGGACTATTTTACAATTAAAACCTAGACCGTTTTGCAATTAAAACCTAGACCGTTTTGCAATTGAAAACTACAATTAAGAACTGGACTATTTTACAATTAAAACCTAGACCGTTTTGCAATTGAAAACTACAATTGAGAACTGGACTATTTTACAATTAAAACCTAGACCGTTTTGCAATTGAAAACGTGTGGCACGAACTGAAATGTACAGTTAATTCATGACGTTTAAATTTAGAAGAATTAGAAATTTGGCTGGAAGAAGAATCGCGCAATGTGCCAAAACCAACTTGTAATTGATTAGTTACTAACAATAGAAAACATTTTACAATCATTTATTGACGAGAAAGGCTTTGTCATTGACTATTAGCTGAAGGACATGGATGATTCTGTTTTTACCTATTTAGTTCCTGTTATGTTCATAATGGTAAAATATTTAATAAAGAGTTTCTTAAATAGATTATGAAAATTTATTTAAAGTCTAAGATTATTATTTCTACATGTTTCGGACTGTTGTCCTCATTCTATTTGTTATATTTGCAACATTTAGGCTGTTGGACTCTGAAGTCTTTTACAGGGTTCTCCTGTCACAGGCAGCAACCTTCTGGGAATTTTTAAATGAACTTCAATCTCTGGTTCCTCTTAGTGAAACTTTCACAGTAACAACTCGTCTTCCTTTCCTTTCTTTCTCGATGTGAGTTTCCATGAACAGAGTTGCTTTCCAGGAAATTCCCATCTGTGGAGCACATTGCCGCAAGATTGCTTCCCTGAGAGCAACTATATGGTCATCCTCGAATCTAATGTCAATAAACACTTGGCATAAGGCATCCTCATAATTCATAAAATTTTATTCATTCCACTCATCCACTTTCGATCCACCTATAATTTTCGTCATCATTCAACTGTCAATACACCCATCCATCACATTAACCCTTATCCTTGAGTGGTTGTTGGCCTTTATAAGTAGTAACTCATCAGTAAAAAAAGAATTGTCAATTTGGTAAAAGTTATTACGCTTCATGTTAATATATTAAAATATTTATAGATTAATTTGTTTTGTAGGCATATAATTTGTAAGTCGGTTCTCTCTATCGCTCCAAACATTTCCTCACACCTGAGACTATTCTGTATCTCTACAAATCCACAATCAGACCATGCATGAAGTACTGTTGTCATATTTGGGCTGGTGAATCTCTGTCCCATTTGAGGGTTCTTGATAAGGTGCAGAAACGTATCTGTAATTTGATTGGCCCCTACTTTTTCTTCTTCTCTATACCCACTCTCTCACAGACGTGATGTTGCTAGTCTCAGTCTTTTCTATATTCAAAAATATCAACAAGAAAAAGAGGATAGAAGAATTTTTGTACCAAATTCTGGGGTGATAATTTGATTACTATATAAAATCAATAAAAAATCTGGGCGCTTACAACCCGTTTTTCCCAACTTTTTTACTGACCATTATTTTTTCTTTTTCAGTGTACAATTACCTATCAGGTCGCTAGAGAATTCCGTTTTTTTTTTGTAATTTCCAAATATTTTAGATTTTAGAAAGGGAATCCTTTTTCAATATAAATTTAACTTAAACTGATCCCCTCTTTTTGACCATTTTCAAATTTTTTAAATTCTGTTTCTGTGTACCTATGATGCCACTAGAGAATTCCGGGTTTTGGGGAATTTTTCTTCATATATTTTAGATTTTAGGAGGGAGGTATCAGTTTACTACATAGATTTAACGTAAACTGAACTCTCACTTTTTGACCATCACCATATTTTCTTTTTTCTGTGTACAATAAGTGAGCATGTAGCATGAAAAGACACTTGTGAAATATGTCAGTTAAAAATAAAATGACACCAAAACTTTATGAAGTACTTACTTAGTATTGAAAAGTATTACCGTACAGTACACCGACAATTACGGAAAACGAGCAATTATTTTCATTTTTATTTAAGAAAATTAAGGCGTTGGTGATTAAAAGATACTTGTGAAATATGGCAATTCAAAATAAAATGTCAGCAAAACATGTAACCAAATTTAAAAAATATATATTGCTTTTATTTTTTTTATTTTTTACAAGGTCCACGCATACAAAAAAAAGTGTTGACGATATGTTACAATAGCCAACAGAACAAAAAAGGGGTAGAAAAAAAACAAAACAAATAGGCAACAAATAAATGTTACCAAAGGAAAGATAAAACTGATCCCCCCTCCTAAAAACCCGGAATTCTCTAGCAACATGATAGGTAACAGTACACAGAAAAAGGAATTTTTAAAGTTTGAGATGGTCAAAAAAGAGGGATCGGTCTAGGCTAAATTTATGTAGGAAACTGATCCCCCTCTTAAAATCTATACTATTTGAAAAAGTTTTCCCAAAAACCTGAGATTCTCTAGCGAACTGATAGGTAATCATAAACAGAAAAATAAATTTTAAAAATTGAAATGGTCAAAAAGAGGGGGATCAGTTTACATTAAATTTATATTGGAAACTGATCCCCCTCCTAAAATCTAAAATATTTCAAAACAATTTCCACAAAACCTGGAATTCTCTAACCACCGAAAGGTAATTGTACACCGTAAAAGAAAATGGTCAGTAAAAAGTTGAGAAAACAGGTTATAGACAAATACGAAAAAGTGCCCGAGATTATCTATCATAATACATTTCCATTTCTTCGTAAACAAGTAAGCCATTTTAATATTTTGTTAATGATTGAATTACTTCTATATTTATTCCATACTTACCTAATTTACTTACCTTGCCCAAATTACCTAATTTTCTGGGCACAAAAACGCACACACCCTTCCTACTACTAACCCTAAGTCCGGGTGGTAATACGAAAAATAAATAAAAAGTAAATTTAACAAAAGTCGGAAAAGCTGTGTGCGACGTGGGTTTAACAAGGAATTTGCTAGTCAATTTATTGAACATTAAAGTTGCTTTTTTGTTGAGTTATTTATTTTAAATAAATTGTTGTATTTTATCACTTATCTTTTGCGGAAAGAAAAAAACAATTATTTTAGAATGCAGTTTAAGGGAGTTCAGTTTTGCATATAATTGTAACATAAAATGATCCCCCGTTTCCTGGCCATTCTAACTTTTTAGGGCAGTTAACCAATTTCTTTTTGCGATTGGAGATAAATTCTATGTGTTGTGTTTTGTGAGGTGAGGGGGTTCTACTTTTTAAAGCATGTGGTTTTACGACTTTTTCGACTTAGGGTTAATAGGTAAAAGAATTTAGTTAACATTGGCTCTCCAGTGTAATTTGAATTTTATGGGGATACAAAGTAAATATTCCAGAGTTCCCTTAATTCTATTCCTCTTATCAAACCTTTTTAAATGTTCATATTTCTTTTTGCACCTATTTGTTAAATGTTTATATGACACCATTCAGAGAGTTAAGTTTCAGGACAAGCTTTTAGGGTGGCGAACGAAATCTCTAGATTAAAAAAAACGGCAAATTATTGCCCCTCCTCCTTGTGGTCTGACTACTAACATCACCACCATCCACAACTCTGAGGCAACAGGGCAGGCCAAGTGTCACACAGATGATAACAATTGTGATAATGCTGAAAATAAAAGATAGAGAGAAACAAGTCGACACATGGCACTGATGGCAGCAGGGGTAGTGAAGTGCCTAGCTGATTCATAGAAAGAAATTTTGACACCCCCCCCCCTCTCAACCCACACTGCTTAATGGCAATGAAAAGAAAATTTCCACAGTAACACAATCGGTTTATTTTTAATTTTTTTTTGCCCAGCCTCTATATAAGTTCTATTTTATATTTTCCTCGTCTAAAATATTTTTGGGGATCACAAATTTCAGGGGAGAGGGAAAATGTAATCCCTCTCTGCCCCCCCCCCCCCCCTCTGGCTACGTGCTAGCTCCCAAGTCTACAAAAGTAGTAGCCCCTTAACAACAAAACCTATAAAAATAGTGCTCAACAACAAATAGAGCTGTATATTTTTGATGAAATAATTTTTATTTATACAAACATATTTTTCTGCACAAATGGGGAGTTTGAATTACCTACTAGACACCATCCTCGAGTGTCTTCGGTCTCTCTGTGCAAGGGTTTGTCAGGATAACCTGACATGAGGATACTTCCTCTACAAGTAAACCCTGACCAAATGTTCAAAGTAACATAGTATTCGAAGCTCAAATAAGATCCTCTCGGCACGGTTATACACTGGCTCATATGAGGAATGGTAAACCTTTTCCAAGGGATGTTGCCTCAATTAACATCACTTAGCTGGATACTCCAGCAGACTAGATGAATTCTTGTCCTGGAATCCGGTAAGACTAAGAGACTACAAGAAAGATATAATATAACATAGTTCACGGGTCAATTGGAGAGGAAAATTAATATTTTTAACTTCTTTACTAACTCAACGTTTGACAGGTAAAGGAGAACATTAATGGAATATTCGAATATTTATGTATCTCATATAGAGATCAAGTGTTAGCCCCATGAAGGGGCCCCTTAGTTTCTGAAAACTTCAACTGAAGTAAAATGAAACAAAAAAGGCACCCATATTCCAACCGACCTAAATATCTGGGTATCATCAGGCTTAGGTTTAAAATAAAATATGGCAAAGTGAAAGAATATTTCAGAATTTGTAAATGAGGGTTGATAGTTTATATTAATTGGATTATTCACACGACTGGTCTCATCTTGCATTTTATTCTCACAACGTTTCGGCCGATGTAACCTCCAACTTTCATCATGTGCATCTTATTGAACTCAATAATGTGTATGTTTATTATTCTAAGTGAAAGTCTTCTAGAGGTTGAAGGTTCAATCCTCAGTACAGGCGAAACTTAGAATATAATTAAGAATTACTTAAGACTTCTAGCCAGTCGTGGCTGGTAGAACGAGAACAATCTACCCCCGTGGATTAAATAAAATGGTTCAGTTTTAAATTCCATACAGATTTTCTAGTTCGACATAAAAATTCCCAAGTTCGATAAAATGCACCTGCAAAAAGATTGAAGGTTACATCGACCAAAACGTTGTATGAATAACATCCAAATTCCAAATAATACAAAGTGAAAGAAGTTCTTAAATTTTAATAATCCAATAATAATGTGACTGTATGTAGCAAAAGTTGCCTCTTTAATCATGGGAAATGACTTCCTGACAGTTTTACACCCATCTGATCATGGTATAAGTAATTTTATATATATATATATATATATATATATATATATATAAATATTAGCAAAAACTACCCGTCCTCCGGGCGGCAATTACTACCTCTGTAGTCTTCGTTAAATGAAACCAAAGACGTAATTTTCATTTGACATTTTAGTAATTTAGAGGAAATTTTAAAAAATGATGATTGTCGTAGTGTTATTTGATATATTCCAATATGGGGGAAATATACTGTGCACGAAGATCGTCAAATTTTGTTTTTTAGGAAAAAACGACAAAAAGGTTAATTTATATGGTCTTTAAAATATTTAACGTCGATAAATTTTATTTTGTTTCAGCATAATAATTAAAATGAATTCCCCATTAAAATTAATTATGTAATAAAATGAATAAACATAAAGGTGGGACGTCGATTGGTCAAATACTCCACTTTTATATTACTGGGTAATTCGAAATGGGTACTTTGTACTTTCACCTTTATTATAAAAGAAAGAAAAATATGTAAAGAATATTAAAGAAAAATACTTGCTTTTTTGGAATTTAGAAAAATTAGAGGAGGTTTATTTCTTTTCTATGAAATGTTTTAATTCATCATCATCATCATCATCATCATCATCATCATCATCATCATCATCACTACCAACATATTAACTTCTTGGCCTTTTGGCTAGGAGTAAAATGTAGTACCTGTACTGAATCTGCACTTAGTTTTTATGTTCTGTCAGTGAAGGAGAAATTCTTCTAGACCGAGCGAATTGAAATTTTTGTTCCAATTCAGAGTGCCCATTTTGGGGGGGCTGGATTCTCCCCACGTTAAATATTGACATTTTGCCTAACTCTTCTATCTTGGGAGGAAGTAAATAGGAACAACAGCGACAGTAATAAATTTATTAAAAAAATAATAAGCGCATGTATTTAATTATCAACAGATTAGCAAATATTAATTCATTATAAACTTAAAAATAAATAAATATGCAAATCGGAGACTGAGAGGATGATAGCATGTTGAACGAACTACTTACACTGATCCCCCCAAGGAGGGCTTAATGCTTGGGAGGATGATATCATAACAGAATAGATAGTACACTAACCCCCCCCCCCCTCCACACACACACAAAACTGTTAATCCTGACGAAATGGTATCGTGAGGAACGAATGTATACTGTACGGCATTCCCACCAAAGAGGAGGTAATGCCTGGGAGTAATGTATCGTGACAAATGAATATATACTACAGAGAATTAAATAAGCATAAACCGTTTTAAAGTCAATATAGTTAGAATAGGTGGAAAAAATGTTGCTTTATTTATTTAGATAACATTAAAAACCATGGCAAGTTTCATTGTCCACGTGAAACGCCTAAATAAAAATTAGCTGGAAAAACATAGTCGCCATCTTTATAAACAAAGATGAATATGTTGACTAAGGAAGTGTTTATTACAAACTTGAGTTATCGTTCTTCCTTAGCTAGTATTATGGTGAACGAACATATACTACACTACATGTTCATCATGAAATTACCATTTGTCAGGGAGGGGCTGACAGAGGATAATGATGAACAAACACTACCTCCCTCCGTCCTACAAAGAGGAAGTCATTCTTGCATGTACGGTCTTAAGAGAACAGACCGTTACTATACCCCCCCCCCTTAAAAGACATTCTGATTAAATCGAGTCTTGGGGTTTTTTTCATTCTGGGAGGATCCCCCCCCCTACACACCTTTAAAAACGGAGGAGGTAATTCCTGGGAGGACAGGCTTATGACAACAGAACCGATACTGCACTATATCGCCCATTAAAAAATATTCCAATTTAATTAATTTTTTTTTTTTTTTTTTTAAATTTAAAAATGCTTAGTTACAAACAAATATTTTATATGGTCCCGTGGCCTTTTGGCTAAGATTAAAGTGTAGTATCTGTTCTATACATCTCAGCGATATTTAACACTTTACTAAAGCCAGAAGCAAGTTCTCTCCCTTGAAAATGAAATTCTAAATAAGTTTTTAAACGCTATCATTTTTTTAATAAAATTTCTTATTTTATTTATAATTATAATAATAGTACTATCGATAAAACGATTGCGTATGTAGAAGAAAAGTTGACAATACAAAGTAGAAAGGTATATTACAGAATATTAATTTATTAAAAACTTAAAAATAAATAGATATGCTAATGAGCAAAATCGAGATTTGTTTGAGTGAGTTGGAGATGCCTATATATAGGGTATTTCAATATATTCTTATATCATTAGAATTAAATACTTCTAACATGTTTTGATGTTAATATAGTTAGGATAGATGGAAAAAACTTTTGCATTTATACATTTAGATAAAATTCAATGTTTGTGGGTTACCTATAGAAAGAAAGGTTGAAGAATCTTCATACAATCTAAAAGTGTATTCTTATGTAAAATTAACCAGAGTCAGCATGTCTGCCTTTAATGGTCTACACTTTTTGTATAATCATTCAAGGGGTGTAATACATCTGTCATTAACATAGTTTAGAAGAAAGCTTAAATATCGTTATTTTTGGAGATTGTTTTTTTTTCTAAATGAAAAACTGGAGTTTTATTAGTGGTTTCAATATAGTGCTAACGGGACTCGGATGAAGTTGTGAAAATGTCAAGCAAGCTGTCAGAAATCTAATAAGCGAAAGAAATGAACTGATCATCTAGGTATTCAGGCTATCAATCTATCACCAACCCATTTCTAGAAATTACATAAATTGACAAATAAACGATATATAAAAGAGAATAATAAATATCTTCAGTTCTTTTCAATAAACGATTGAAAAAAAAAGAAAGGTCTTTTTCAGCCAAATTTTAAAAGTGCGGCATTATCTATTGAATGTATAATGTTCCAAAGATATCGAATCAACAGTGCAAATAAATAGAAGAAAAAAAAAATGTGCCAATTACTGTCGTCACAGACGATGAAGAAACGCCTGCCATTTTGATTTTGATGTGAGCTGTCTGGCTGATGGCTGTTTTCAATCGAATTTAATGAATCGTTGGATGACTTTAAAAAGCTCAAGTTTAAATTATCGACATTATGTCTAAACAAACCCCGCAGACATATGTCTATTAATATTTCCAGTTATTTATTAATATACATCATCACTTTAAAGTATTTGCTTTCTGTCTCCGAAATCTTTTGAAAGATTCGCCATTGATACTTCAAATGGCTTATATATTCCATTTTACAATTGCATGGCATAAAACACACACACACACACACATAGTATTTTATTATATATATTTATATATGATAAAAAGACAAAATATAAAACAAAACTACAATTTAATTTTTTATAAGAGTATATATACAAGGGTTGGAAAAAATGATGGAAACACCTTGAAACCCTCCCATGAAATACAATCTTGTGAAGCTCTCGGCAAACAGTTTTTGCTGAAACGAGATTATTTATTTACTCCTCGCGGAGTTAGGCACAAGGCCAGTTTTATCTTACTCCCACAAGTAAGATGTGACCCAAGATCGGGTCGAGAAAGTGGAGTTTGAAAAGCCAGCGCTCGAGAGGTGAGCACTCTGGCCATTTAAAAATTGCCTGGGCAGCCCCGTCGGCATTCCCCGGTAGGGGCGCCTCAGACAGTAAGCAATAAACTTACTCCTCCCCAAAGAGGGGAGGCGAAGCCTGGGAGGGTGGACCTCCTAGAACTGCAAAGGACAGGCGTGCAGTATCCATCGGAACAGATACTACACTTTAATTATCCAGATGATTGTTGAGCTCTGCTGTAATTTTGGGTGGGTACAAGGGCTCTACGATCTCTTTCAAACAGCTTTTTGTTTAGAGGAGGATGTTTTCCCTTCTTTTTCATAGGCTGTCATCACCTTCGAGACAGTTCCTCTCGATACGGCCACCATCTCAGCCACTTCCGTTACAGTATCACCTGCCATACGGACACCAACAATCTGTCCTCTTTGCAAATCTGATAGATCTGTCATTTTAATATGCACTATCTGAAAAAAAAATTAATTAACCAATTAATTCAGGGCAACAAGAAGCACATGAAAAAATTGAAACCAACATTTTGGTAATTTTTTATCGGTGTTTTAAAATTGATGCAAAATTCACAAGGTGTTTCCATTATTTCTTCCAACCCCTGTGTGTATGTATATATATATATATATATATATATATATATATAAATTATTAATGATAATATATGTATTAGCATATACTATCAGTGCCCTTTTACTTTGCAGTCTCCTTAAAAGATTCAGCTCGATGATTGTCAATTAGTGACAACAGAGAAATATGAACCTGACTTATATATGGGAAAAGGAAAACCAAAAAAAAATGGATGTTTTTGATGTGTACATCAACGTTTCATCTTTATTTATAAGACTTCATCAGGATGATAATATAGATATAAAACATCAACGTAGAAAATAAAAATATACATAACCTAGATGTAACATCGCTCTACACTAATGTACCTGTTAAAAAATGCCTAAACTTACTTCACACACATCTAAAGAAAATCAAAACCGACCTACCTTTTCCCCCCAACATTTTTATAGAAATAATTAGACTCATCACTGACGTAACATATTTCCAATTTAACGAAGTATTCTACAAACAAAAATTTGGACTCCCCATGGGCAACCCCCTTAGCGGAGTATTAGCCTGCCTCTTTTTAGAATTCTTAGAATCCGGCCCTTTCAAATATAGACTACCTCCTAACATCGAATACTTTAGATACATAGATGATATTTTAATTTTCCTCCCCACAGACATACAAATACATAATGTTAAAGATAGACTCAACACAGTAGAACCCTCCATAAAATTCACCCATGAGACTGAAATAAACGGCTCTATTCCCTTCCTAGATACCCTCATAATTAAGTCCGACAACAAACTAGAATTTAAGGTACACCGCAAAAACACTCACAAAAATGACTACATACATTTCTACTCCCACCACCATAGCAAGATCAAAACAGGTATAATTATAGGCTTATTCTTACGCGCCCTTAGAATATGTAGCCCCCAACACATAGATGAAGAAATAAAGTACATTTTTAATTCCCTAAAAACATTGCAATACCCCACATATTTTATATTAAATGCCAAGAAAAAAGCCTTCCAAATATTCTCCAGAAACACCACACAAAAAAAATTAAACTCCTAACACCTCTCTCATAGACAGACCTCTTCTCTTACCCACACATTCCAATAACACATCCATATACAACACGCTTAACAAACTAGGCATTCCAACAGTACAAACCACATCTCAATCCATAAAACAAACATTAAACACATCCAGACATTTCCAAAAAAAACTCACATCCCATGCCGGCTTATATACTGTCCCTTGCAATGACTGCCATCAATTTTACGTGGAAGAAACACAACGTGAATTAAAGAAAAGATTAAATGAACACAAAAGGGACATAAAAAACAACAACCCTCTCAGTGCACTTTTCTCCCATGCACTAGAACATGGTCATGCCTTCAAATTTGAACAAGCCGAAATCACAAAATACATCCACAACAAATCTCGGCAAAGATTATTGGAAACTGCACTCATCACCGCCTCCACCACTATCAAGCAACGAAATGGCTTCTTTAACTTATCACCCTTAATAAGCAAGATCATCCTTACTGAACAAAAACTCTTGCCAGATCATAGATAACATTTATTTTCATCTCTAACCTTAATGACACTCTCCCACTTACTCACACCCATCCTTTTTCTCCACGAATCTTTACTTTCTCTAACTCATTTCGTTTTTACCTCACATTTTTAACACTGCAGTCCGATGAAACTTTCTCATTTTCCAAATATTTCATATCCTATCACAACAAATCTCCCCTCTCCCCCTCACCCATTCCCCCTCTCAACTACTTCTTTCGTACCTTCACTCTTCCATACCCCTCTTCTTAAATCCCCTCATCTTCTCAAAACCCTCTCTAAGACCATAACTTTCGCCCATCCACCAAAATCACAACCCCCCTCCTTCTCTACCCACCCTCCTTTTCTCTGCATACACCCCCACACAAACATTCCAACTTACTTTTTCCCCTTCATTCTTGACCGCAGCCACCTGTTCAAATAACACCCTTCTCCCTCTCCTCCACTCCCTCTCTGCCATCCTCATTATTCCTGCTCATCCCCCCACCTCTTTCTCTTACTACCAGCCACAGTAGTCCTTGCTCACCCCCATCTTTCCACTTCTTCCCCACTCATTTTCATAAACATTCATTTTTCACTCCTCACCAAGTACGGACGTCCACCCAGTAGTGGGCATTATTTTCTTCCTTTTTCCCAATATGTCAACCCTACATGTATTTGTACTTGCATGACATTTTTCTCTATATTATCATCCTGATGAAGTCTTATAAATAAAGACGAAACGTTGATGTACACATAAAAAACATCCATTTTTTTTGATTTTCCTTTTTCATTTTCCCATCACGTCGGATTACCTTCATCCTTTTCTTCCCATATATATATATATATATATATATATATAAGTTATTTGTCGCATTGATATTAAAAGCCCACTTTTCTGTTTATTTTAAAAAAAGTAAAAACAACTAACTAATATACTAAGTTGTGGATATATGAGCAAATTCAAAAAGGATAACTAATTTGCATATCCTTTAAAAAAACGAACTCTCATTAATTCACTATTCGTTTTTTTTCTTTTTTCTTATTGGATGATTGGTTTCATTATGCACAGTTCTATTCATACATAGTTTTTACATTGTGAATAATTGCTTAGTTTTTGGGCGATAAAGTTCTAGCACACACATGTGTATATATGGTTTATGTACTGGATAATCTAAATTAATTAACCGATCATTATGAATTTTGGAATATATATTCTTGGCAACTTACTGAGTAACATGGGCACATTCTTTTTTTTAAAATTTAGGTGGTGCTCCCATCCACACCCACTTCCCAAAAACTTTTGAAATAAATTAAATACAAATAATTTAATAGAGAAAAAAATTGCTCTACATCAAATTTTGAGTTATATCAAGTAATATATTTTTTAAAGGAACCGTGCATGCACATCAATAATATGTATGTGCCTAGTAAAACCTTAATGTATTGAACTTATTATGGAATATGTATTTTAAGCAACAGGGTATATAACGCAGACACATGATTTGTTTTTTGTTTGTTGTAAACTTTACTATTTAGGGGGATACCACAAAAAACAATACCATACCTATCAAAGAAACAAAAAAAAAAACATTAAAATTTAAAACTAATGATATATTTATTGCTTATACCCGTCCTCAGACCATGAATCTAGATGTATATATAAATTTAGGTATGTATACATGTTTATATATTCTAATGTGCAGGAGCCACTTCTAAACTAATTAAGTGCTCATTATGAATTTTAGAACACAGCTGCTAGGCATAAAGGGTCGTAATGTGGACTATACTTAGTTTAATTTATTTTTATGAAATGAAACAAAGAAGGCTTTCATGAAAATTCAGTTAGCTCTGATTTTTGTGAAATTTCAACAATAGGTATTAGACAACAAGTAATACATATTCCCTAAACTTCAGTTTCTTTGGAGTATTTTGAAAGGTTTTTAGAGGCACAACCTCTCGTTTGAAAATTCAAATAATTCAGATTTGCATTGAATTTGATGCATAGTCATTAGAAACCAATTAAGCAAGATTCTCTGAATTCCAGTTTCTTCTTAAAACTCTTTAAGCCGTAAATTTGAGACATTTTCTAGGGTAAAAAATCGTGTAGTAATGGATTTTGATCAAAATTGGAATAAGTATTCTAAACATAACATTTAGTGGCATTATATCTTGATTCTAATCTACATAAGTGGACATAATTCAGGGAATTAATTTTACCAGTCCTGGAATTGGTATTCTTTTAGTATATATATATATATATATTTTAATTTTTTAAATTTTTATTTTGAGATTTTGAATCTTTACGGTCCCAACCACGTGACTTTCCAAATTTTAAAATTTTTAATTTCTTTTCTTTTTTCTCCATTTCATTCTTTCCAAATATGATCTAAGGTTAAGATTGGATTCTAATTCTGCCTGATGAGATCTCAGTTTATAATAGCTGTTGATCGATAACATTGACATGCCAGTGTCGCAGATTTTGTACATGTCTGTGTAAATAAAAATAATCATATATATATATATATACATGACTATTTCATGTATCCACATAAGATTTTATAAGGAGATAATTTTTTATGTATCAATTTTCAGTATTTATTTCAACAGTGCTCGATACGTAAGTAGAGCTAGGTAGTAAGCTATGAAACTATATTCATGGCAATTAAGCGACACAAAGGCTCCCGCGTTTCATCCTCGGGAGGAATCTCCAGGCTAAAATTTAGCCTGAAGATTCCCCCCGGGAATGAAATACGGCAGCATCTGTGTAGCTTAATTGCCATAAATATATGTTCATAGCTTACTATATATATGAGAGAGAGATAATTAGTTAATTAAGCAGAGACGACAATTGCCTGATGGTTTCTTTCTATGTCTTCTTAGGGCGCCCAGCTTTCTTTTAGCTGTCCCGTCTTAGTGCTGATATATCCTTTGCTTCTTTCAACATTATCACATCCTATAACAGTCCAAGGGAGATAAGCCTCGTGGTTATTAAGACGTTTTGGGCAGCCATGGGCAGAAGAGGTGGTGTGAAGGATGAACAGTGGTTTCAACAGATGTGTCGAAGCTATTGACGATTTTGTACATCGTATCCAGGTGTTCTTGCAACACAGAGGTGCAAATTTGGAGCATATCATTGAACGTCACCAAACAAAGACTGTTGAACATTCATTCCTGAAACTTGATAGAAAAGTCGGGCATAGACTGAAGTTTTTGTACAAAATATGTTTGGATGTTAGAAAGGATTATGAATTTTAGTAACGATTTCATGGGTGGCCATTTTGGAGGGTCATCCTGTAGTACTGTTGCATTACTGCTTACCTTCACACTGTGTGCCCAGGTTTCGTCGCCGCTGGCTGGTGTATCTCAGCCATCGAAACAATAACATGTGGACGCCGGACTTATGGTTTTAAGTGTTTTATTTAAAACAAGATACGACAGAAACTGAAAACAGTTTGCATGATAGGGAGAGAGAGAGATATCTAGAAAGAATTTCTTGGAAAGAGATTTACCATAGCATCAGTCAGGCCATTTTGGGCTACACTACGCCGGCTACAGGGACCCCCAATTCGCATGTCTAGTTCCGTTGCTGGTCAAGCTCAAGCGACAGAATCTACTCCAAATAGAAGTGACGTCATTTCCGACTTCCACTTTTAGTACCCAAGTGTCCTCCCTCCGGCCCCTTCACTATACTATTTAACATTACTTATAGTTTAGAAAAAAAGGGTTTGAAAAAAATTAGACTTGGTGACAAGCAGTGGCTTACAGAGGTCTAGTGATGCCCGGGGTCAACTCCTTGATTGTATACCCCAAAGACTCAGGTATAAGTCCCAGTACTGTAAAATATTATGAGAAAGGGAGATAGTTTGGGTATGATTGGATACGCGAGGCCATCGCTCCAGCATCTCCCCTCACTCTCTGAACGCCACTGATTACAAGATGCAATATTCTAATTTATGCTTTCTTATTACTCTTTTAAATGTTACTATGCGAGTAAATATGATAATACAATGATGACATTTAGTTAAGCCGGATGATATAAAATAATGATTTTTGAGAAATTCAATAAAGCAGAATCGATGACTCTATTCATGCTGAAGGAACTTTGCTTTCATTTGAAATGCTGAGAATTATTGAATTACAACTCGTAAGGATTTTGAAAACACATATCTTCACGGAAAAAAAGAAACAAAAGTTAGATTCTTGTTTTTTCTTTTTGTTGTTGGAAATTATACCTAAGTTACAATTGAATTGTAAAGGTTATCAAGAAATCTGACTCTTTCATTTAAATTACATGCATGTGCTATACATATTTATGCTGAGAGGCACATGCTTGCCTAATATATATATAGAGAGAGAGATAGAGAGATTTGGATCTAAAGAGAGTGCTGCGTCAATGCTATCAAAGACATAGTTGAGGCGGGTACAGTCCTGGGTCGAGGGAGAACAGTAGAGAAAGTAATTAATGCGATGTTTAAAGGTTAGTCTAAAACACATATAGGCCTGTTCATCTGATTCCAGACTATGTTCTCTAGTCAAGGAAAGTGTGTTACGAACATTAACTCTGAGTCCATGCATATGCTTATTAGAGTCCTTACGGTAGAGTGGGAGGTATTCAAAGATGTCAAAGTGATTAGACGAGATTGAGAAGTGTAAGTTAGTTTCACTGAGTGCTAGGATATCTGGGGAGTTTGCATATATATATATATATATATATATATATATATATATATATATATATTACTAGCAGAAAAACCCGCCGTTTGTCAGGATTGAATGAGGATCACTACTATGTACTTTTTCACTATGCTCATAACATCATATTACTTTGTTTTTATTGTCCCTTTTTTGCCCACTAATATAGTCAAAAGAAGCTGAAATGCTGGAAAACTCTCTGAATTTATGTCTTATACATATGGTTTAAATTTCATTAAAATCGGATATAGGTATTGGAAATTTTAAGAAGGTTCTGTCATCATGGATCACTTAGAGGTGGAGGCACATAGAGATTCGGGACCACTTCCATAGTCTTTCCCGGAGAACTGTATACATATGATATAAAATTCCTAAAAATATTATATATTAGGAGTGCTCTTATAGATTCGGGACCACTTTCATTGTTTCTTCCGGTAAATTTTACATAAGGATGCACTTTTAGATATTATGTAGATTCTCTGACCTTTTTTTCTATGGGGAACACATAAATATCACACACACACAAACAGACATTTATATATATATATATATATATATATATATATATATATATATATATAGCACTAGATAAAGTGAAAGAATAAAATGAGGTACGAATCAAATTTTATTACAATTTAATGTTCAGGCAAAGTTCTTTAAAGTCCTTAACTCATGAGTTTTCAAAGAAAATCTTCTCCTCAGAGGACCATTACCGCAATGACATTACTGCAGGTAATAAAAATTAAACTTTAAAAATATATAAATATAGAAAAATACATAAAGGTATATAAAACATCAAATATATCGGCCCAAAACATACTATTTAGTAAAACTATACAAATCATTCAAGTCAACAAGTCTAAAATAGCTCAAGCTGAAGAGAAGATTTTCTTTGAAAACTCATGAGTTAAGGACTTTAAAGAACTTTGCCTGAACATTGAATTGTAATAAAATTTGATTTGTACCTCATTTTATTCTTTCACTTTATCTATTGCTATTAATGCTCTATCCAGTATATTGAGCTTTATTTTTATCCGGATGTTCACTAATTAAAGATATTTGTTGCCTCTTATATCTTTTGTTGTATTAACGTTATATATATATATATATATATATATATATATAAAAATAGATAAAAGAAGAGGGATAAACATGTACGAATGACAAATTTATTTCAACTTCGATTGTTCAATGCAAGGTGTACTCGGTAAAAACATGTTTATTATTCTTTCCTTAAGCCAAAGCTTTTCAAAGATTAGAATGTTATCATCAGAGGAATTACATAGATAGATAAGTTGGCAGTGGAAAATCGAAGTTGAAATAAATTTGTTATTCGTACATGTTTATTCCTTCTTCTTTCATCTAGCTTTATAATTGCTCTATCTCGTATATTGAGCTTAAACCATTTCACTATAGGTTCTATCTACTAAAAGTATACTTTTAGTCTCCTATTTCATATATATATATTTATTTGTTTATAATGTTACAGAAGTTCAGATCAACATGGTACCTTAGATTTCATGCTGGGGAAGGGGTGATCCAAGCAGAAAATACTGAGTTTTCTTGAGTTTTAATAATAAACCACTCACTGGCTTTTGTCAGCGATAAAGTGAAATGTATTCTATGTCTATAGTGAGTTGCTATCTCGCTTCTACAGTTTAGTAAGTTTTGAGGATCATTAAAATTTAAAATATCAAACTTCTCTTTCAAACATAATCTACACGGGTCGTCTAAATATCTGCATGTGCTGGCCCATCGTAATATTTTCCATGATAATTGGTGAGCATCCACTTTCTTTGATTTCCCAGCAATAGTTCGTTAGCGATGTTTTGAATCAGTGTTTTTGTTATTGAATGTGTTTTTATGGTTATTATATCTGGTTTTAAATTAAAGTGAGGTTTCTCCTACATAGTATTTTTTGTTATTCTGGTTTTCATGGGCAAATATTATGGCTTGGTAAATGAGGTTAAGCAGTTATTTTGTAGTTGACAAAGTGTTGCATACCTTAGATTTCTCCCTCGCTTGTAGAGGGCGGTCGGGTCGTCTAGTGGATGAATTCTTTCTTCTCTGCCGTGAAGCACGCCGTCCGTTGTCTGCAACAAAAGTCATGACGCACTCTGAAGACAAACTCTGCTTTTAAATTTAATTCATTTTATTCAAGCGTTGTTATTTCAACTGGGAGAGAGATGGAGAGAGCAAATCCTACTTTATCTTAGTTAGTTAACAATGTTTCTTAACCATTCATAGAGAGGGGGGAGGATTTCTCGCGCTTGTCTTCCCTGAAGGGAAATATTTCCCTTAGTTTTACATCGTGAATCGCACGTCCTCTCGGTTCGCCTTCCGAATCAGACTGACTAAAAACTCGCTTCTCACGAGAACGAGTGACGTCACGGATCCTCTCTTTCCCACGCAAGGCCTGCGACGTCACAGAGCCTCTCACAGGTGCAGACTGCCCCTTGATCTGGGGTCTCGTCACACGGTAACCTTGTCACATCTGTTAGCTCTGACTGTGAGAACAGGCCTTAATCTGCACTCGACTGCACCCACGTTAACTCGCGAAAGTCAAACCAACAATTCCTCCATTCCCATAGGGCCATTATCCAACAAAAGTGCGCGAGTTCTACAGTTACAGTTTTGCTCTTCATTATAAAATTTCTTATTTCTATTTGGGTGATTGCTATTAGGGTTTGAGTTATTACTATTTCTAGTGATTATATTATTGTTCTTTTTATTGTTATTGCTGCTATATTTGTCAGCATTTTGTTTTCTTATTTTTTTTTCTATACGACTCTAGTTTAGTATTTTGTTATTATGGGCTTTAATTATCATTTCTAAGTTTTCACAGCAATTGTAGGATAGTTCTAAGTTATTTTTATTGAATATTTTATGCAAGGGATTAGTTATGGAGAAGTGTTTTTCGATAAGATTTAGGAATTTCTTACCAAGTTTAAATTTTAGCATCTGATTGGTGTAAACCAAATAATCTTTCTCTTTCTTTTATTTTCATAATATTTATTTATTAGTATCTTGTTGCTTATATTTAATCTCGATATTATTATACACACTATTTTTAGAGCTGTGTTGTAAATTTTGAAAAAAAAAAACATGTATCTTAAATAATGTACCTGTCACACGTTATTTGAAGGCTAGGAAATTTAACAATAATTTCAGTCATGAATTGAAAAGGTAAACAATGTCCAGCCAACGATCAAATTCTGTTTATGATTTGAAAGGTTACAGAGAGCACCAGCTATATGTGATAAATATACTTATCTGTCAACAAATAGTAAGGCATGTTATTCTTAAAATAAAACCAACCTTATATATTATGTCTTGGTTGAAGGGTCCAACCTTATAGATGAAACAAAGGCTCTCATTGACTGATCAATCATAGTATAGCAAAAAAATGCGACATAGTTTATGATTGGTCAGCTAATCACAGAACTTGCCTCAAGTGGAAGTTCTCAATAAAAGAACTGATGCTTGACGGCTTAGCAACATACAGACACGGGTGATAAATAATAATTAATTGTACTTAGTTTTACACCTTCTTGCAGTTTCATGGCATTATAAATCGTTAGAAGTGTACAAACCGATCTGTAATGACTAAATACACTTTTGATGATTGTATAATGCCATGACACTGCATTAAAATGTTAAGCAAAGTAAAATTCATTATTATTATTTATCATCAATATAATTCTATCTGAAAGGATATTCAGCCCCTTTTTCAAAATCTGCTATCTTAATGCTATTCCGTTCCTATTTGTTATCATATATAATATAAATAATGATCGGAACTGTTTTATGTGACATAGGCTTAATTTGATGGATATGATTAGGTTGTATTGTTTATATGGCATATCAACCCATTTTTTGTGTTATTTCATATGGAATCTAATTGGTCCCCCGATTTTATAAAATTGGGGGACTTATGTTTTGAGGCATGTCCGTCCATCCGTCGGAATTTTTCTCCGCAACCATCCATTCAATTTCTCTGAAATTTTGCATGAAGTTGTAACTTTGGTCAGGTTAGAAAGTTACATTCTCCGATTTTTGAAAAAAATCTGATTAGCCACCCAGGAGCTCAAAAGGCCCCGAAATGGCAAAAAAATTACATTTTTTGCCCCATAACTTTTCATCCATCCATTCAATTTCTCTGAAACTTGGCCAAAATGTGGAGGCAATTGTTTCTAATAGAAAATAAGTATAGCTAACCTTGGAAAAAATCTGGTTCGCACCCCCAGTGGGTCAAAGGGGGGTAAAAAATGCCCCAAATTGCCGAAATTTATTGCATTTTACACTCGCCACATCGAGTCACATACAGAGGGGGACCACGCACGTGCGGCTTGTTATATTTAATTTTGTATATGAATGGTTTGAAAATGAATTTAATATGTAGGTATATATTTTGTAAATAAATAGTCCGTAATTGATAAATCTTATTCAACCCATGGATGGAACCCTACTACCATTCCTGGTCAGAGTGGACCTGGAAGTAATGGTAACTAACGAATGACTCCACACACCCCAAGCTCCCAAATTTGTGCCTTACTCCTGGATGCAGTTTTGTATCATACCTATTAGGTCGTTACAAAAATAATAGCTGATTTCAGAAACATACATATATTCATGAAAATTTGTTCTCCTTTCCAATACTCTGTACATGACGTTAAACTGTTGCAGTGCTGACACCAAGTGTCTGAGACATTTCTTTGACACTTTGACGTGGATTTTGTTCAACAAGTGCTTGCAATTGATCATTGTCAAGATTACACGCCCCCCCCCCCTCTATCTTCTTCGTCTTCAAGGCTCTCATCTTCGCTACAGAATTTCTGGAACCACCTTCATATTGTCCGATCACTTGTAGTTCCATCTCCCAGTACTTTATTGATATTGGCAGAAGGTTCAGAGACATTGTTTCCAAGTTTGAACTCATGCAACATAAAATGACAAGGGTCATGTTTTCTATCTGAAAAAGAGTTACAAATTATTATTCAGAACACATTAATTATTATATATGTTAAAATTTACCAGAAATAAACTACAAATTCTGTGTTAAAATGACTTTTAGGCGGACATTATTTTTGGTAACGACCTAATAGAATAGTGGTGGGAGTAGGGAGAGTTCGATTAGTTGATAAGGTTAGGAAATATGGTAGGCAGAAAAAAAACGGTAGAGAGGACAGGGAAAGATCGATTTCGGAGTGTTGGAATGGGATAGGAGCAAACATCTTGCCCAAGGGTATCTGAGGCAGTTTAGTGATGTTCCTTGAGCAAATTTTATTTAACTACTGCTCTAGTGTCCCTCAACGTAAATACACTAGACCAACTCGACAATCAGCTAAATCCCATCCATTCACTGTGGAGGTCCCCAGATGCCAGAGAGCCATCTACTTCAATAGCTTTCCTCGTGCTGCCGGCCTCTGGAACTCCCTCCCTGCTTCCGGTTTCCCCAACTGTACCGACATGCAGAGGTCTAAAACTAATGTAAGCCCCTTACGTCTACAGTGGCGGCCTGCCGTGTTTGCGTTGAAATATGTTAAAAAAAAACACCAAAAAAAAACCTCATAGATAGGACCTTGAGAGGTACTCAGGGTCAGAATGGACCTGGCAGTAATGATAAATAAGGAGTGACTCCATACTCACAAATTGGGACCCTCATACCCAGAATCTAATCCATATGATGTTTCAGTTACATTTTCTCCAGACATGTAAATGCATAGAAAATAAACGTTGGTTAGTCTTTTTCGAGGCTATTATATATATTTTTAAATTTATTTTTTATACTAATAAGTCACCACCTACCGAGGCCAAAATTCACTCGAGGATAAGAGTTAATGAGATTGTCAATCGGATGATGAACAATACTGTGAGAGGCTTGAAAACGATGAATGGAATGGACAATATTTAATTACAAGTACTTGTTGACATTAGACCTGAAGACGACGATATTGTAGTCTGCAGAGATCAGTCCATTGATAATGTGTTCTAAAGATGGGAAGTTCTTGGAATGAAACTCTGTTCATGGAAATTCTGTTTGGTTTTAGGTTTTCAGAGGAATAAAAGAAAAATGCTTTGCAGTGATGGTAGAAAGATGAGTTCTTGCTGTGAATGTTTTACAGGGAGGGACCAGAGATTGGAGCTCAGTCGAGCACCTTTCATGGAAATACTGATAGAGTAGAGAAATACTAGCAACGTTTCTTTTGTGAGAAAGGGTTTTAAGGAAGAGAAGAGAACATTCGCCACTAGATTGCTAAATTGATTTTGTACTCGGTCAAAACAAGGAAAGAGTGCTTTGAGCGGCACCTTCCCAGATGTGGCAGCAATATTCAATCTTAGGACTATGACATCAATAAGACAATAATGGAGTTGAAAAATAACATTTCAGTTAGATTAAGCTACATGTCTTGTATTAGAGTTACCTACCTTGGTTGAATCTTTTTTTTTTTTCTCACAAATTCTATTCTGTCAGATGTATAAGATTGCATCAGGAGCCAAGTACTCTCAGGAACGGTAGAATGAGCCAACTATTTTTCCAGCAATAGATTGGATGTAAGTCTTCCATTTCAGATGTGGAGTGAAAGTCAGTCTTAGGAGATTATCTAAGCAAGAAAAAAAAAACATACATTTACTGAACTTATTGTTGTTGTTGTTGTTTTCCCATAACGATCGGGAAGTCAGGCAGATACTCTGTCTGTCCTAACTTTTCTTTGAACATGATAGAACCTGGTAGTGCCCATATCCTCTCTAGACCACATACAGCACCTGGTGTTCCCAAATGGTCACCCATTTAGTACTGGCTAGGCTCAACGTTACTTAACTTTGGTGATCTAACAGGAACTGGTGTGTCAGTGTGATTATGCTGAACTATACTGAACTATTATGAATTAAATTATGCATAAAATAATTTATTCAGCCATTATTTATAAAATATTGTTCGATGTTTTTGCTTCTTTTTTTCAATTAGTCACATCTATGAGAACAATGTGTCGGAAATGGCTGGAAAACCATTGTATTTTCTATCGAGATCGGATGCCGAAGTTTCATTGCCAACAGAATCTCCATGTTCTTGACTAATTTTAGAAATAGATAAAAAAAAAGATCCAAGATAAGGCTTTAGCTGCATCAGCGTACATATTTAAACATTTTTTTTTTTACATAGTTCACCCCAGACAAGGCAGGCCGCCACTGTAGACATAAGGGGCTACTGAGAAGAAAGAAAAGGGAGAAGGTTGGGGGGTGGGGGGGGGGGAGGGGGTTCAACCTAAATTGGGATCTGCACAGCGAGATGTCTGTTTACATTAGTTTTAAATTTCTGCATTTCAGTACCGTCGGGGAAACAGGGAGCAAGGAGGGAGTTCCAGAGGCCAGCAGCACGAGGAAAGAAGCTATTTTAGTAGAAAGCTCTCCGGTATCTGGGGACCTCAACAGTGAATGGATGGGATTTAGTCGATTGTCGAGTTGGTCTCACAGAGTGACGACAATCCAACAAAGTCTGGGGTGCTCTGAGCTAGTGGTAATGATGCTTCGGCCCACAAACTATGCCTTAACCCAGGGTCATCATCTGATGTAGGCTTTGTTTGAAGCCATGCTGCTTCACAAACAACAGCTGTTGTATAAACATTTGAATTCTGCATCTCATTATCAGCTACAAAATGTATTGTTCTTTCACTGCTAACAATTTAAAATCTCTAACACTGTTATGGAATGATCCCTTTCTTATTGCTAAATTTACTTAAATAAATAAGTTCAGAAAAGATTAGTTATTTGGTTTCTTTTGATTCTAATTGCTTTCTCATAAAACTTCTCGACTAAATTGTTTCTCGTATTTCCCAAAATAAAACCAAACTAGAAATCAATAAAGCCAGGCAATTATTTATTAGAAACAACTTTTTGAAATCAATAAACAAATTAGTCTGCGAATCAACATTTTGTTCTATATATAAATACAATGTTTCAATTACATAGGAATGGAATTAGTGTGATATAGGTACGGTTTACAAGATAAATAAGATAAGACAATAATTCTTAATGGTTGCGATTTTAAATAAAATCATGAAAAATGAGAATATAACGTTACAACTAAGAGAATAGTAGCACCATAATAATGACGTTGTTTTGTTTGCTGACTGACACCAAATCGCCATCATAATAAGTTACATATAGTTTGTAGATTAAAATTGTTTGAATAAATCCTTCATCTTATATGTTTAAAAATTACACACTATACCAGCAATTCGGAAATTGGAATAAACTAAAATGCAGAAATTTAAATGTAATGTGAACAAACATTTTGATGCACAACTCCCTACTTATAACGCCCCCTCCCTTTTAAGTCTGGTCCCTAATCACAGTAGCACTTTGTCACACTTGCAATATGTCTTGTTTCGTGTGAATAAAAAACAAAAAAAAAATTGACATTAATAAGACAGTAAGATTAAGATACACGTCTTGTATTAGAGTTAGCTACTTTGGTTGAATCTTTTTTTCCCCCAAATTCTATTCTTCAGAGATTTTATTTTGCTGTCAGTAGTTGTCTGTGGTATTTTCCCAATTGTGATACCACGGAAACCACCCTGTTTATGGATGGATATATATATATATATTACAGTAGGGCCTCACTATTCGCAGGGTTATGTTGTAGACACCCACAAATAGCAAAAATCTGCGAATAGATTTTGATACGTCAAAGTTCATTAAAAGTCAGGTTTTTGTACATTAGCATATATTTATTTGCAGGAAAGCCACCGTCTGCTTGCAAATTGGTTGATGTTTTTTAAAAAATATTTCAGTTTCATATCAAGTTCGCAAAATTTGGAATGCCAATGCTTTTGTATAAGCTGTATTTAATATGAATCCTACAGAATAATTAGCATTTTTAATTGCGTTTTTTTTATCATATTAGACTTAAATGATTATCATATTTGTAAGTTCTACTGCATTTATGAAGAAAATGTTAAGTCAATGCTTATGCTGAAAAATTCGCGAATTTGTGAAACTGTGAGCCCACAAATAGCGGGAGTCCATTATATATATATATATATATATATATATATATATATATATATATATATATATATATAACTTCTTTTGTAAGATGGTAGGAAAAATCCCAGAGAAAATTAAAATTAAGAATGTAATATTTATTTATTATTCGGTACAGTAAATCAGTACAACATCAGTACCATTGGTTTCAAGCTCAGAAGGTGTTAACCTCCCGGCTATCTTCAGCTTTGTTGTCACTTTGTAGAGAAAAACCAAGTAACAACAAAGCTGAAGATAGCCATGAGGTTAACACCTTCTGAGCTTGAAACCAATGGTACTGATGTTGTTTGTTTTTATATATATATATATATATATATACTAGCAAAACCTACCCGCCATCCGGGCAACAATTAATTGGGAGGGGTGTGGCGTTAATTAAAAAAGATGTTTTTACTCAGAAAATTGCATAATTTTAATAAACTTTGGTAAATTTGTAGATAAACATCCTTAGCTAAATTATCCCCCCCTCTTAAAAATGGGAGTCTTCCTTTTAGGGTCTAGATTGTAAGGTTTGACTGAACTGCCTTAAAACTGGCCCGAAAAATTCAATTTATATTTAAAAATTTTCCCCACTTTAAATAATTTCTTTTTTTCTTTTCTTCTTTCCATCAAGTTAAAAAAAGGTAGTAATGGGGATTTAGCGGCTGATCAAGTGAGACAACCGCACTGCCCCTTCCACTCCTCCTTTCTCTTCTCGCTTCTGCTTCGTTAGGAAGCCAAGACAAACACACTCCCTCCCAATCCCCCTTTCCTTTCCCGCTTCTGCCTCACCGGTAAGGTCGTCAGTGAGCTCATGGAGTTAAAACTTAAGGTGTTTAGATATTTTTTCCGATTTATTTATTAAATAGCTTTAATTAATTACTGTTAATCTAGACGAAACTATTGCATATAGATAACCAACTTAAGCCAATGCATTTCCAAAATAATAATACTAAACATGAATTAATTATGAACGGTTTAAAAAATAGTTATGCTAATTAGGCAATCAAAGGGCTCTCTCTTATTCTTTTATATTCACTATATATACAGAATATCAAAATTTTATGTTGTATTATTGATTTAAATAACAGTAACCAGTTTTGATTATAATATAGTAGTGATAAATGAAAAAACTTTCGCATTTAGTCATTCATTTATATATATATGTAAATAGATATCAAACGCCATGTTTCTTGCTTGAAAGCTCAATGTATTTAAAGTATAGAGCAAATATTTATGACTAAAAGATAACAAAATTTAACATATACTAAACACTAATTTTATTTTTTCCATAACTGGCCTCTTTCTGGTCTGAAATTAAAATATACAATTTTTATTCTCTCTTTTATTGAAAGTTAATTTGGACCCATCACTAGAGAAAACACAAGATTACCTCCTACTTTATTACCACCCTGACCAGAGTTTGGCACAAAAAAAAACAAGAATTGTAAAAAGATTTAAAATATAGGAATTAAAGACTAAAACAACAAAAGTTAATATCACATCTATATACTAAAAAAGGGGAGGAGTCAAAGGTCATAAAGAGAAGGGTTGCTATAGATTTAGGCATATAGTGGTTAAGTGGTTAGCAACACAGACTGAAAACCTGGGGGTGCCAGGTTCGAATCTAATTCGTTCCACAGAAACATTTTCATCAAACCTACCCTCTTAGAAAGGAGGTAAATAATAATTTAAAAAAAAAATAGGGCGTTTCTAGTCAAAGAAAAATTATTTTTTTATAACCTCTCAAGGTAATAAAAGACTTGGGTTTTTTTCTAATAAAAGCAAGAATGAAATATTGTATCATTTAATTCCAGTACTGGATGAGGTCAGTTAAAGATTAAATAAAATTATTATCTAGTATGTGTTAAATTTTGTTATCCTTCATCCATATATATATATATAAGATGTGGTGCTAAAGGCGCTGATGAAGAGACGGTTTGGAGTAACTTTTTTTTTTTTTTTTTTTTAAATTAAAGAATGAAATAAAGTATTTCCAGAATGTTTTGGAAACGACCGTACGCCATAATAGACTTGTTGTTCTAATTCTTTGAGCAATTGGAACCTTATAATTCACTAAATCTCATATATATATATATATATATATATATATATAGCATAATATAAGATGAAATAATAAAATAAGGTGCGAATCAAATTGCCTTCTGATCGTGAGAAGAGGTTCTGTTTACTTGGCTTGCGGGAGAGGGATTACTTTCAAATTTAACTTTATTCATTGGAATAATTTTTATTGGACCCGGAAGAAGAAATGGCCGAATACATCAGATCAATTTAACTTTATTCGAATCAGATTTAGCGGATTTTTCATTTAACCAGCGAATTATGGTTTGCACTACTGAATCCTGAATTTTAAACATTATGATTTCAACACAAAGTGAGTTTACTGAACTTTTTATATGATTTGGTTCCTTTACCGTTTTATTAATTAACATAAACCTTGGATACATTTTTCATTGTCATTTACTGCATCTATTGCGGACGCATTTCCAGACTGGATAATTTTTTTCGTTTTTGGACTGTCACTCACTACTTGGATCAATTTTTTATCAACCTCTTGGGTATCTTTCCTGAATATGTTTTGAATTGTATGACTTGGATGAATTGTATAGCTTTAACAAAAAAGTATGTTTTGGGCTGATATATTTGATGTGTTATATACTTTTATGTATTTTTATATATATTCTTATATATTTTCAAAGTGTAATTTTATTACCTGTAGTTATGTCACTGCGGTAATGGTCCTCTGATGAGAAGAATTATCTTTGAAAACTCATGGGTTAAGGACTTTAAGATACTTCGTCTGAATGTTGAATTCTAATAAAATTATATTCGCACCTTATTTTATTATTTCATCTTATATTATGCTATTAATGCTCTATCCAGTATATCAGGCTTCAGTTTTCATCCGAATGTTCATTTAAAAGATTTTACTAATTAAAAGATATTAGTTGCCTCTTATATCTTTTGTTGGATTAACTTTATTTATATATATATATATATATATATATATATATATATATATATATATAATGTGTGTGTATGTATGTATGCTACAGGCCATAAAGATCTGCAGTTGGTTTAAAAAGCTACCTAATGAAGTCATGGACAAGGAAAGGATAGACAGTGAATAAAGTTGATGAGACGCAATCATCTGTGAAGACTCAGTGAATCACACATACATATATATATATATATATATATATATATATATATATTATTTGCTAAAGTCTAAATGGCTTAACTAAATTCTGTATGCCTCAAATTGACCAGATTTCACAATGCACCAGAAATTTGGGAATTAGCCAAACTCTATTACTATGATTTAAGGATAACCAGTTTCCCCATAAATACAGAGGTTCCCAATGCGATAGTTGTCTCCCTGAGCTGGTAGTCAAGAATTCTCAGATAGATATACACTGACTTACATACAACACACATACACACACACACAACATTCACACTTCTCTCTGCTTGGCGTAAAATGGCAGCAAAAGTATGTCTTCATTGAATTGTATACAACAAAAGGTGTAACAGCATCAAAGGAACTATTTTACAATGCGCATTCGACCTGAGTAAACACTATAGTGTAGAGATATATAGAAGCACTGGCGTGTCAGCACTAATTTTATCCAATTGTAACCACTAGTCTCTCCCTCTCGGATAGGGTACAAAAAAAAAGTCTCTAACCTAATAAGTCGTGCACTACCTACCAAGCTTCAGCCCCTGTCCCATGCCGCAATGTTGCATCCCTGTGCTTGTTTTACAAGTACTTCAATGGAATTTGCCCCAACAAACTTAATGAATTTACCCCCTCAAGATAAATACCCCTGATAAACTCGACAAGCAGCAAAATCACACCCCTTCACTAGAGGTTCCCATGTGTCAGAAAAATGTCTACTCCTATAGTCTCTTTTCTTGGACTGCTTGCCTTTGGAATTCCGTCCTTGTTCTCTGTTTTCCTGACTGCACCAATATGCAGAAATTTAAATGTAATGTGAACAAACATCTCGCTGTCCAACTTCTACTTTAGATAAATCTGGCCCATAATACAGAATCCCGTTACGTCTCAATAGCAATGTGAATAAAAGTTTTAAAAAACTATATATATATATATATATATATATATATATGGTGCATTTGGGTATGTTGAAAAGAAATGAATAAAATGCTCGATCACAAAAATACAAAGCTAAAATACACATTATTTATTTTAAAACTATATGTTACGTATTTCAGAGACGTACCATGGTTTCGTTGACATAGATTGACTTTTTACTGTTTAGAAAAGGCCGTTACAATCCATCCATATTCTTTAGCAACTCACGAAATGAAAACAAACCGAAGAATGGAGTTCAACGATCACTGGTAACATCTTCCGGTGAATTCGCTCAAGCGTCCCTTTTGGGACAAATACAGAGTTATTAGGGGTGAACTGGATGATTGTATGTGTCCTAATCGTAACTGAGTATTATTTAAAAATAATTTAATTGTTGATAACGGATGCTGTATGTTTTCCTGTTTCAGTCCGTATTCATATTTAGGATTGATGGTGTGTGGTGTTATTTATTAGTCGGCGAGTGGGTTAGGTTCTGTTGTGGCAGACTTTTAGCTAATACACTACAATTATAACAACAGTTTTACACTCAAATATAAGCCCCTCCTCCCAAATAAATATAACACATAAACCCTTTAATAACAGTAATATACCCCCACCCGGTAAATTAATAACAGTAATACACCCCCACCCGGTAAATTAATAACAGTAATACACCCCCACCCGGTAAATTAATAACAATAATACACCCCCACCCGGTAAATTAATAACAATGGAAAGGGTCCTGAATCTTTACTGCTGCTCAATGGTTGTTTGGCCAAGATCAAAGTGTAGTATCTGTTCCGATGGATACTGCACCCCATAGACTGGTATTATCTTGGCCTCTGGGGCTTGATTTACACCGGTCTATGGGTATGTCCTGTGCAGTTCTAGGAGGTCCACCCTCCCAGGCTTTGCCTTCTCACCCTTTGAGAAGGGGTTAGTTTATTGCTAATCGCCTGAGGCGCACCTACCGGGGAATGCCGACGGGGCTGCCCAGGCATTTTTTGTAGGCCAGAGTGCTCAACTTCTCGGGCGCTGGTTTTTCAAATCCCACTTTCCCGACCTTGTGTCACATCTTACCGCTGTAGGAGTTAGATAAATATCTGCTCAATATGCTGAATCTTTGTGTCCTCTCTAAAAGAAGCTATGGAGGACAGAACCCCTTAATACTTCAAATATGTATATCTGATTTTAATGAAATTTGAAACCATATGTATAAGACACTAATTCATAGAGTTTTTCTCTAATTTCAGTTTCTTCCAACTATATTAGAGAGTGAAACAAGGGGAAGTAAAAAAAAAAAAACGTGATATAGTGTTATGAGTATAGTGAAACATAAAACAGTATTTCTAATTAAATACCGAGCAATGTCGTGTCTTCATACAATACTACACAAGATTAGGTTTAAAGTTCCCTAAATTCATACCCTAGTAGATAGTGGATCCTTACATTATGAAGAAATCAAAATTATATGTCCCAACTCTAGTTGGCTTTCTTCCATGCCAGCCTAATTGGGGATAGAAACTGTTAATCCCTGGTGTACGATGTTCCACAAAATGGGGAGAGAGATGATAGAGGTAAGGTGTTCGGTCCTTGCTCCAAGTTGTAACAACATGAGGAACCATGTTTGTACTTAAAACTATGTTGTCCAACTCTAATTATCGTCAGAATTTGTTTGTCTCAAATTAAAACGATGTCACAAAGAATAAACAAGCTGCCGATTAGCAATACATTACGTTCTAACTGCTTGGTTAACTAATAAAAAAAATTTAAAAAATAACAATATTTATTTTTTCACGTTGTGTATGTCTGCGTCATTCATTAATGTAAATAACTACTGAATCTCTATTTGTATAAAGTTAGGTATGCATATATGTTTATATACTTGTATGTAGAGGATTCACTTCGAAACTAATTAACCGATCATTATGAATTTTGGAGCACAGCTGCTAGACATAATTGGTCGTAATGTGGCCTATATTTAGTTTAATTAAAGGATCATAATGTGTGTTAAATTTAGTTGTATGCAAAGGGGGTAAAAAGGGGGTGGAAGCGATTCGTGAAAATCTAGGTAACTCCGATTTTTGTGAAATTTTAAGAATAGGTATTAGGCATCAATTAATAAATATTTCCCAACTTTCAGTTTCTTTAAAGTATTTTTAAAGCACATTTTATGGGCACAACCTCTCATTCGAAAATTCAAAGATTTCAGATTTGCATTGAATTGGATTCATAGTCATTAAGCAAGATTCCCTGAATTTCAATTATTTCTTAAGACTCCTTCAGCTTAAGCCTTGAATTTTAGAAATTTTCTAGAAGCAAGATTATGTAATAGATTTTGATCAAAATTGGAATAAAGATTCTAAACATGAGGTTTAGTATCATTATATCTTCGTAGAGACATAAAAGTGGTGCAAAACCGTTCTGTTCAAAGGATGAATTTGGCCCGTTCTGGAACGGGTAATTTTCTAGTTTATTTATCAAAGCTTTTTATAAATTTTGACTAAAAAAAAAAAAAATAAAAAATAAAAAAAAATCTTTTTTTTTAAGATCCTTCTATATACTATTAAAACTGTGTTTATTTTGCTTATTATCCTGATGATGGCATCATATTGTAACGTAAAAAAAATAATGAAGTCACTAAAGGATAAAGTCCACCATTAAAACAGAGATGAGGGAGAACTGGGTAAAATGATGACGTTATTCATCAAATGAGAGAGAGAGAGAGAGAGAGAGAGAGAGAGAGAGAGATAGAGAAGTTTTATTTTATGACCTGAAAGTTCACGGGTCGTCTATTAAATGAACCTCGAGATGCCTGTTGGTTTAGTATCGGATGCTTCCTTGGTCTTTTGGCTAAGATCAAAGTGTAGTATCTGTTCCGACTGTCCTGTGCAGTTCTGGGAGGTTAACCCCTCCCAGGCTTTGCCTCCCCTCTTTGGGGAGGAGTAAGTTTATTGCTTACTGTCTGAGGCGCCCTGCCCAGGCAATTTTTTAAGAAACTCAATACTCTTCCTCTAGAGTGCAAATTCCCACCTTCCGACCTTGTGTCACATTCTACTTTGTGGGACGTAGATAAATAGGAGTATACCACTAAAACTCTGTACCCCTTGTTCGTTATCTTTCTTGTTTGTTAACTTATTTGTCTGTCTCTGTACACACTTAATGACATCATAAAGGATTGTGACGTCATGATATGATGATGTCACTAAACCAGAGGGAGGGAGATCATTTATGACGTTTTATCGAAACTCAAATGGTCACGAGTCGTCTACTAGACAAGCGATCAAGTATGAAGGTTTATAGGAATATTTTAGTTGGTATCAAGAAGTGCAAATAACAAATAAAAGAGAACGACAGAGCCAGATGTTGACTCCTTGATTTTCACCAGAGCCCTATAAGCCAAGTTGCGGCCATAATATTGCTGGGTTCTAGACGGCATAGTCCTGACATGATCACATTGTACCCCACCCCTACAACAGTGATAACAACTTGTATGTGAAAGGTTTCTTCTCTTGCACCATTTTGTTTACCAAGTTCTTCTGTTTTTAACAAACATGCATGCATGCATGCAAATCGAAGCTTTTTGAGCGTATTATACCAGCATAGTTTCGGTTACATCAAATCTTTTTTTTTCTAATAAGATTCTAGCCCTTTCCATATGAATATGAAAAAAATTTTCTGCAATTTTCAAAATTTAGTTGCCATGAAAAAAACTTAAAGCTGAAACGATTTTTTTACACAAAATTAGCCACGCGCTATTTCTCTAACTGCTGATTTAAGCAGGTTCACCGGTTTTATATATTGGTATAAAAAAAGAAGTTCCCAAGTTTTATGTTTGCTTTCTCCGTTCTTAACAAAAAAAAAAGGAGGGAAAAAAAATCCTATTCTTAGATGTTGAGAGAAGAGTAGTCCTTTATTAAGCGAAAGTAATGCACGAAAAAAGAAGGAGATAAACATTTTTGCTCTTATGTTTCCAAATTTATATTTTTGCTCCAGCAAATATATCACTTGAATATCATCATTAGATATTTAAGTGGACAGATTCCTTCATTTTTTTTTTTCTTCTTTTATATTATTTTATTTCTGCTGGAAAGGCCAGTTTTATTTTGGCAGGGTTACAAAGAACTATTCTCATGTTTTATTTTTTTATTTTTATTTTTTTACCTTTTCTTTCAGTCAATTTCCGCCATTTTTATCTTAACATTACAGCCATATCTCAATTAAAGGTTTCCTTTTTTTTTGCTGAGTTATCAAGAATTCTCACATAAGAAAATATAGCGCTTAATTCAGCAATTAGCTCGAGCAATAAAATGAGAACTTATTATAATCACAGACAATGTCATGAGTCTGGTATAGTTATCAAAACTAGCCAAATATCCGACCTGTGCAAGGCTGTTTCTATTTAAGTAGCATAATTAATATTCCTAATTTTATTGCAGCCGGCATCATAAAGCCTCTTTTATATCAATTTTGGTGCAATTCTATCCAATAGTTTTGGAGGCTATAAATGTTTATTATTTACTCCCTAGGAGTTCTCACACGAGTCATTATCAAATTGGTGTTCCCTGGATTCTGAGTGACAACAAGTCTCCCCAGATATCACTTATTCTTTGCCTCTGTCGATAACCATTGCAAATCATTGTGTTATTGCAACAATCGTTTACCCTAAATTTCTCACTGACAACAACTATTGGTCTTCTCTGGTGGTTGAGTGGCAATAAGCCTCCCCAATGTTCCAATACACTTCACACCATTCCAGTGGTTAATGCTCTCCTTTTTTCAGACTTTCCATTCTCCTTCTATATGTAACATTGATAAATACACATTGAATTATTCTTTTTCTTTAATATTAATTGAATTTTTAAATAATTAAAAGAATTGTAAACATGACTAACTTATCACATACAATTGAATACATGCCATTTATTCAACAAGACTTAAAGAAACGGTTTATCTCTGTATTTGTAAAACGAATTTTTAAAATCCTATTAAAAAAATGTACACATGACTATATTTTGAATTTCTTTTTAAGTCCTCCACCCGGGCAATGTCAAGTAAATACAGATAGTATATATATATATATATATATATATATATATATAGGAAAAATCTTCCTTTAGACATGGTTCTTCGTATTATACTAGAAGGACCCGTGTCCTGGCGTTTCCCGGGAGAAATTAAAAATAATAATTTAATTTAAAAAATCTAAGTATTAGAGTATTAATTCTTAAAAAAAGCAGAAAAAAAACCCATTTCACTAAGTAATTTAGGTGATTAAAATAGGATTCGTTAAATAAGTATTGTTTTAAATCAAACAAAATTAAGAAATGAGTTTACCACTAATTAACCAAGAAGTGGGTGCTTATTTTACGTTATTGGAAAAGCTTACCGACTCAAACGTCTTAACTCTAAGTGAACATTTGTTGTTTTTCAGGAATCCAAATGTGAACCACTCGTTAAGTATTCTAGAATAACCGGTGTCCATTTAATTTTTATTCCATGAAAAAATAGTACATGGTAAATCTGGTGGACGTGAGAGTAGATAAAATTAGCTAGTAAAAATGGATGCTACCTTTTATTTGGAATGTTTATTTGTGAGAGTCTGGTAATATGAAGAAAATAGAATAAATATTGAAAGAAAAAGAAATGAATGCATAATTTCTGAAAATATGCATGAGGGCTTAAACTAATTGGATTGCGGAACAGATTAGCATATCAAGGTTTTGGTTAATGTTCTATTATGTCTGAATGCGGGAGGGGAGATCAAATTTACTTTATTATATAGATGACCAACAAATAATAAATTAGTACTGGTGAAAGCACATGAAATGCTAAATAATAAATATTTAGCTTTTCATGTGCTCTCACCAGTACTAATTTTTAAAAATTCTTATTCTTGAAATAAAGAAAATGTAGTCAAATAGCTGAAATTATATTTCGGAATTTTTGAGATGAGGAATTATAATTTGTATTATTTATGTATTGTATTATTTGGATTATTCAGACTACTGATCTGATCTTGGATGCTAATCTTACAACGTTTCAGCCGATGTAACCTCTGAATTTCTTCACGTGTGTCTTGTCGAAGTCGAGACTCTTTTTGCCAAACTCAGGAATTTGTACAGAATTTCAACCTAAACCTTTTATTTAATTCACAGAGGTAGATTGTTCTCGTTCTGCCAGCCATGACTGGGTAGAAGTAATAAGCAATTTTTTAAATGATATTCTTAGGTATCGCCTGTATTGAGGATTGAACCTTCAACATCCAGAAGACTGCCACTTAGAACTGATTACTATTTAACACTTCCTCCGTTGCATCACGGGTCTACATGGACCGGTGACGCAACGGAACGAGAGCAATCTACCCCAATGGGTTAAATAAAGGGTTCCGATCGAATTTTCGTACAGATTCCCAAGTTCGACAAGACACACCTGAAGAAAGTCTGAGGTTACACCGGGTCGAAACATTGTGTGAATAACATCCAAGATGAGTAAAGTACTTCAAATCATACAACTAGCTGAAAGTTCTAGGAAAAAATGAAAATAAAAAAAATTGAAATATCAAAAGAGATGTGTCCATTCAATTTGGATGTGTACCAATGAAACAAACATGACAGACCAAAAAAAATGCTATTTCAAACTTAAATATGACAGACCAAATAATGTTGTATTTTTATACATTTTCAAAACTATTGAGTAAACCTCACCCTAATTTTAGGCAAATATGAACTTATTTAAAACATAAACATGACAGACCAAAGAAAATGCTATTTCAAACTTAAATATGACAGACCAAATAATGTTGTATTTTTATACATTTTCAAAACTATTGAGTAAGCCTAGCCCTAATTTTAGGCAAATATGAACTTATTTAAAACATAAGAATGACAGACCAAAGAAAATGCTATTTCAAACTTAAATATGACAGACCAAATAATGTTGTATTTTTATACATTTTCAAAACTATTGAGTCAAACTCGCCCTAATTTTAGGCAAATATGAACTTATTTAAAACATAAGAATGACAGACCAAAGAAAATGCTATTTCAAACTTAAATATGACAGACCAAATAATGTTGTATTTTTATACATTTTCAAAACTATTGAGTAAACCTAGCCCTAATTTTAGGCAAATATGAACTTATTTAAAACATAAGAATGACAGACCAAAGAAAATGCTATTTCAAACTTAAATATGACAGACCAAATAATGTTGTATTTTTATACATTTTCAAAACTATTGAGTAAACCTAGCCCTAATTTTAGGCAAATATGAACTTATTTAAAACATAAGAATGATAGACCAAAGAAAATGCTATTTCAAACTTAAATATGACAGACCAAATAATGTATTTTTATACATTTTCAAAACTATTGAGTCAACCTAGCCCTAATTTTAGGCAAATATGAACTTATTTAAAACATAAGAATGACAGACCAAAGAAAATGCTATTTCAAACTTAAATATGACAGACCAAATAATGTTGTATTTTTATACATTTTCAAAACTATTGAGTCAACCTCGCCCTAATTTTAGGCAAATATGAACTTATTTAAAACATAAGAATGACAGACCAAAGAAAATGCTATTTCAAACTTAAATATGACAGACCAAATAATGTTGTATTTTTATACATTTTCAAAACTATTGAGTAAACCTAGCCTTAATTTTAGGCAAATATGAACTTATTTAAAACATAAGAATGACAGACCAAAGAAAATGCTATTTCAAACTTAAATATGACAGACCAAATAATGTATTTTTATACATTTTCAAAACTATTGAGTCAACCTCGCCCTAATTTTAGGCAAATATGAACTTATTTAAACCATAAGCATGACAGACCAAAGAAAATACTATTTAAAAACTAAGTGTGACAGACAAAAAAATTTTTAAAAATAACTTCAAAACTTTTGAGTCAATCTCACCCAAATTTTAGGTCCATATTGAGGGATAGTGTTACAGTTGACACACCAATGTCCAGAAAGCTTGATCGTGTAGTCTTTAACAATTAAGATTTATTGAAAAACAATAAGTTTAAGCATGGCTGACAGACAAAAAGAGAAGCTTTTTATATAGATGTAACGACTCCTCTAAAAATAAGTATTCATGGGAGAGCATGAAAATTTGTTGAACAAAGACTAAAGAGATCCTTGTCAGTTTTATACAACGAAACGTGCCTATATATGGTCCCCGCCCTGTTTACTCAGCTCCATCCCCTGTCCCATAGTCGCAATGTAATATCCTTGTGCTTGTTTTACAAGTACTTCCACGGAATGTGCTCTAATGAACTTACTTGTATACCCTCAATGTAAATACCTCCAACAAACCTGACTACAAGCAAAATCCCACCCCTTCACTGTAGAGGTTCTCAGATGCTGGAAAACTTTCTACTCTAATAGATTCTTACCTCGGACCTCTTGCCTCTGAAATTCCATCCCTGTTTTCTTGTTTCCCCAACTGTATTGACATGCAGGAATTTAAATGTAATGTTAACAAACATCTTGCTTTACAACTCCATACTTAAAATGCTCCCTATAAATCTGGCCCCTAACCACAGTAATCCTTACGTCCCAATGGCAATATGCCTTGTTTAGAGGGAATTAAAGTTATATATATATATATATATATGGGGTAAGCTGCACCGTAAGTCATGAAAATGAAATGCCTTGGTAGACAAAATGTGTGAAAAAAGACAAACGGAAAAACAGGTAAAAATGCAGGAGAAAAACACATAAGAAAAATATGTCACCTACTTGTCGAATCATATTTCAATGTCGCTAAAAGTCTTCTCATATGGTCCAATCGGATCATCTTTTCCTTCTCCCATGTGTGTGCCTTCAAAATAAAATTGTTTCCAAATCTTCACTTTTTCTGAAGACGTTTGTTAATACAAACGAAACCGGTCAAATCTCTTGTTTTTGTTTTTCTCCTGCATCTAACCTGTTTTCCGTTTGTCTTTTTTCTCACACACACACACACAGACACACACACACACATTATATATATATATATATATATATTATAGGTTTATTATTCTGAATACTATTCTAATCTTGGTTGTTATTTTCACAAGGTTTTGGCCGATGTAACCTCTGACCTTCTTCAGGTGTATTTTTCCGAACTTAGAAATCTTTATGTCAAACTCGGATACCTATACAGATTTTCGAACTGAGCCCTTTATTTAACCCATGGAGGTAGATTGTTCTCGTCAGCCATGACTAGGTAGAAGTATTAATTAATTATTAAATTATCCTAAGTTATTATCTCCTGTAGTTAGTATTACACCTTCACCCTCCAGAAGACTGTCACTTCGAGCTGATTGTGAATCAATCCCTTTATCCGTTGCACCACGGGTCCATGTGGGCATGTCTCCATATATTTGTGTTTTTATATTCGTTAAATCTCATTGTTTTCGTAATTTTTTAATCATTATTAAAGGTTTATGTGAAGATCTTGATTAAAACAAGAGATGCCCAAAGGGGAATACTATTTTACTCTTTTAATAACTACTTGCGCAGTGTAACAAAAGAGCCATGATTAGGTGGATCTGTCATGCCAGGCCGGAAAACGACACTCTCTTCGAGACTCTTCTCTCTAGACTTGATATACAGGAAATAACTGATGTCCTTAATCTAGGCAGGGTGAGATAGCTTGGCCATGTCGAGCGAAGCTCCAGCTGGATCTCTCGGGTCAGAAACATGTCCATCGCATCAAGTCAGCAGACTAGAAGACCGAAGCTTTCTTGTGATAGACTGTACAAACTTAGATCCTCGCGACCACCGAGCCTGGGATGAAAGACTTTGATCGAGACTGACAGGCAAGCCCCTCCTCCTTTTAATAGTGGACTAATCAAAGGTCTATTCAAAAATAAATCGGATGAAGAAGAAGACACAATTTCATTTATAGTAATAAAAACATATATATATATATATAAATAAATGTTTGGACGTACAAAATGTACACATGCTTTTAAAAACGATTGACGGAAATCCCTCTAAGGCCTTTTCAACTATCATTTCGTCAGGAGAAAATCGATAGTTCAGATAGATAAATAATATTGGCAAAAGTAAAAAGCACAAGGGAAATTGAACGTGCCAAGAAATTAACGATGGGCGATTAAAATAACTTTAATTCAAAGTCATTAAAACAATTAAAAAGGCACAGCATGGGATAAATAGGAGAGGGTGCCAAAGTTCCCCAAAGAGATTCTATGTTTTAACGAATTCCTTCTGCTGACACAAGGAAGGTTTACGAATGGCGACAGAGACAGATTCCAAAATTTTCAAATGGTTTTTTGAATCTGCTCTATCCAAGACCTCAAAACACTCTATTTTATGGCTACTGGCACAACATCAATTTTTAACTAAATGCTGGCCAATACCAGAGCCCAAAATCACAGAGGAAGGGTGACACAGGGATTCTACCCTCCTCTGTCGAATCTTAGCTGGAACGTGCTGGTTTATATATATATATATATATATATATATATATATAATAATCATCTGGACAACACACAAACAGCCAACACCACATTTGCTGTTATGTAAGATTTTAAGAAAAAATAAATAGTAAGTTTCATTTCGATTTATTATTTTTATTCGTTCCAGCTTACAACTTACCTGGCACTCTGCGTTGTCCTCAGCCTTCTTAAACATACTACTAATATATATATATATACACACACACACACACACACACACACAATGTGGCACAAGGAAATAAGTGGGATTTGAAGAAAAAGCTGGTCATCTCTACCTTATTTAACTTAGCTAGTCGCACTCATTGACTCTAATATTATGTTTGCACTGGTCTTCTATGCGCTTATCGTAAAAAAACTCACCTTGTAAAATAATGGATTAAAACTCATGTACAAAATGCAAAAGGGAGTTGAAAAGTAAAGAGATCTTACAAGCAATGCGCCAAAAACATGCACCCAGGTCAAAGCTTCCTAATACGTGTATATATATATATATATATATATATATATAACTTGTTACAAATATCCAAGGGGTATAAATCCGAAGGAAGTTGAAACCGGGTTCATGAGAGTGCTCAATAAAAATTCAGAGCAAAATATATTCTGTTGATGGTTTTATTCCAAATTGCTACATAATATATTTTGTTTTATTAACGCTTAAAATAAACGTCAAATCATCAGGCATTTTCGAAATTCACTGCTCAAATCTCTATAATACAACAACAACAGGAAATCGGGGGGGGGGGGTGGATAAGATTAATGTCACAATAACCCAGACACTAAATACCACCTCACCCAATTTCCTAAAATATTACCCGTTAGAATCTCCCCCTCCTCCTTTCTTTTATTTGCTATATGTGAACCGCGGCTGCATCCATATCCACCCCCCCCCCCCGATTTCCTGTTGTTGTTGTATTATAGAGATTTGAGCAGTGAATTTCGAAAATACCTGATGATTTGACGTTTATTTTAAGTGTTAATGAAACAAAATATATTATGTAGCATTTTGGAATAAAACCATCAACAGAATATATATATATATATATATATATATATATATATATATATATATATATAAGACAGTCTTGTAGCTTGAGCGGTGACAGAGATGACAATGGCCAGTCGTCCAGTGTACCACAACTCCCGCCAACAAGAACAAATAAATGAAAGATGTGTGATAAACGTGACGACAATAAAAGAAAAAAAAATTCATATGTACCACGAACTGCTTCCCTGCAGACTACAACATAGTCGTCTTAAAATCTGATATCAACAAATAATTGTCATAAACCGTCCTCATAAGTAGTCAAACTTTGTCTATTCAACTCTTCATTGTCAATCATCTCATAATATTCTGCATCAATTAAATGACAATCTATTCATCTAATTAACCTTTATCCTCGTGTGGCGTTTGGTCTTCATGAGTGTTGACACATGAGTAAAAAACAAAAGCTTTGTACAAACAAAATAAATCCGAAAAAACATAAGTGAAGCAATGTTTCATTTCATAGATCGTATGTAAATTTTTAAAAAATCTATAAAATGAGCAAAAATGTGTTAACTAGTATTTCTATGGCTTTTGAGGCAAAGCAAGTGTAACAGCAAGCAAACTGGAGCAAAAATCTCGGACACGAATATGTATTTATTTGCACGCACATGGCCAACGCTGAACTATAACATCTTTTTACCGTAAAACTGGAAATACATGAAAATAAACAAGTCTTACAAACATGTTCTAAGACAAAACAAAGCAAATTATAAAATAATAAAAATTCAAATCAGTTTAGAGAACTATGCATTGCTTACCTCTATTTTTGCCAAGCTACTTGCCCCAGAGCCGATGTCTATCACAAGCGGAACAAACGTCCGACTCCCATGTTGACTGATTGGAAAAGACCGCCTCTGGGCAAGCAGGCGTTGTAGAGGCACGACAGTTACCCTGTGCGCATGTCTTCCGGAAGAGGACGGTGCTGAATACAAAATGTCCCTTTCCTGAACTATGACCGGCCAACATGTGAAACTCCTACGTTTACACCAAGGGTATTCTGTAGTTATAATAAAACTGATGTGATACAGTGGATCTCCATTTTTGAATTCTGAGACTACAATTTAGTTCAAAACAAGTTTCAGATCATACTCAACTAAAATTGCTTTCTAGTACTATTGAATAGTTTTTGTTCGTGTATCATGTTTTAATTCATTCCCACATGTTTTTAGTGTCATGGTTGCCATATTCTTGCCATCTTTGTAGCTGGTATCTATATAATGATAAATAGGACTCCAACCAAGATAATGCTACTCACATCTGATCTAAACAAAGTTATCCCCCTTAAATAACGTTTACAAAAATAAATAAGATCGCATATAAAATGTAATTAATTAAATAATAATTAAGATATGAATATATAAACAAATAAAATAGATTATAAAATGAAAAATAAATAAAAAATAATATTAAAAACAAATAACGCAATAAAAGCATATTAATTTTAAACTAAAAATAATAATACCGAGATTGCAGTATATTTACTGCAGAACTAATTCCAACAACTTTTATTCACATGTTTTAAGAACAGAGTTAAGAATTTGTTCTCTGAAGAAGCGAATTATCCCCGAAATATTATGTTATATGGATCCCACCATCAACTGATACTGAAGGCAAGTAAGATTTATCATTAAAACAAAAATCATATTAATAATAATAAAAAAGAGAAAAAAAACAACCCCATTAAACATTTGCATTTGTCTTATCTTGCTTTCAATCCCACTTATATCCGATGCACCTTTGCATAGTAACCGACTTCTATAAATGTATACTATACACAATGCTTCAATCAAACTACATCGATCTCTTATATTTAAAATATTAATACAACAAAAATTCACCAGACAGGTGGTTGCATCAGACGTTCATAGAATCTTTAATTATCTGTTCCTTTTCGAGGTGGCCATAAGCAAGATTGTTCTACATGGTCACCTGCATTCTGTAGGTCCTTTCACGATGGTTTTATTAAACTGACTGATTTACTATATCAAAATTCCTTTCATTACCTACTCAACCAATTATGGTGTTATATCTCTCAGCCCTTCCCCCTCCTAACAGGACAAAAATGAAAGAAGTTACCTGCTCATTAACCCACTTATCCCTATCAAAAGAAAGGCTTACCTGAAATCTAAATAAAAGGTACACAAATACAAACATCTAGTAATAAAAAATTGATAGAATGAAGATCACAATAACGGGTTGGTCAAGAAAGTGATGGAAAAATAAACCAACAAAATTCCTGGTAACTTCAAGATATAAGAAGTACAGAAGATTGTGGTCTCTGATTTGCTTCATATATTAAGGGCTTTATCCATCAAATGAATACATCACGCTTTCATGACATTCTCAAATCCAATAATCCATTGGTCCCGGGCACAACACTAAACTTGTACACGCTGTTAGCCTCACACCCACCACTTTGAACTCAATCTTATTCAGCTCTTCAACCTCCCTTGTCAAATTTTCTTTCTTCTGCCTACCCTAAGGACGGTTTATGACCAGTGTTTATTGACATTAGATTTGTTGTATTTCAACCTTGTGTAATACATGGAACTTCATAACCTTACCTTGTGCTGCTAGCTCCTATACGCACCTTTACGTGATCTTGCCAGACTAAGGAAACGCCGCCTGAAATTAAGTTATTTCATGCTTCGAAAATGGACTACGTCAAGACAAAACTATTGAAGACAGAGGAGGTTTATTCATCTCGATCTTGGTTCCATCTCACTGACCAGTGAGATGGAGGGAGACATATTTAATCATATCTTAGAGCATTTTTAAAACCACATGTTCACATGTGTGTGCTTCCAACCGAACTGACGACTTCTCTCATTCACTTTCTCTTTTAGCCATATGATGTCACATCCGTTTCTATCAATCCTTACAGTCTAGTCGAGCTAACCTCGATGTCACCAAGTTAACCCTGATTAAACATTCACTTTCAACTACCCAAATTATATACTTGTGGATTTACTCGCCCAATATTTAACATTGATATTAGATTTGAAGAGGACTATGTTGTATCCCTCATGAAAGCAATCATGTGGAAACATGTTCCGCATATAAGAAGTTCTTGCAAAGAAACTCTGTTCATGGAAATTCTGTTTGAAGTAAGGCACACGGAGGAAGAAAGGAAAGTTCTTCTCAGTGGTGATAGATGGACGAGTTCTTACTGTGAACGTCTTAGAAGGGAGAATCAGAGACTGAAGCTCAGTGGAGCACTTTCCATGAAAATAGAGTAGAGAAAGACTAGCAATGTCTCTTCTGTGATAAAGGGGTTGTAGAGAACAGAAAAGATCATCCCCCACTAAATTGAAAAGTCGATTTAAAACTGTCAAGGCAAGAAAGAGTACTCTGAATGGCACCTCCCAAGATGTGGCAGCATTACTCCACCTTATCAGTTACTCAAACTCTACTTCCAAATCTCTGGTGCTACCAGATCAGGCTGTCTGAAGATACCGGCTTCCTGACTTAAAATGTATCAAACATTGTTCTTTTCCTTTCCCTTTGCAAAACTCAGTTAAGTTCTGCAAAGCCAAAACAAAAAAAAAACAATTTTCCTCTACAAAGCAACCAAACCAAACACCATAAATAAATATTTGAAGATTTAAAGAACTTGAAGCGTAAAAACTTTTACCAAAATGACCTGATTCGGCATTAAATAAATCGAACAGGGTTGATATGCCGTAAAACAAAATAACCAAACTACTTCCAACTCGGTTCTGGTCTGACCATAAACTATTTCCGGTGGTGAGGCCCCAATTTGGTCACTTTGGGTAGTATGGAGTCACCCTTTTGTTTCCATTACTTCCAGACCCACTCTGACCCGTAGTAGTAGTAGTAGTAGTAGTAGTAGTACTTGCCAAGGTTCTGTATATGGATTAAATAGAATCTATCCTTTGCAGACTATATATTTACGAAATATATTTCTACAAAAAAATTAATCTATAAATATTTTAAGACATTGACAACTCAAGACATTGAGACACTGAAGCATAAAACCTTTTATCCAAGTGATCCAAAAAGCAGTGAAGGATGCGAGGAGAGCTAATTCTGGTATATATCATCAGCAACGTGAATGTAATTCTCCTTTAGAAGAGTTTTTTTTTAACCAACACTTAATTGTAGTCTCCACCTGCAGAAGATTTACTATCGTCATTTTTGCCTCATCAGAAGAAAGACAGCATTTTCTGTCCGTGTTTCAGTTCCCTGGAAACGCCTGCCAGAGGAGGTCGGGATGATGCCTATCATATCTAGATTTAAAGTGGCCTTGGACAAACGGTATATATATATATGCAATATCTTGTTTTTGAACATGGCTTGCTGCACTTTGATATTTTTTGGCCAATAAAATTGATTAAATGATTGATATGCCGTAAAACAAAACAATCAAACCAATAATCCATGTGATTAATACAGTATATTCATATAGAATATATATATATATAGAAGGAAAATATTAAGATTAATAATGTATAAAAATCATAGAAAATCTGATCAAGGAAATTGTAAAAAAAAATGGGTATGAACATCACAACATCTTGATTGACATATGACCTGCTTTTACATATTCTAGCCAGTGGTCTTCATGTATCAAGACCCATGTTCATCTTAATTGACATGTTGAATTTCACCCTCTTCATGTTTGGAAACTGTCTTAAAGAAAGATGATGATGATAATTTAAACTTATGATGTATTTTACTTTCTCTGTGAATTTACGAATTCAAGGAATCAAATCACAGGGTTCATCTTTGAACCCCTTGCATTAAATTACCTCGTCTAGATATTCCATGATGACTATCATACCCCACATTTTCTCATTCAACTCTCTGTCCTTTCCAACCAGCTCTTGACACGTGACCAGGGCCAGATTAAAGCCTTTAGATGCTCTACATATTTAAGACTTTGGTGCCCCATATATGTATATTTTTAAATGATGAATCTGTGGTTCATCCATTTCCCCTGATGTCCTAAGCACCTACTCATTTTTCTTAATGGCTAATCCAACTCTGCATGTGACAAATTTCCACCAATCAAAATATAATATTGTAACTATTCTATAGCACTTTACTATAAACATTAACAGAACAATAAAAAGCTAATGTATCCTTGAATATTTTTTTAAATCTCTATAATAATAAAGTTGTAGTTTCTGTCTGCCTGTTTATGAACTCCTCGAAGGGTTTTCGAGATAGTGCCTCATAACCATACATATTCTGAAACTACATTACCCAGGTTACTCGGATAAGTATATTTCATTTTGATCAAAGGCGATACAATATTATTGTAGAGGCTCTCTTCACATTTAACATCCATAAAAAAATATGATGTTTTACTTTATTTTATTAATAATTTGAAAATTATAAAAATTCTAAAAATGATAATAGAAATGCTAATATAAGGTTCAGGGCTTGGAGCAGAACTGCATAGGGGTTCTCATTGATTCTTGGGAAATGCCGGGTGTGCCTAGATGGGGTAAAAGGCTATAAATTTACCAAAGTTTATTTCAATTAATGTCACTTTATTTACAATGTTAAGCAACGTTGAGCCTGGTCAGTATCAGATGGGTGATCATTTGGGAATACCAGCCGCTGTATGTAGGAGGACGTCGACACCTCCCTGCAAGAACTTAGCATCGTCATCTCCCCTAACCGGGATATACATGCGACTGGGGAATGCTTGTGAATTTGATATTCCCTAGAAACTTCCTACTTCGGAGGAAGCCGGTTCAACCTACCCAGGATTAATGTCGTACCAGATACCGGTAGGTATTTTACTTACATGAAACGATGCTGAGTACACGTTTGGACCCCAAATTGAATATCATAAAATGTAAAAAGAATAAGAATAAAAAAGATAATATGGTGTTTATGGTTGAGGCACAAAAAGGCATAGTATTACATAACGAGGCACTCGTGTTTAAATAGGAAAGTTTAAGTGACACTACTTTTAAGGTTCAGAGGTGACTCCAGATGAAACCACGTGATTTCCAGGCAAAGATTTTTTTGTCTCTCTTAGCTGGCAAAATTTCAAAGAGAAAAGACGTGTCCAGGGTACTGTCCCAAATTGTGGGGTAGGTGCGCACAATATAACTAAATGTAGGAAGACGGTCTACCTGTCTCTATTTCTCTCTCTTATCTTCTCTCACCTGTACACAAGTAGCCTGTTGCTATGATGTTTTCTGTGACCGTCTCTCTTTTTAAATAAACCTTTTTAATAAATCAACATCGGCATCTGAGTGGGTTTTTTTTATCCACAGACAAGCAAGATCCTGGTAAGTGAAATTCTAACAATAGGATTCCTCATTCAATCCAGGACAACACTATGTCCTCCTGCTAGCACTATATCAATAGGAAACTCTTGAAATGGGAAATTCAAAAATGTAACATATGAAGGCACCAATAATTGTAGTCAGAGTTGGTGCCCTGGATTCCACTGGGAAAGGTTCACATAGGCTAATTAGAAGTATCCATGGCAGTCCATGTCTTAAGGAAATACGAAAAGATTGTTCTTACAGCCACATCTTACACCCTACAAAGAACTTTGTCTATGTAAAGCATACATACATTTGTGTGTGTATATATATATATATATATATATTATGGATTTTCTTTTGTGTGGAGAATTATGCAGGGAAAATGTCATAGAGCCATTTCTGACCTTAGGTTGCGAGTTGAGACTCTGAAGGAAATTAGTGTACGATAGAGGTCAAAGGAAGAACTATTACAATAAGTATGATACTACTATTACTAATACTACTACTACTACTAATAATAATAATGCAAGCTTTCATATTCTTTGGGGAATGTGGTTATCAAAAACTGACAATCCCAAAATGGTGATAATAAGTAGCTTCCATAGTATTTAATACAAAGTAACAAACCTATGGAAATTCCATGGCTATTTTATAAAGGTAGACTTTAATTTATTTATATATTTTATTGGCGGTGAGGTACCTGTCGCCATAAGGGAATATCGATGAGAATATACAGGTATTTGTGTTTCTTTTTTGTTCTGATTCTTTTTAATTTTTTTTTTTTTAACTAATGAGTCACCACTTATCCTCGAGTAACTTTCGGTCTTTGATAGGAGCTAATGAGAAGACGGATTGCCGGTTTAATAATAAAGAATATTATGAGAGGATTGAAAATTATAAATGGAATCAACAAAGTTTGATTACTTATGGGAACGGTTAATGACAAGTATTTGTTAACATTGGATTTGAAGACGACCGTGTTTCAGTTTACATGGAAGCAGTCCCGTGGTGTGAAATCTTAAAAATAAACTCTATTCTTGAAATTCTGTCTGGCGGTAAGCACATGGAGGGAGAAAGGAAAGTTCTTCTCAGTTATGGTAGTACAACGAGTTCTTGCTGTGAATGTCTTACAAGGAGGAACGAGAGATTGGAGCTCAGTCGGGCATCTTCCATGGAAATTACGATGGAGTAAAAAAAGACTAGAAACATCTCTTCCGTGAGAATGGGGCATTAAAGGACAGAAGAGACCATCCCCCACTAGATTGTGAAGTCGATTTTGTATTCTGTCAAGACAGGAAATAGTTCTCTGAGTGGCACCTCCCTGGATGTGGCAGCGGTACTCCATCTTAGGACGTATTTGATTCTTACACAGATAGAGGATTGCATCAGGAGTCAGGTACTTTCTAAAGCAGTATAGTAATCCAGCCATTTTTCTAGCAGCCTTAGCAACAGATTGGATATATGTCTTCCATTTTAGATCTGGAGTGAAAGTCAGTGCTAGAAGCTTATCAAAAGAAGGGGCTTCCTCAACTGGAGCATTTGTGATCAAAGTGAAGAAGTTTGGTTTTTAGAAGTGTTAAAAGTTACAAGCCACTTTTTCCCCCGTTGCACTACATGACCCAGTTCTGGACAGAGAGTATCAGCAAGATCTTTAGCACCAATGCTCTTCAAAGTGCTGCCCATCAACAACTACTTTTATAGACCTATCAGAGAGAAAGGATTTGATTGTTGCAAAGACACTGCCAGATATTCCATAGTTAACAAGTTTGTGAAGCAACCCTTTGTACCAAACCCTACCAAAGGCTTTTTATATATCCATTGCCTTACAAATAAAGCCCTCATCAAGAGATTCACTGATCCTATGCGATATTACAGTCAGCACATCAGTAGTTGATCTTGCAGGACGAAATCTATATTGCTTCTCACTAAGTAAACTGCTTTTGCTGAAGGGATTAATAACTTCTTGATTTATCACAGATTCAAACAACTTACTCATGATGCACAGGAGACTGATCACCAGTATTTTTAAATACTGGGAAAACCAACAAAGATTTCCAAAGAGATGGAAAGCATTTCTCCTTTAAGCAACAATTGAATAACTATGTAAAGATAAGAGCAAGTTCTGGCAGCACATTTTTAAGCACAATGACTGGAATGTTGTCAGGACCAATTACCTTGCTGGCATCAAGGTTCTTAATAGGTTTAGCAACATCCGGGACAAATATATGTATATCAGCATATTGTCAGTCATAAGTGGCCCTAATCGCGAAGGGTGGAATTTGAATCAAAGTTATTTGCAAAAAGTTTGGCTTTGTCAGACGACGAGGAAATCACCTCTGACCTATTAAACCATTATAATTGACTGTTGCCTTTAAACTTGAATTCAAACCAGAAATCAGTTTCTACTCAACAGTTTAAAGGCTTCAAAATCACTTTAGAATTTAGATGTAATAAACCAATCGGCCATTATAATCCATTATTAACAGATGAAAAAAATAACCTGGCATCTGTTTATGCTAGAAATTTGAAAGTTAGTTTTAAGCCTTCATACTGTCAATCAAGAATTAATTCCTCGCTTAAATAAAAGTTTAAAGGCAAATGTCAAATATTATGGTTCAGTTGTGCTTCTAAACCAAAAGAAAACATAAATTTATCAAATAACCGAATTTTTTTAACACAGTTATTTTGGCTATTATCACTTGAAAAGAATCCTCTTTTTCTTTTAAGGTCCGAACCGGGATCAAACTTTCACAAAGGGCTTCCACTCTTCTTTTTACCTCCTTTGCATGAAATTTAATTAAACTTAATACAGCCCACATTTGGACCCCTTTCGGCTGACAGCTGTGTTCCAAAATCCATAATGATCTATTAATTAGTTTAGGAGTGAATCCTCTACATACAAATATATAAACATACCTAACTTTATAAAGATAGAGATATTGATTCAGCATCTTCCTAGCAATGTGATGTATATCTGTAAAGTTTATATGAGCAAAGACCTTTGCAAAAGTTACAAAGTATGTTAGAAATAAGAGTTCACAGGGGAAGGCCAAGGAAAGCATGGAAGGGAGTGATGAAAATGGACTTGAGAGAAAGAGGGATGAATAAAGACCTGGCCAGAGTTAGGTTAGTTTGGAAGTCAATTTATAAAAGCCGTCCAATGCATGCCAGCATGTAAAACGGGCATGAAACTGATTATGATGGTCTATTTCTTCCTCTTTGGTCTTTGGTTTCTGCTGATTATATAGAAAGCATGAAAGTTATTGGGTCAGTAGATGTAGAACAGTTAAGGTAGCAGGTCCAGTTCACATGGGCAGGCCAAGAAAAACATGGGAAGAAAGTGATAAAGATGGACTTAAGAGAAAGAGGGATGAATAAAGACCTGGCCAGAGTTAGGTTAGTTTGGAAGTCAATTTCTTAAAGCCGTTCAACGCATGTCAGAATGTAAAACGAACTTTAAACTGTTGCTGCTGGTGGTGATGCTGATGATGATGATGAGGAGGAAGAATGAGTAAAAGAAACTCAGAAGAAGAAGAAACCTAGAAGAAAAAGAAGGCCTAAGAGAAAAAGAAGAAGAAATAAACAAAATGACAGATGAAGATTTCACACCACTGCAATAATGAATGCTACGTAAATATTTCATTTTTCCATATACTTTTATAATCTACTGACTATATTTTTTGACTTTTTTTTTTTAGTATTTGATCAGGAGGATACGTCCAAATATATCTGTTAACGTGATGTGATAGGTCACCAAAAAATATATTGTTTACATGAATATGGCAAAATTTGTGATTAATAGCGGTTACTGTTTATCCTGAATTTGCATATTAACTAGTCCTGATACTTCACAATTCATAAAAGACATTCTAAGAACAGGCCCTGAGAGACAGACCGCTTTGATGTTCCAGCGCATCTCCCTAGCTATCATCCGAGGCAACGCCATGTCTTTTATGACGTCGTCCCGTAACGTTTAAGTCTGGATGAAGAAAACAGAATTTGCCCTCAAGTGGAGACAAGTAAATAGGGACTTACACGTTTTTTTTTAAATTTTATTATTCTTTAATTATTGGTGAATAAATTTAGTTATTAAATAACAGAGAGATGAGAATAGTTGTCCGAATAATAGAGCTAAAATAATGTTATTATAATTGAATAAAATAGCCTACTAATTAAAACCCGCTCCACCTGTATCGCTATTAAGCCCCACACAATGATCACTTCAAAAGTAGAGCTTCATGTCCCACCTTATGTAAAAACAACTAACACTAGTTTCTCAATGCTATCACTCACACACACTCACTATCTAACCCTTTGACAAGAGGTTCAACGTTGTCTGGCTGTCCTTATGCTAAGTCTCCAATGCTCACAATTGTGGGGATTGACTGTGTCCATTTGCCACTGTCTACGGTCTTGCCTGATGGTTTCTTTCCATGTCTTCCTAGAGCGCCCATCTTTCTTTTTGCTGTCCAGCCTTAGGTGTCAATTAAATGACCGTTTTCTGGAAGTTGAAGGTTCAATCCTCACAACAGGCGATGCTAACTAAGAATAACATTAAAAAAAACATAACACTTCTACCCAGTCATGGCTGACAAAACGAGAACAATCTACCCTCCCGAATTAAATAAAGGGCTCAGTTCAAAATTCTATAAAGATTCCCAAGTTTGAAAAGATGCACCTGAAGAAGGTCGGAGGTTACATCAGCTGAAACATTGTGAGAATAGCAACCAAGATGAGAATAGTAGTCTGAATAATCGAAATAATACAAATCAATCATAATCTAAAAAAATTCCCAAACATAATTTCTTTATCATGTGTATTTTCTTGATCATGGAGTGTTGAGGGTCAGCAAGGTTATCAGCTGGAAGCCTTTGTGATTGTTTTCATTTGGGGATGCTTGAAGGAAAAGGTTTTCTGACATTGTCTTTGAACTCTGATCCTTTCTTTGAAATCATCAAGAGAGGAAGTCGATGCAATTCCACTTGAGATGACACTAAAGATCATGGAAAACTGCTGGGGCCGACTCAACGACTGGCATTTGTCTGATATCATTTTTAAACCCATTAAAATAAAACTATTTTTAAAAGAAAGGATCAGAGAGGAAGTCAAGGCTATGATTTGAATTATTCGGACTACTATCTCATCTTGGTTGTTATTTTCACAACGTTTTTGCCGATGTAACTTTTGACCTTGTTCCGGTGCATCTTTTAGAACTTGAGGAATTTTTATGTCGAACTTGAGAACCTATATGGAATTTTAAACTGAACACTTTATTTAATCTATGGGGGTAGATTGTCCTTGATCCATCAGCCATGACAGAGTAGAAGTCTTACTTTTATGTTATTGTTAATTATTATCACCTGTAGTAAGGATTGAACCATTAACCTTTATTACAGTGCTCGGGGGGTTGAAGTTTTAATACTTATTACAGGCGATAATAACTAAGAATAACATAATAACACTTCTACCTTTTTTTATGTAAATCGCTCCAGACAAGGCATGAAGCCACTTGATGTAAAGAGTTTAAAAAAAGACTACTTCAAGGTCAAAAACAAGCCAACAATAAGTGTTAGATGGATAAATTCCTGAACTGAAACTGAAATTATCCCCTCTTTGTCAGAAACATCGCTCATAGAATGTGAGAACTAAAGGACAAAATAAGGGAAGCGAGAGTTACAAAGCTGACGAAAGTAAACCCAGGGTCCACTTTCAACTCTACTAATAGATATGGTCATGGCTGACAGAACAAGAACAAGGTACCACTGTAGATTAAATTATAGGTTAAGTTCGAAATTTTATATAGATTCCTGAGTTTGACTATTAGGTTCTAAAGTTCAAAAGATACACCCGAAGAAGGCCGGAGGTTACATCGGCCAAAAACATTGTGAAGATAACACCCAATATGCGAATAGTAGTCCAAATAATCGATCCTAATCTCAAAGATTCCCAAACATATCCAATTTCGTTCTAAATAGTTATTCTTTTTATTTTTTATCCATTAAAAATCTGAGAAATCTTAATGTTCCATCATTTAATATATGAGCAATGCCGGGTAACTCCACTAGTTTTGTATAAGTGTCGTAGATCTTGTGGTGAGTTTTGCTATTCAGACGATCGATTTTTCCTTTACAAATCGATCGGTTCGATTCATAGGAGGAATCTTGGCAAATAATTTTTCAGCGGTTTTGTTGTTTGTAGAGGTGATTGCTTACGACTATCACATGAGCCTTGCGATGAGGAGAGCGAAAGAAAAAAAAAAGGAACTGCTATCTTCCTGTGACTTTGTTGTGTAAGGCTGGAGACACTGGGCTGTTTGCTCTCGTGATGTTGATCGATGGGGTGTTAGCATTTTGTAAATAGAACCAATGGCGGTGCTAGAGGCTCATGCCCCCTCTCAATCTATGAGATGGGTGCCCACTAGGAAACTGCTGCGTTAATTATTTGTTTTACCCCCCCCCCCCCCCAAAAAAAAAATATATATATATATATCAGACAATCATACAATTATAATACGATTTTCAACATTCATTCCTTAAATGATATATTTTATAAGTAATTCAAATTTTAAAATTTAATTCTTTTCAAAAGAGTGAAAGTTTGATGGAATTTAAGTTTGGTCCAGATGAGTAAATGAGCAGTAACGTTTTTTGGTTCATTTATTTTTTTACTGTTAAAAGCGACTCTATATAAATTGTGTCTGACAACATTTTAATCAAGGGGATAAAAAACGAAAATTAGGAGGCCTCCAGAATACTGCTGAAATAATCCTATCCGGGTTAACCCAGCTTATCTGCCCTTGGTCGGGGGGGGGGGGTAGGTAAGCATCAGCTTTGAATAAAAAAAACTCCTCCATATAATAAAGAATATATCTGCCAATGTATATCTGATAAATTAATAAATGTCTAACAATGTTATTTAATGAAACGTTTTGCAAAGTAGATTGATATATGAAACAAGAAGTGTTTCATATATATATATATATATATATATATATATATATATGACTTATTCACTAAGAAAAATGTGACCGTTTGGTCACACATTGAGCTCTGGTTAGATTGTTTGAATCGGGGAAAAAGTGAGTTTGCAAAGCCAGTTAAATATTTTTTAAATAAAAAGAAAAAATCCAAAATTAGTCTTTCGTTCACTATATCTTACTCGCTCTCTGTTTCTCTCCAGCTAGGGATTAAATCGTATACTGGTGGTGATATTTCCTAATTTTTTAAATATTTTTTTATAATAGACTATTCTAATCTTTTTTATACATAGTTTTATTATCTTTGACTGTTGATAAACGTAGAGTTCAGCCTAATCTTTTTGAATCAGGAAAAAAGTGAGTTTGCAAAACCAGTTAAATATAAACAGACAAAATCCAAAATAAGCCTCTTTCTCCTTGTTATATATATATATATATATATATATAACATATTTCTCTCCCTTTCTCTTTCTTCATTTTCAACTACGGGTTAAATAGTATTACTGTCTGTGGTTATATAACCTTTTGTTTTTAATGAACTATTCTTTCATTTTTCTTTCATTTGTTTATTACTTTTGGTTCTTAATAAAGAGAGAGAGAATGACAAAATTGAGAGTAAAACATAGACGATAAAAGTAAAACAGAGACTTAGTAAGAGATTTGTGACTTAGTGAGGAAATTGCAAATTACGGCTAATTAGAACAATTAAAATGGATATTTTAAAAACATACCTCAATCCCAAAACCAAGAAATATTTTAACATGTATTTTGTGTGATTAAAATATATATATAGTGAAAAAGCCTTGGTCTATGACCGAATCAGTGATGTACAAGAGAGGTATGAAAAGCATAAAAATTTGCACCAATTTTTTATAAATATAGGGGACAAAAATGTGATCCGTTGAGTCATCCATCAAGCTTGGGTTAGATTGTTTGAATCAAGAAACTTTTTATAAGCCAATTAAAGTTTTTGAAATACAAAGATAAAATCGTAAATTATTCTCTTTCTGTTCGCTATATATCCCTCTCATTTTTATTCTGTTGTTCTCTCCAGCTATGGGTTAAATAGTATTAATATTTGTGGAGATATTCCTTATTGGTTACAATGGAATATTCACACTTTCTGTTTTATTGTTATTTTAATGTTACTTTTGACACAGACAGACAGACAGACAGACAGACAGACAGACAGACAGACATACTGTATAAAATAAGAGTGGAGGGTTAAACAACAGACAGTGAGAGAGGGTGAGAGTAACAGACAGAAACTTAGTAAGAGATGAGTGACTTGGTGAGTAAATTGCACATAACTCAATCCCAAAACCAAGAAATATTTTAACTTGCATTTTGTCTGATTAAAATATATATAGGGAAAAAGCATTATGAAACAAACTTTGATTAACTCGGTTTTAGTATAATAACAGATAATGGGTTGTCTCGAAAGTTTTGATCAATTTTAATAATTATACACATACATTTCAATTAGACATTTGGTGTTTATACAGATAAGGGCACATATGACAAACGCATTTTCAAATAAAAACTATTGTTTATACTTACGTATCAGGCAAAAATAAGTATCCTCACCAAAAATTAGGAAAAATTATCGAGTAGAATTTTAATTAAAAATAAAAATCAGTTTTATCATATTTTGCCCACCACCATTCATTTATTACTTGTTCATATGACAGACTGAGTTATGTCCCTTTGACATCGCTCTAATTAATGGGAGATCAGTAAAATACGATAAAACTGATTTTTATTTTTTATTAAAATTCTACTCGATAATTTTGGCTAATTTTTTTATGTAGATATCTATTTTTGCCTGATACATAAGTATATCAAAGAGTTTTCCGGTTAATTTATTTTCACCTGTATAACTGCGTTTTTCATATGTACCCTCATCTGTATAAGTACCATAAATTGTAAAAAAAATATTGGTACAACTGACGTAAAATTTGATAAATTTGATAAGTTTGGAGAGTGTGGATTCACCCGTTAATTCTCATTACTTTCAGGTCTACTCCGACAGAGTAATAGTATTTGTCAGGGTTTCAACTCTGGGTTAAATAAAACATGAATTTGTATGAATCAGGACGGAACGACTTTTGACCATTTCGATTCTGTTGTTGGACGTTGGTTTCTGTCTAGAATCAGGCGCTTACAATTTGTCTTGAGTATGACATAAAACGGAATCTGGTGATGAGGCCCCAATTTGGGGGCAGCGTTTAACCGTCAGTTCGCATTACTCGATTCTGATATTAGTGAAATTATCTGTTAATTATAGTTTCAAAATATACACCAACAAAAATTATTCTACAAACCACCCATATACAAAGTGTATATCTTTCTTTCTATATAAATAAAACGCAATGTCTGTGTGTATATGTTATATATGTGTGTGTGTGATGTTTGTGTGTGTGTGTGTGATGTTTGTGTGTTCCCTATTGAAAGAAAAGTTAGAGAATCTACATAAAATCTAAAAGTGTGTTCTTATGTAAAATTTTCAAGTTTGACAGAAAGATTCCCAAGTTTGATAAGATGCACCTGAAAAAGGTCGGAGGTTACATCGGCCGAAACGTTGCGGGAATAACATCCAAGATGAGAATAGTAGTCCGAATAATACAAATTATAAATCCTCATCTGAAAAATTCGGAAACATGATTGCATAATAATGTTGATGTGCTGTTTCTCATTAGATCATCAACGTGACGTTGAGTGTATGACTAGGAACTGATTGTGAATTTAATATTCCCTAGAAACTTCCATACACCTAGATGAATGCTGCACCAGGAGAGGACAAGATACATGTAGTTTCAGCTGAAATGACAAGGTTTGACATGTCGTAACACCGAACAGCTAATTCGTAGTGTCAAAGAAAGTGAAAAATAATTATTGGATCTGCACTGAAATCTACTGTACTAACAACATTGTATCGGCACAATTAAATGAGTAAACGGCACCAAAATTAAATGGCTTCTTCTGTGGATCACAACTCTTTTTTAATTTGTTTTTATTTTGATTAAAAATGTATTTTATTTATTTTATTTTAATTTATCTATTAATTTATTTATTTGTCTTATTTATTTCTTTATTATTTTATTCATTTTATTTTTTATTTATTTTATTTTTATTTATTATTAATTTTAATTATTCGTATTTTATTACTTTTTTAATTTTTTTAATTATTTAATATTTTTAATTTATTTTTATTTTTATTAAAAATGTATTTTATTGATGTTTATTTATATTTATTTATTTAAATTTTTATTTATTTTTATTTTTAAAAATCTTTATTTATTTATTTTTTGTTTTGGTGATCCATCAAATTCTATGAAAATCAGTTGATCAGTTATTGCATAATACCACAAACAAATGGGAAAATGACAATAAAAGCATTCCCAGAAGTAATTGGTTGAAACCAACATAAATCTTTATTTTAAATGTAAAAATGTTCCTTTTTTTATTAATATTAAATACTAACCATGAAAAATTATAAAAAAAGTTTTTGTAGTTTTTGCTACAATCTAACCTGTACACTTTCTAACACACACGCGCACACATCGAGCCACTATTGTGAGCACTGATGAACCCCCAGAACCCAAAGCTTAATTGGATACATCAACATCAAGAAACAAAAGCCAGTAAAAAAAAACTTCCATCATAAAATTGGACAAATATTTTAGACAAGACTGTCTTACAAATGAGAGAGAAACACTAAACAAGCATGCCACAGAAATAGTCCAAAAGAGCTGCCAGAAACGAGGACTAATCTAACCCATACATTTTCTAACAACAGAAACGGTCCGTAAGTGTACCAAAGTTTTTGTTTTGAAAAAATGATCAGTAAGGTGAATAAAATCTTGGTTGCTGGAATGTAGCATAATATTCTTTATTTATATATGCTCTGTTGTTATATGTTAACAATCATCGAGCTTTTACCTTGAACAGGATAATTTTTAAAAAAATAGAAGGTATATGAAAAAACATATATTTTCCCACATCTCTATCTCTCATTATATATATATATATGTATGTATATATATATATATATATTCAGATACCTCCAATTTTTGTGAAATTTTAACAATAGGTATTAGACATCGATTAATTAATATTCCCCTAAATTTCAATTTCTTTAAAATATTTTAAAGGTTTTTTTAAGGGGCATAATATGGGTACAACCTCCCATTTAAAAATTCAAATATATCAGATTTGCCTTGAATTTGATTTATTGTCATTAGACAACAATGAGGCAAGATTCCCTGAATTTCTTTTTTTTTAAGACCCTTTAACCTAAGCCCTAAATTTGAAGATATTTTCTAGAATCAAAATCATATAATGGATTTTGATCAAAATTGAAATAAACAATCGAGACATAATATTTAGTATCATTATATCTTTATTTTAATCTTCGTCAGGTGAAGTAAAATGGTGTAAATGGTGTTCTGCTGGAGATTTTATTTTTACTCGTCATTTTCTTTTTGTATATATATATATGGTGGAGAAAGAGAGAGAGA
>OY744525.1:45577147-45717147 GCA_963556195.1 Sepiola atlantica | reverse complement strand
TTCCTGGACCAATGACTACATGCCCCCCCCCGTCCCCGCAGTTTCGTCTTCCTTTTTAATTTTGTCCAGAATGAGAGGGGAGGGGAGGCAGACGGTAACCAACTGTGTTTTCTTTTTTAATAATATTTGTAAAACCGGGTCCTTGCATTTGTAATAATAAAACAAAATGAACACAAGGTTGTAAGTGTTTTTTCCGAAAATTAGAAATGCTGCAATAACAGGCTACTGTATCTGCATTAGCTTCTCAAAAGTTTCAAGGGGGAAAGGGGGCGCATACCTAATGGCTTATCTAGGGTGTCTCTTACACTGACTAACTGCACGGCCCATTAATCATCATCATATTCGGTTTAACCTCTGTTTTGCATGTTGGTATGCATCAGACAGCCTTTAAAAATTGACTTTCAAACTAACCTATCTCTGGCCAGGTCTTTATTTATCCCCCTTTCTCTCAAGTCCATCTTATCATTTCCTCCCATATTTTCCTTGTTATTCCCGTGTAAACTGAACCTACTACCTCAACTGTTCTACATCTACTAACCCAAGAACTCTCGTCCATTATTTCAACGTGGTCATACCATTCGAAGTCTACTCTTCTGCATACATCTCCCTATATTGTCCAGATTTAATCTTCCTCTGTGATCATCAGATCTAAACCCAGCTTTAACACTCACATTATGCATCCATCATATCATTTCTCTCCGTGCAACGCATGTCCTCAACTTTCATTGGCCAGGTTTCACTTCCATACATCATCAAACTGTGTAGACATGTCTGATAGACTCTTCCTTTAGTATTAATCTTGGAAGTTTCCTGAACTTACTCGATCCACTCCTAACTCTTGCAATCATCTTAGCACCTGCTCCACCCTGTGCTCCAATGGTATCAGCAAGGTAACTAAACTTCTGAATAAACTCAATAGCTTCACCATGCAAATATACTTTCTCCACATCTGAGTTCTCATCCATCTTCATTGTTTTACATTTCTTATACCCAAACTGGTTATCATCTCTCAATCTACCTGTAATTCTACTGCACTTTGAAATTCAAAATAAAATTACTCAAATTATACGAATAAAATTTTCAAGTGTAACTGTTTTGAATATACGATTCTTATGGTTAGCTTTGGGGTGAACTATTTCTTTTGGCGGTATTTTTATATTTTTGTAACATTTGATGATGCATTAATTTAAGAAAAATCCTGGCACGGAACTTTATGGACACCGTATAAAATAAATCAGGACAAAAGACAAGAGAACAGGAAGAGATTAGACGGACGATGTTTACTGTCTGTTGCTTGGGCTGAGATAAAATGTCTTCCAAGTAATATCTCATGAACTGTGCTTAATTTCCCTGTTTCACAAGAACTTAAATAGACAAATAAAATTATAAGATTCAATTCTTTGACTTTCAATCAATGAAAATAATCAAGTAAAAAAGAAAGAAACAAAGAAACAGAGGTGACAAGTTAGCTGACGAAAAGTCGACTCCCGCGTTTGTTTAAAAAAAAAAAAAAAAAAAAGAAGAAATTTTGACATCTGCCAAAATTGGTAACTCCTGATTCCCCTCATTCTCAAGTCAGGAGTTCGCTGAAAAAAAAATGACTGTTGATTTGCTTTAAAAAAAAAAACCCAAATACTCCGAAATTGATGATTCTTGATTCAACCCCCCCCCCACCTCCACAAAAATACTGCAGAGTTAACGTTAATAAGAAAATAAGATTGCATGTCTGAATAAAAGAGACTCATTGTCAGCAACATTTTGAGTTCTTGTTCCTCTGTTTAGATGATTACCAACATCATATATCTTCTATTCTCTTTATATATATATATATATATATATATATATATATATATATATATATATATATATATATATATATATAAAGTGATCTTGTATAATTTTCAAAGTCATACCTAAATAACAATCCATCGGATTTGAACTAGCCCACTTTTTCGTTTCCCTTTTCAACCATGTTATATGCACTAAAATATTTTATTTTGCTTTAGTTTCCTTTTGAAAATACTTATTCCGACCAAGAAAACTTTTCAAGTGGATTTTTTTCTTATTCACTGATTCTTCTTAAACATTAAAAGGGAGGAAACTTTTAATTCATATATCGCTGGTTGTAAATTCCTTCGTTCATTATAATGAAAGGGAGGTAAGAACGATTTTTTTCCAGAAAAGTAGCTTCTCTTGAAAGCGTTTAAAAATCTTAGCAATTTAAAAGCAATATTAAAAGATTTAAAGTTTCTGAAGCTATTTACGTCCAAACTCTATATAAATAGGGATTAAAACATTATTGTAATAAAATGAGCTATTGTTTTATAACAATTTAGCTCATTTAATAGTTTAGTAATGAAACAATACCGTGATAATTAAATTTAACTTTAAAAATTCTATTCAAAAATAGCAAAATAATACTTTTGTAAAATTGTTTTTTTAAATAGACATTCTCAGGCAACATGAAGTGGAATAAGTACATAGAAGATGCTGTCAAGTCTGCTGCAAAGAAGGTGGGCTCCCTCTACCGGGCTAGAAAACTTCTCACATCAGCCAGTATCCTATATCTGTATAAAGTCACCGTTCACCTGTGCATTAAGTATTGTTGCCGTATCTAGGTTGGTGCACCAACCACTAGCCTCTCCCATTTGAACAGGGTGCAAAAAAGAATTCCTAACCTAATAGGTCCAACACTGTCTGCCAACCTTCATCCCCTGTCGCATCATTGCAGTGTTGCATCCCTGTGCTTGTTTTATAAGTACTTCCACGGAATATGCTCTGATGAACTTTCTGCACTTGTACCCCCTCAACGAAAATACTCCTGACCCACCTGACAAGCAGCAAAATCCCACCTCTTCGCTGTAGAGGTCACTAGATGCCGAAAGATTTGCTATTCTAATAGCTTCTTTCCTCAAACTGCTAGCCTTTGGAATCCCCCCCTGCTCCCTGTCTCACCAACCGTACCAACATATAAAAATTTAAATGTAATGTAAATAAGCATCTGGCTGCTCGACTTTCCACCCAAGTTGTCCCCTATAAATCTGACCCTATCACAGTATCGCTTACACTTTAGTGGTATTGTGCCTTGTTTGGGGCGAACAAAAGTAAAAAGAAATTTTTTTAAGCATAATTGAAAAATAAAAATAAAGCTATAAAGACTCCCGGGTGGCACCAGTAGAGTTAATTTTATATATAAAGTAAAGTCGTTTCCATTATTTCCTTAACTTAAATAGTTTTGTAAATAAAAGGTACATACTTAAAACTGTTCCATCCATTTTTATATTTAATCCTGATGAATATTTTATTATTTTTTAGTCATAAGTAAAGGAAGTGGGAGGAGTTTTCACCCCCTAATTAAGATTTACCCCTACTCTACCCATGGCACCAAGAAAAAAAAAAGAATAAGACAAATTATTAAAGATTCACCAGTGAAAAGAGGGAAATAACTTTTTGATTCGTCCTTTTTTCTTTCTTTCGTTGTCTTTGGCTGATAGAGGAAATGAAAAATAAAAGTTGAGAGGGGGAGAGAGAGAGGGGGAGGAAGGAAAACAGAAAGAATGCTACCTATTCTTGTTTTAACCAAAATTTGACTTTGAGTAGCTTAATCGGGGCATAAGTAGTTTCACTTTGGTTTTGTCCTAAAATTAACTTAGATATTTTAAATTACAACATTATGCAGAGTTTCACGTTTTATTTCTATTATTTTCTGTAATTAATGTATCTTATGGAAATTCGGACCCTGAGTGATACTGTGTAGCCTTGCTAGTAAATTATATACCACAATGCTACAAGCATAAGTAAGAAAATATTAAAAAAATAAAAACATCGCCTCCCCTCCAATTATTCTGATGGTTAACCATAGGGAAATAGGACAATTAAATAAGCTTTTATCTATTTGTATCTTTGTCTTTGATCTTCAATGCCATAACCAAAGTTTGCTATGAAAATATCCCAAACCTTTGTCCTGGTAAGTAAAAACATCAAGAATCAATAAAATAACATTTTCTGAATAATGATAATAATAATGATAATAATAATAATAATCCCATACTCTGACAGTATAAGAAAATCCTTTAATCTGTCAGCCTTTCCCTCGCCCACACAAAAAAAAACATGGTGGCACCAACATCGGTTGAAAGCACCATCCAGACCTCCGCTAGAAAGGTACGGAGAGTACCTTGGAATCCTGAGGAGGCTAGTTATCACTCAAATTCCAGAAAAAACGATCAGTCATTACCAACGAGAATTCAATCGTAAATGGCTGTTGTAAGAATGCAAAGTGATTTGCAATGGCGATTGAAAGAAGCAGAGAGTACTGGAAATCTGAGGAGACTTGTTATCATTCAGATTCCAGGGAACATTATTAATAAGCAGTTACGCATGCGAACTAGTGAGAGAATAATAATGACTCGTTTATATTTTATTAGTATCAAGTATTTTTGTTTTTGTTTGTTAGAAATCAAAATACATCAATTTGATCTATTGACATACATTCCGGGTGCCTCTCCATTGCCATTATTTAGGGGAATGCTTGGAGCCTGCAAATGGCCTGCGAAGCCAGCAGAACATTCAATTAAAAATCCTGGCTTTTAAAATTTGGCGGTTGAAACAGATTATTTAGAATAGAGTTAGGGTTAGGACAGCAACAAATTAAATTTTTACTTTTTAACGTGTATAAAATTGAACTTTTATATCAATTTTTTTTAACATACAGTGACTATTTTCTTTTTGATAATTTCTGACACTTAAATCATTCGGTAGTATGTTTTAACTTCTTTTTCTTTTTAAAATTTCTAAAATTCTGTTATGAAATAATAAAATTAAAAAAAAAAATTAAACTAAATTTTTATAATAATATTTTGACCCCACAATTTTTTAAGTACACACTTTGTTTTGTTTTGTTTTTCTACAAAAGAAATACAATGTTTATGATCTGTATAATTCTGCAGATCTTGGATGTGTACCTAGGTGGGACGACTCTGACACAACATTTACTTACTTGATTGTTACTGAAATGCAAGAAATAGTACCTTGGTAAGAAGAAGAACCTGTATTTTGCTTTTGCGGATCTAGAGAAAGCAGTGGCAAGAGATGTTGTTTGGTGGGCTTTGCATTAACTAGAGGCAAATGAGTTGGTGAAGGTTGTTCAAGCAATGTATAGAAATGCTCAAAGTCGTGTTAGAATTAACAGCACATATAGTGACAGCTTTAATGTTAAAGTAGGAGTACATCAGGGTTCTGTACTGAGTCTTTACCTTTTCATTTGTGTCTTAGAAGCATTGTCCAGAGAGCTCCGTACGGATTGTCCGGAAACGATGCCGGATGTGGCCCGCGAAGGCTTAGCGTCCAGGGAGTTTCGTGCAGGTTGTCTGGAAGAGTTGCTGTATGCTGATGATTTAGTAGTTGCCTGTGAAACAATGGAAGGTCTATTTGTTAAGTTACTTGTTAAGTGACTTTAGAGAATGCAATGGAAAGTCAAGGTCTGAGAGTGAATGTTACCAAGACCAAAGTGATGATCAGTTGTTGTAGTGTTGGAAAGTCCCCCTACTCAGTTTGTGGGAAGAGAGCATGGTGCAACTTAATTTATTGTGGTACTTGTATTTTGAGAGGGGGAGAAGATTATGCTGAAACCAATTGACCACTTAAAGCAGCTGCCAATAGAAATATATCATCATCATCATCATCAACCGGTTTATTTGTTGAATCAGGCCACAATTAATCCTCTGATGAGGGTGGGGCCTGATTGTCTAGTCTCGAAATCTAAGTCTTCCTCTCCACTCCTGTCTTTGGCAAGGTTTGATGGAATCCATACCCATGGCCTTCCTATCACGTTTGACTACGTCCTCCCAAGTCAACTTGGGTCTGCCAGTGGTGATGTTCTCTGCTGGCACATTCAACTTTCGGACTTTGTTTTTATTCGATTGTTTTCAAAACATTTTTTTTAGTGATAGTGAAAACCTTTTTTCTTGGAAATGGATTAACTTCTGGAAATTCATTCCGCTAATTTAATAGGTGGCATATTAATTCTGCTAATCTTATCAACAGCTATGGAAAAAATCGTGGATGACGTTATGCCAGCCGCTGAATTATGTGTTATGAACATAAACTTGGAAGAATTATTCACTATTATTTAAAAAAATGTTTTGAAAACAATCGAATAAAAACAAATAAATTATTTTTCAAATAGTCTGTATTATGTTAATTATTAGAAAAGTCTGAAATTAATATGAAAAAAAGGAAAGTCTGAAATTAATATGAATAAAAAAAATTGTTGTATCACTTTCAGGTATCCGTAGACACTTTCTTCAAGCTTTTTCCACCGGAAGCCAGCGTTCCTCCTTGTTATGCGCATCTGCCACAACAGATGATATATACAACTGTGAAATTACCACAGTTGTATTTTTTTTAAATATCTTTTTATTGTATAGATCTACAAACGAACTTACGGTCAGTATGTATACTTTCTCCTTGATTTAAGATATTCTTTCATCATTTTTTCTTTTCTTTTTTTTTTTCAAACTACCTTCAGGTGTTTTTTTATTATTATTATTCGGATGCAAACATCGTTTTTGAAATACAAGTTGAGGATTAGGAACAGATTATCCGACGCAATAAAAACAAAATAGGCAAAAGTTAAGAGGTAAATTGAAAACTAATAAAATTGTCTGACTCCAAAAAATTTTGCTGCCCCCACCACCTCCAGAACAAAGCAAAAAAAGAGCAAAAGGCAACGCAATTACAATCACATTTTGACTTATCGCGGTACAAACGTGATTCTTCCTACGAACAGTTTATTTTGGGTCCGCTGCTAATTTACCTTCATGACAGCGAATGTTGTTCGAATGAAGATAAATTCAGCACGATGTTGTCTCGGTGTCGACGAATATTCACGTCTCCGATAATTAATGAAACTTTCTTTTACTATTGCTTTTTTCTTCATTTTTGTCATGCCAATAGGTGAAGTAATTGAGTAAATGAAATTAAGAAAATTGTCAACAAATTAATTGTTTGTCAAAGAAACTAATAGTGTAACAAATGGGGCCTCAGGGGGGGGGGGGCTTCACTCCCCCTGGGGAACTAAAATTACAGTCAGAAAAGAAAACTGCTGGTACATTTTTTTATAAAAGAAATTTTCTTTACTTTTTTTTTTTTTTTTTTTTTTAAATGTTCATTGCCGCAAATCATAATTTACTTGATAATTGCTCATGTTACGACCACAGGGAAAATATTTGAGAACTATAAGTATATATTTACCCCCTGTATCACATAACGAGGGCCGTGTTTGAATGGAAAAGTCTGAGTGACACCTGAAAGTTAAAAGGTGAACCCCGAACAGAAGTTAATGAAATCACATGACTTCAGGTAATGGGGCGCAAGAAATGGATATTTTCAATGATTTGAGAAAGGAGAAAGATTCTAATCAGTAATAAAAAATAAAAGGAATATTTGTGGACGAAACGAACGGCTGATAAATAAAATCTGATAAATAAAGTTTGCCACAAGTGACAAATATATACTAGTAGAATACATGTCACAGGACGGGTATAAGTAATCAAGGGGGGTGCGAGAGCGCTCTATCCCTTAATAGACTTCAAAAATGGCCTATGCTAGAAATCTCATTTCTTTGATCAATCATAACTCAAAAACCAATAAACCAAATTAGTTAAACTTTGCACAAAATTTTTATTTGATAGGTTTTATAAGTGTGTAGAATTTCAGCATCATTAGTCAAGGCAACACAGAGATCCAGAAAGGTCAGGCATTATTTTGTGTTATCCGTGTGTACGTACGTACCACCCTGTATCTCATCAACTATTTGATGGATTCAGCTGATTTTTGGAAGATATAGAAGTTCTAGGGTCTAGTTGATGGCATTTTAATTTCAGTTTACCATATACCTTAGTTTTCCAGAAAATTCCAAAAAACCTTAAAAATGACCATTGTATTGAGGCATAGCTTTTACAAAAGTAGTGACATTCCATGATAAATGCCAGTATACTGAAATCAAATGCCCTTAATAGGGTTAAGATGAAAATTCATATACACTAAATGTACAAAAGCAAGGAAATTCCCAAATTTTTACACTCTTATTGTCATTAAGGGTATGCGAGCACAACAGGGCTATGTATTTTACTGGTAGGAATTTTTCTTCAGCGCACCTCACACACTTCATCCACTCATGCATAGAGATTTATACTGTAGTGATGTGATAATGAAATGGTTTGGTTGATATGTAGTCATACCCTTAATGACAATAAAAGTGTAAAAATTTGGGAATTTCCTTGCTTTTGTACATTTAGTGTATATGAATTTTCATCTTAACCCTATTAAGGGCATATGATTACAGTATACTGGCATTTATCATGGAATAAATATAGCATTTGTTTTAAATTTTAATGTTTGTTCTTTATTTAGAGTACGGTACAGTTTCTTTTGGTGGCACCCCCAAAAATGGTAAAGTTTACAAAAAAAAATAAATATGTCCATGTTACTCACCTTGTTGTCTAGAATACCTATTCCACAATTCATAATGATAAGTTTAATAGCTTAGGAGTTTTACATATTGACGCACACACCAATACTTTTAAAAATGTATTACTTAATATAATCAAAATTTGACAGAGCAATTTTTTTCTCTGTTGGAGGCAGGGGCGAGTTTGGGTTGCCGCACCTCCTAAATGGTAAAGTTAACAAAGAAAATAATGTGCCCATATTACTCACCAATGTGCCAAGAATATATATTCTAAAATTCATAATGATCGGTTCATTAGTTTAGGATATTATCGTGTACATCGAAATATATAAATATATACACATACCTAACATATATATATATATATATATATATATATATATATATATATATATATATATATATATATTTGGAGAGTTTACCAAGATAGTTTTTCCAGAGAGGATTCATCAGAATGAAAAAATCTTTTTATTTTATTTATTTATCAGGGGAGATACAAAACCTGATGAACTGCCTAGCAAGCATCTTGCTAGGTAGCGAAACATGTGTAGGGAACTATAACTTTACAAAATAAATAAATAATAAAATATTTTTTCGTTGTGATGAATCCTCTCTGGAAGAAAAAGAAAAAAATAATATCTTGGTAAACTCCAAATATACGTATACATTCTCTGTACCCTATAATCGGGACTCATCGAGCTTGTTTTTATTGGCCTTGTTCCGAGCTTTACTGAATATTCTCAGTGAAACATCAAAATCTCTCTCTCTCTCCATACATACATACATATATATATATATATATATATATATATATAGCAAACTTTCAACATTTTACCTTCATTTTCGTTTTTGCTACTTTCGGTTTTTCTTATTCTTTACAAAGCCTCCATCAAATAAAAACAAGTGTTGAGATTCTTTAATTTGTTTTCCATGATTTCACATTCGTTCAGATTATTTGACAAATATTCCATCATATAAAATATTGAAAGGAATGAAATATTTAAAATGTTTAGATTAGTAAGAGAATCATAATAATCACGTCACACATACAAACATTTTGATCCAAAGAAATGAAGAATGAGTTTGCGTCATTATTTTAGAAAAAAGTTAACATTAGCTTTTTAAAAAGTTTTCTTTTGTCAGTTTCATTTTGCATTCAAATATATTACATATATTAATACACAGGAATAGAAAAAAAGCATAAAACTGCAATAAAGAGTTCAGATAAGCCAAATCTATTATATATATATATATATGTCATCCACACACAGCTGTTTCGTCGTCTATTACCCATCAGTGTGTCTAGTGTATCCATACCGAGATTCCAAACCCGAATGGCCAGTCACATCCAAATGCGACCAGCAGTCAAGCACCATATCCATTGTGTTAACAAGCAAGCTAAGTAGAAGAAATTATAGCGCTATATATGTGCTGTCTTTGTTTACATATATTATTTTTATAACACTATTAGTAACCAAGAGAAATTATTGCTTCATGCTAGGTTTTAGCTGCCTTACCCGGTGTTGATCAGGAATTTTTATATGCTTTAGGAAAATTTTAACACTATTCCTAGCCGGAATAAGTATTTTCAGAAAAAGACTTCAGCAAAATACATTATATTCGTGCAAATAACATAGTGGAAGAAAGAAAAAAGAATCAAATATCGATTTGTCACATTCAATGCTATCGCTGTCTAAAGTTGAGAAATAGACCGACTTAATTTTATATATTAGATAATGTATGTATGTATGTATGTATGTATGTATGTATGTATGTATGTATGTATGTATGTATGTATGTATGTATCATGCAATAGCATGACGCATACATTCGGTTAATTACATGACAATCGTTGAATAAAGACGCTGTCAATTCTATGCTCAAAATAATCTGGTTATTTCCAAAGCTGAGAATATTTTGACAATTTTTAATTCCGTTTGGAATATTGCTTTCGAAATGGTAATTTAATAATAAAAAATGCCATTCACTTGATGACCGTACACTAGTGATTATGATTGTATTCTCATCATGTGATTGTATCTCGTAATCAAAAAGAGAGTGGAGGTACTTTGGATGGGAGTGGTGGTAATATGCGTGTTTTTCCGGGATGCAAAACAAATTGCATGTAAGCTTTAAGCAGTTTGGAATTCAAATTTGTTTCTTTTTAATTAAAATTATAAAAAAAAGCAACAACAAAAAACATTAAAATAACAATTAAGTAAGGGAAAAAAATTGTCTTGGATAAAAGGATCAATGTTGATTTCCCCGCAATTGTTTTTCCTCCTTTTTTAATGTGCATACCCCTCTGCTATCCGGCAGCAAATGTATCTGAAATCCAAACAACGTCTGAAAAAAAAAATTGAGCATTTTTTTAGTTAATATTTTTTAATTCGGATTATCCTCTTTGAAACGGCTCTTGTCATCCGGACTTAAAATAGTTAAGCATTTGTTTTACCAAATGCTAATAACTGTTTCATCGATTGTTCACGACTGACGTCATAAAAAAGTAAAAAAAAAAAGTGGATGGCGAGAGCCGGGATCGAAATAAAGTCCTAACATGTGATTGCATTTTTAAAATTCCCAAACAACTGCTTTTCAATAATTCTTCGACATTTTATTTTTTTATCGTTCCAATTCGAATTCTTTGACGATGACTTACAGCTATATATATATATATATATATATATTAGTACTTCGTGTATCCACATAAAATATTATAAGGAGATATAATTTTTTATGTGTCAGTTTTCAGTATTTACTTCAACAGTGCTCGATACGTAAGTAGAGCTAGCATTTAGCCTGACGATTCCCCCGGGGATGAAACACGGGAGCCTCTGTGTAGCTTGAATGCCATATATATTTTCATTGCTTACTATATATATATATATATATATATATATATATATATATATAATCCTATGTAATTTTCTTGTGGGATCTTGGAAGACAATTTAAGATTATTCAACTACGTATCAGGTACAAAGTAAAGTGTGTTATGAACAAATGGGGCAATGAAATGTTATTTTTAGAGACGATTTACATATGTTGAAATATGTTCCTCTCATGTGTTTGCCTTCTGCTAACTTCGAGAGAATAGGATTTGAAAATAGTTAAGCAGTTGGCAAGACATGAAACTAACTTACTATCCGACTACTTTAAAACCCGCATTTGTTTTCCCAAATGTTAATAACTGTTTTATCCATAGTCCACGAATGTGTGATAAACAAAGTCCTAACATGCAATTACATTTTCAAAATTCCCAGATAACTGCTGTTTAATAATTCTTTGACTTGTTATTTTTGAATGGTTCAAATTTGATTCCTTTCTCAATGATTTATAGCTAAACTCTAAATCTATCGTCTCATCATGTTACACATCGTCTAGTGGATCCCCCAGAAGTCTCCGGTCGGCCCTCAGTTAATGGTGAACGTTAGGTTAATGAACTATATAAACCTCCGGCCATAAGTAGAGATGTAGATAAAATAAATACTAGGTTAAAAGTGTAAAAATAAAGATAATAATGTATACAAAATAAATACTAGGTTAAAAGTGTAAAAATAAAGATAATAATGTATACAAAATAAATAGTAGGTTAAAAGTGTAAAAATAAAGATAATAATGTATACAAAATAAATACTAGGTTAAAAGTGTAAAAATAAAGATAATAATGTATACAAAATAAATACTAGGTTAAAAGTGTAAAAATAAAGATAATAATGTATACAAAATAAATAGTAGGTTAAAAGTGTAAAAATAAAGATAATAATGTATACAAAATAAATACTAGGTTAAAAGTGTAAAAATAAAGATAATAATGTATACAAAATAAATACTAGGTTAAAAGTGTAAAAATAAAGATAATAATGTATACAAAATAAATACTAGGTTAAAAGTGTAAAAATAAAGATAATAATGTATACAAAATAAATAGTAGGTTAAAAGTGTAAAAATAAAGATAATAATGTATACAAAATAAATAGTAGGTTAAAAGTGTAAAAATAAAGATAATAATGTATACAAAATAAATAGTAGGTTAAAAGTGTAAAAATAAAGATAATAATGTATACAAAATAAATACTAGGTTAAAAGTGTAAAAATAAAGATAATAATGTATACAAAATAAATACTAGGTTAAAAGTGTAAAAATAAAGATAATAATGTATACAAAATAAATACTAGGTTAAAAGTGTAAAAATAAAGATAATAATGTATACAAAATAAATACTAGGTTAAAAGTGTAAAAATAAAGATAATAATGTATACAAAATAAATACTAGGTTAAAAGTGTAAAAATAAAGATAATAATGTATACAAAATAAATACATATTGATTATAGTAGAGTAATAATACATATCGTTCGAAGTATACATGATAAATAAGCTCTGGAATAAATATGTATAAAAATGGAAATGTCTTTTATACACAGTATTAATCTAATTATAATGAAGATTTAGTGTCTGTCTGTAATCAAAACTATATCCAATTTCTCAAAAATATTTTTTATTTTGAATTATTGGCTCTATTTTAGTATTAGAAACTGCTGTTACTATCTACTTACACTGATATAGATTTAATTCAAAACAGGCTGTCCACATGAAATGTATATTGGATACTAGATGTTTTTTCCCGGCGTTGCTCAGCATTTCACAATACATTAATATTATGTAGTGGATCTCCCCCAAATAAAAACATAATTGGATCGTGAGAGCCGAGATTGAAAACAGGACTTTAATATATTAAGCCCGATCTGCTACCATATGAGATAGTTACAACTGGTTCTTTATGTGATAAAGCTAATCCTTAATAAATAGCATATACTGGTGATTCTATTGGTTTGTTGGGCATTATTAAAATATGTAACCATTGTAAAATAATTCCGAGTGGGATACAATTTTATTAGGCAGAAAGTAAATAGATATACAATTTTTGAACAGGGCCAAGTTTCCACAAAGAAAACTTAACAATCAGAAGAAAATATTGGTTGGGTTTGTAGGCTGTATACTGTCGATGACAATATATATGAAAAATATCTGCTCTTCTTTATTATAGAGATGAATAGGTTATATGTGTATGGCTTATGTGACCATGACTACTTCCTCTAAGGGGGGGGGGGGTCGAGGTGTTCAGCCTAATGGATACCGTCATAGACAATGAAATCAGCTATACGGAGTCAAAGTATTAAGACTATTGGGGAAGGTATGAACCCACAATTAAGATTAAGTATGCTTCCGATAAAATTGATTCGATATACATTTTCTTTCAAAGAACATGACCCTGTGATCGCCATACATAATTGGCAAAACAGAATTAAACATTAATCTTGCATGAGAAATACTATTTAACGTTTACATATGGCCACTTTGGCTGGCCTTAATTTATATATTGTCGTAATGGATGCCGCCATAGACAACGAAATTGGCTATATATAGAAAAATTATGTTTACAAGAGTAAATGGATGGTCTAATTTAGATATTGATTTTAAAAGGGTTTTAATAAATAATTTCCAAGTATTATGCATTTGTAATAACATTGTTATATTTTCATGTATATAAGCAACGGATTTGTGTATACATATTATGAGAAGGGCATTTGTGTCAGTGGTGCTAAAAACTAAAATAAGATGTAAAAAGATTAAAAGGACATATTTACAGAAATGACAATGTAGCATCGATTTATTTGACTTTTAGTTACGTTTTCACAAACAATTAATGATCGCATTTATTTTAGTCGATAACCTACGAAAAGTGTAGTATAGGTAACAGCGCAAAAGGGGGATATATATGCAACAAATAACTTTTACCAAACGCAGGAAAATTTACTTTTTTTACCTACCTGCATACGTTTATTCTTCCGATTTTTTAAATTTCAATACAAGATTTCAACCAAATCCTCTATTGTTAGTCATATTCCAACATGGCCGTCGATTTTAGACTAGAAAGATAATAATAAAAAAGCTTTATTTTTCTTATTCGTTTTTGGCTAAGTAAAAGTGACCATAACAAATTCATAGATAATACATCTTACGATCAGTTTCCACACTTGAAAATTATACAGGTAGGTAAAAAAGTAAATTTTATTGCGTTTGGTAAAAGTTTTTTGTTGTATTTTTGTTCCCCCCCCCCATTTTTTGCACTGTTAAATACACTACACTTTCGCCAATTTTTAAATTTCAATATTTCGTATAAATTCTTTTATATTAATCTTTCATCGTGATAAATTTTGTATCATTAGCGATATTGTGATTTGCATTGTATCGTGAAAAGATATCCTCGCAGTCCTATTGCATATCTAATATATAAAATTAAGTTGGTCAGATTTTTTAAGTTAGACCTGAATAGCAATGCAACTGTCAAATCGATATTTGATTCTGATTAGTCAGTTCTTTTCGAAAATTATCACCATGCTCTTTGCCAGAAACAAAATTGTAATTCCAATCGATTTCAATTTCTATCCGGATTAAGAATTCTTTTTGTAGTAGACAGATTTCTGACGTGCCGGTGTCTGTTAGCATAAAATCAAACGATACACTAATAATTACATTATCTTTTAAAATAATATTTGTAAAACTAATCCATTTTGCTTAATAAAAAATCTAAAAACAAAATGCTTTACAAATTATGCTTTTTATAAAGTATTCAAACATTCTCAGCAAATACATTAATATTTATTCTCTGCTGAACTGTGTTCGCTTTTAAACAGTCAACATAAAGAGACTGATATGTCAGTATTTAAAAAAGAAAATGGCTGTCTATATAGAATCGATAGGTACGTACTTACTCAAATGGTTAGCTTCATTTAAATTGATACATCATTTTACAGTTAATTGTATCAAACACTAATACAACTAAATCATATACTAATTTCCTACATTTATTTATGTAATATAACTTTTACAATACCAAAGCAACTATTAAGATACAAAAATAGTCCATCTATTAGTACGTGTCTGCGTGCATGTGTATTTCGATATATATTTACTTGGAGACGGCTTCACTTTAAAATTCATTATTTTCATTTGTAAAAATAAGTACAAGTTTTTTTTTTTAAATGAACTATCAAATATTTTAAAGGCAAATGTGTATATGCTCGTGTGTGCCTATGCATGCGTTTACGTTTCTAGATGATTTTGTTTGCAAAAACATATGAAAATAGTTTGCCTTTTAGGACAAATCTTGCCTCTCAGCGAATACAAAACTTATCTTAACTAAGATAGAATTTTATTTCAATACAGGATTAAGCATTTAACACCTATAATTGCTGAAGGCTAAACTTCAGCCAAAATATTTAGATTTATTTTATCTTTCAGAATTATTTTAGTCTTGAAAATAAACATTTTACGACTATTAATAATATTACTAATCATGTTGATGATGATGGATCTTTTGGTTATCTTGAGCTTTTCAGCTCTGTAATGGCTGTCAAATGTTTGCGATTAGTTTCGTCTAACATTGCAACTGGTATAAGGGCAAAAATAATATGGCATATTATTTTGCCCTGTTTTTTTTTCTTGTTTTTTTTTCATGCAAATAATAATTAAAAAGGCATATCAAAGGAGTGCACCAGGGTAATTTGTATGGGGAACTAATCTGAAAAAATAAAAAAAAAACAAATTAATATTTGCAAAATAGAAAAAAATATATAATCCGCAATATTTGCAAACTAAAACTAAAAAAAAATTATACGGCATATTATTGTTGCCCTTACATCGGTTGCAATGTGAAACGAAACTAATCACAAATATTTGGCAGATATTACAGAGCTGAAAAGTTCAAGATAACCGATCTTTTAATATTTTAGTAAACAGGTCTTTTTTTATATTTTCTTATTTCTGTTTTCGTTAGCATAGAGATGGGGCATACTTCCAAATGTCAGACTATCACCTGCTATTTAGAGGCTCCAACCGAGTGCTCTTTTAAGGATTTTGTCCGTTGGATTTCTTTCGCACTTGGTTTTCCGGGAATACTTTCCAGATACTTTTTGAAATTTTTCTTCATGAGGCCTTTAGCTCCTATTATAACTGGGATAATGTTGATGTTTTTTAGGCTCCAGTTTCTCTTTTCATATCATACATTAGGCCTTGTTATTTTGTCACCTTCTCTCTCTCTGCTCTGTTTAAGCCACTGTCATTTGGAACACTCACCTCAATCAGTGTTGCCTCTTTTTCTGCCTTATTTAATATGACTATGTCCGGTTTTACTGCTGCATTTTCCAGGTAGGTAGATGTAGGAACCACATAATCATTATGTATAGTAAGTATACTTATCGTTTCCCACAGTCCTCTCCGGTAGATGTTCCCAGAATTTAGTGCTACACTGGATGTTCATATTTTTACAGATGTTCCAGTGTATGTATTTGCACACACCATTGTGATGTGTTGTGTAGCTGCCATCTGCCAACATAATTTTGCAGTGATTCACACTTTCTACTTCTGTGTGGCAAAACCTGCACTTGTTATCATTACTAAGTCCTGCCATCTTTTTAAATGTATTAGTCATAAGGCGTTAGTCTTGGGCCGCCATTATAAGCTTTTCCTGATTATAGTGGAGGGCTCCTCTTTTAAGCCAGTCTAAGTTCCTTCTGTGTGTGTGTGTACGCGCGTATGCGTGCATGTGTGATGATCGTCACTTAGTAGTTAATCCTTTTAGTACTTTTTTAGTTTACTTTATGCTATTTTCAATATGGAAATTTACCTGGAAATACGAGTAGGAAGTTGGAAACTTTGAAAGTTATTTACATCTGTTGCTTTCATACGTAGCCTATCAAAGAACTTACACTTGATTCACTTATTAAGTAAATCACAAAACGATACCGCAATGATTAAATTATCTTTTAAAAACATATTTGGTGCTTTTTAGGAATAGCTATCCATAGATTTGCAGTCATTACCTAATCAGTTCCGACTACGAACAGAGAAAGCCTAATCAAGTTCCGGCTTTTATGTCATCTTTTCGATACTCTTATTACTTTCGCAACTTTTCCTTTGGAATATTTTATATACCTTTTCATTTACTTTTTCTAAAAGCATTAGTTTAGGGTTAGGGTAAACAAAATATTTCGGTTCGTATTGTGTAACATTATAGAATACACTTAAATACAAGATAAAATCAACGAGTTCTTTCGTTAAATAACTTCTTAAAAAAACTTCTTCACCAAAAAATGTTTAATAATACATTCAGTTTGTTCGGTGAAGTTCGTTAGCGTTTGCCTGTCTCAGAAGTCTCCGGCGAAACAATAAATTGATGACTTAAGTACTGAAATTTTCTTGGATACCTATTCCTAAAAAGTATTACATCATTTTCTAAGTCAGCCATAAGTTGCTAAAAATGTACTTTATACTAAGCTTACCAGTATTGCATGTAAAGGAGTTTGGGGTTAAAAAAAAATTGATAAAACTCCATTAAATAAAATATTAAATAATTAAAACAGCATGTGGGAGAGAGAGAGAGAGAGAGAGAGAGAGAGAGAGAGAGAGAGCTAGCTTGAATGTATGCATGTATGCGTGTGTTTATACTGGTGCATGTGTGAACGCACTTTCATATGCAAAAATGTGAAAATATTCCGCCTATTAGGAAATATAGATACATCGTAATAATTATAACTTGCTTTGCCAGGGATTACAACATTGAATCAATATTTTAGTATCAACTAGTGATGGGGCAATTCTAATATTTTTCCCCGATTCCGATAAAATTACCGATACTGATCTAAATTCCTGATACCAATACAATTACTGATTCCGATTTTTTTTAACTTTCTAAATATTTTGTTATAGAGGTGTTCACTTTTTTTAATTGTCAGATTACCGTAAAAAAAAACTGTGAGATGTGTGCATATATTTATGCAAAAGTAAAAATACACTTGGGGGGGGGTGTATATATTACACGAGTATATCTTTCTAACTATTTTTTCTCAAATGTTTTCCTCGAAATTGATTAAAAATAGTGAGGCAACTAAAGATTTATTTCGTTTTTAAAGGAAAGTTAAACAAATTTAAAACAATCGCCTTTGGAATCAGAAATTAGACTAAAACTTTTTTCCGGTTCCGATTCTGATTCCGATATCAAAACGATTCTCCATATTTCTGATTCCCGATTCCGATTAATCGTCCCATCGCGATCATCAAAATATTTTAAAGTAAGTTTACATTCTATTTTAGGACATAGAGATTTGGAACAATTATTAACTTAATAACCAAACGATAACATAATAATTATATTATCTTTTAAAAACAAAAATCCATAATTTGCTAGAAAATAGGAATACATATTATTTACCCCCTCTCCAGGGGAGGTTAGACACAAGGTCAGGTGTGATTTTGAGAAGCCAGCGCACTAGGATAAGCACCCTCTTGCCTACAAGAAATGCCTGAGCAGCCCTGTCGGTAGGGGCGCCTCAGGCAATTAGAAATAAACTAAATCTATTCTCACTTGAGTATCGGAGGATGTGAAAAGACTTGATTCTGGCGTACATCATCAACGAAAATGTAAATCTACCTTTCGAGGGGTTTTTCATCCCAGCACCAAGTCATAGTCTCTGTGAGCATTCATAAATAATGTACCACCATCGTTTTCGACTCAATAAAAAAAACAGGCAGCATTCTCTGTCCGTGTTTCTGCTCTGTGGAAAAACCTACCAAAGGAGGTTGTTACGATGACTACCATATCCAGGTTTAAAGCAGCCTTGAACAAACATTCAGACAATATGTGGATATAAATATCTTCTACCTGTCTCTTTACATGGCTTGTTGCACTTTGCTATTTGTTTGCCAAATAAATTTGATTTGACCCCTTTTCAGAGAGAAAGTAAAGCCTGGGAGGGTGGGCGAGCCTCCTAATACTGAACAGAATTATGCCTCAGCCTGACAACAACAACGCCACTGTCGGGCTGTACAACATAGGTATACATTAGTAAAAGCTTAACAAAAATAAAAGCAGACTCCTGGGTAATGCCGGGTATGCACAGCTGGAGAGTAGAAAGTGGGCCTTAGGTTTACTTTCGGCTGCATCGTAACTCTCGCTTCCCTTATTTTGTCCTTTAGTCATCATATTCCATGAGCGATATTTCTGACAAAGGGGGGGGAATTGCTGACTTTTTCGTCAGAATCTAGCCATAGAAAACTTATTGTTGGCTAGTATTTTGACCTTGAACTAGTATTTCTTTTAGTTCCTTAGATCAATTAAAAAAATCCTTTGCTTTTAAGTCAATTAATCTCTTGTAATCACTGTATTAGTTAGCTTCCAAAAATTTATGCTAGACTTAATATTATTGAAAGGATCATTAGTTGTTTACCATGAAAAACGGTTTTGGAGATTTAAAAACAAAACGGCATTTTATCTCATGGCTCCTCAGCAGTGTTGTTCAAACACCACCTCCCTTAAATATATAATATACTAGCGGGTACGCGTTTCCCGGCGTTGCCCGGGACAAAATAAGATTTATAAACGACCGAAAATGCTTACCTTTGAGTGTAACAAAAATACAAATTGCCACAGTGTAGAAGGATATCTGCAGTGTAGAATGATATCTCCTTCACTGACCGCTTCTACAGAATTATAACCGAACCGATCCAGATTTTTGCCGAACTAAACTTAAAACTTAGAAAATCCCCTAAAAAACAAAAACAAAAAAAAACAGGTTCAAATTCTGTAGAAGTATGATTTTTTTTTTGTAAATAAATAAAACGTAGAATTATTTTTATATTTTTATTTATAAGTCTTGGTTTTGTTTTGTTCTTAGGTAATTGTTATTGCTATTTTGTTTTTAATTTAAGTTTAGTTAAATAAAAAATAAAATGATTGCTGGCTGACATGGTGTCAACAATTGAAATAAACACTGCAGGTCGTTTTACACTGTAAGTATTTGGAAGAAGCCTTTTAACCCTTAAAGGTGTTATGCATGAAATTGTCTTGTAGCCGCCATGTTCAATTAAGGAACACTATAATTAACTATGTTTGCAAAATGTATTCTCTAAAAACCGGAATGAGAATAAATGTATACGTAATATGTAAAAATAACGTAATCCGATATTCTTGAAAAACAGCGGAATGTGAGGGAGTGTCCATTAAATGTGTTCGTAATATATTGTATTATGTATGAAATTAATAGCAGATGAATAGTAAATAATAAGGGTTACGTTTTTACAAATTAGATGTTGTTTATTAGTTCCCGGTGTAGATGGGAAAGTGTTAGAGGGAAAAGTTTTTGCTGCTACCTCTATGGAGTATGTTTTAGGGAGAGTCTATGATGGTGGGCCAAAAGTAATATTTAGTGTCACATGGAGAAAATAATCATAAATTTATTATAACATGCTCGAATGAATAAGTGTAATATAGTGGTGAGTTTAGTAGCCTGTGAAGCATGTGGTTATTCTCTTACTCTCGTCCAAGGTACAGGGGAAAACGTATTAACTTTATATAGAATATATATATATATATATATATATATATATATATATATATATATATATATATATATAATTAACTTGTTACAAATATCCAGGGGGTATGAATCCGAAGGAAGTTGAAACCGGGTTTATGAGGGTGCTCAATGAAAATTCAGAGCAAAATATATATTTTTTGATTTTATTCCATTAATTGCGACAAAACAGGTTTTGTTTCATTGGTGCGAGCAGCTACCAACTCATCGGGCGAAAGGAATTCAAATGGCATAAAATTTTAAAGCTCACTCTAACGGGAGATTGAAAATTGAAAATACATTGGAGGGGGATAGAGTTAGGGCTTTGTCTATAACGGCGACATGGGACATGAGAGGGGAGGGGGGGGACTCCAACAAGTCGTGTTTCAAATTATTACGTGGGAGGTTTTGCACGTGTCAGTGTTGTGTCAATCTCAATCTCGGCCGGGGTGGGAGGAGGGGGATGGGGCGACGGCCGGAGTGAGTTAAATTTAAAATGAGAATTATGGTTACAACCGTCATTCTCATTTTATTTTAATTCTAATAAGTAATTATCATGTGGATAAAAATGTTTGATAATTTTAATTTAGGGTATTAATTGCTACTTTTGCATTTTATTTATTTTATTTTAATGTTTTGTTTACTATTTGTAGTGAATTTTGTTGTGATTATATTTTTTTTATTTATTCCCTCTACTTTTTTTATATTTTTATTTTTATTTTTTTTTAATTTTATTTTTTTTTAAATTGTGATTATATTATACCGAGATCAATACTAGTGGAATCATTTTATAAGAGAGGTTTTCTGGTGTTACCAGTCTTATCAATAACAAAACCGATTATGCCAATGGTAACGCCTGCCAATCATGCCTACGGTGGTCGCAGTGATAACCGCCTTATGTAAAAGCCTTAATAAAAATGAAATAAAAAATAAATAAAGATAAATATAAATAAAATTAGAATAAAAATAGAAATAGAAATAACAAGTTTGTAAGAATATTAATGATAATCACAATAATAATAATAATAATAATAATAATAATAAAAATAGTAATAATAATAATAATAATAATAATAATAATAATAATAATAATAATAATAGTAATACTGATAAATACCGCCATCAATTACCATCTTGCTACTTGTGAAGTCATTGGGCGAAATAAGTCGACAAGTGATGGTAGGCTTTTTAAATTCCACTACCAATGACAAGGACTAAGTACCAGTTAATAATTAAGTGTTCAAGGTAGTGATCGAGGGGTTAAGTAATTGAGATTAGTCTAATCTCAATTACTTAACCCCTCGATCACTACCTTGAACACTTAATTATTAACTGGTACTTAGTCCTTGTCATTGGTAGTGGAATTTAAAAAGCCTACCATCACTTGTCGACTTATTTCGCCCAATGACTTCACAAGTAGCAAGATGGTAATTGATGGCGGTATTTATCAGTATTACTATTATTATTATTATTATTATTATTATTATTACTATTTTTATTATTATTATTATTATTATTGTGATTATCATTAATATTCTTACAAACTTGTTATTTCTATTTCTATTTTTATTCTAATTTTATTTATATTTATCTTTATTTATTTTTTATTTCATTTTTATTAAGGCTTTTACATAAGGCGGTTATCACTGCGACCACCGTAGGCATGATTGGCAGGCGTTACCATTGGCATAATCGGTTTTGTTATTGATAAGACTGGTAACACCAGAAAACCTCTCTTATAAAATGATTCCACTAGTATTGATCTCGGTATAATATAATCACAATTTAAAAAAAAAATAAAAAATAAAAAAAAAATAAAAATATAAAAAAAGTAGAGGGAATAAATAAAAAATATAATCACAACAAAATTCACTACAAATAGTAAACAAAACATTAAAATAAAATAAATAAAATGCAAAAGTAGCAATTAATACCCTAAATTAAAATTATCAAACATTTTTATCCACATGATAATTACTTATTAGAATTAAAATAAAATGAGAATGACGGTTGTAACCATAATTCTCATTTTAAATTTAACTCACTCCGGCCGTCGCCCCATCCCCCTCCTCCCACCCCGGCCGAGATTGAGATTGACACAACACTGACACGTGCAAAACCTCCCACGTAATAATTTGAAACACGACTTGTTGGAGTCCCCCCCCTCCCCTCTCATGTCCCATGTCGCCGTTATAGACAAAGCCCTAACTCTATCCCCCTCCAATGTATTTTCAATTTTCAATCTCCCGTTAGAGTGAGCTTTAAAATTTTATGCCATTTGAATTCCTTTCGCCCGATGAGTTGGTAGCTGCTCGCACCAATGAAACAAAACCTGTTTTGTCGCAATTAATGGAATAAAATCAAAAAATATATATATATATATATATATATATTTATTTATTTATTTGTTATATCGGCCCAACAGAAAATTCTTGTATCTCTTTAATTAATAACTTTTCATTAACAAGTATTTATTTCTTACGAATAGAATATACAAATCAAAAGAACTAACCACCAGATGAGTTCATAATATTTGAACATTTTAATAAGAAAAAGTGTTCAGATCCAAAAATACTTAAAATAAAAAAATTCTAGAAAAAAGGTAAGAAAATGCGAAAATAAAGATCACACAACAGAATTTTGATACTTGTTTCCTTTATTTTTATTTCTCTTATATAGAATCAAATAAAAAAATCCTAGTCGAAATTGACAAACTAGTGACGACCCCTTTTGAAGACCACAAACATTTTGAGTGAAAAAACTGCTATCTTTTTATTTTTGTTTAGTGTGTAACAAAAGAAATATAAATGTCTATTCCGCTCATCATTGTTTCTGTTAGAATTTACTCATATATACATTGGTTTTTCTATGTATGCATAGAAGACGGTAACGACAATGGCAGTGATGTGTATAACATTAATTACCGGATACCAGACATTCACCCGCTATTTCAGAGACTCCAACTTAGAGATCATTTTAGGATTTTAACTGTCCCTTTAAGCACAATTGCTGGTATCTTTCTTGTACTTGGTTCACCAAGTATATTTGCCAGGTAGTTTTTGAAATTCCTTTTCATGCGCCCTGTTACAGGAATGATGGAGATCTTCTTAAGATTCCAGTTTCTTTTCATGATGTACATAAGACCTTGGTATTTCATTATCTTCTGCCTCTCAGCTCTGTTTAAGCCAGCATCATTAGCTACACTGATTTCAGCTAGGGTTGCTACTTTCTCCCTCTTGTCCCATATAACTATGTCAGGTTTAACAGCTCCATTTCTTAGGTATGTAGATGTAGAAATTACATAGTCATAGTGCATTGTGTATAACTTAAACCAGAAAGAACTGTTGGAAATATGTCCACAGGACTTGCTGCTACACTGGATATGTATGTATATCTGTATATGTATGTGTTGTAAGATTTCGTTTCATTGTTTGGATAAGCAGGAGCAGCAGATTTTTAGTGTGAAATGTGAATTTTTCTTTTTTTGTACAAGTTTCTAGTAATAAATCGTACAGAACTCACGTTTTTTACCCTGTGCCTTTACTTTATTTAAAGACCACCGTATTTGCTTTTACACTAGTTATTCCAATATGAATAGCTGTGCAGCAACTGTTATTCCAATATGAATAGCTGTACAGCAACTGTTATTCCAATATGAATAGCTGTACAGCAACTGTTATTCCAATATGAATAGTTGCACAGCAACTGTTATTCCAATATGAATAGCTGTACAGCAACTGTTATTCCAATATGAATAGCTGTACAGCAACTGTTATTCCAATATGAATAGCTGTACAGCAACTGTTATTCCAATATGAATAGCTGTACAGCAACTGTTATTCCAATATGAATAGCTGTACAGCAACTGTTATTCCAGCATGAATAACTGTACAGCAACTGGGACAAGCAAAGTTTTTTTTTTAACTCATATGTATCCGCTTATCAAGGAACAGGGCGCACTCGACAAGAAAGGCTTAAAGAGATTGTCAGATAATGTTTTAAAAAGAGCACTAATTTGTTAAGCTGAAAGTGAAAACAATTTAAAAGATGTTATTTTTCATAAATAATTTATTTTTCATTTTCGTTCTTTTTTTCAAAAGAGAGTTTGTGCTTATAATATGCTCTCTAAAAACCCTTTAAAATACTTCAAAGAAACTGGAATTTGGTGAATATTCATTAATCGATGTCTAATATCTATTTGTAAAATTTCACAAAAATTAGTGGTATCTGAATGTTCACAAAGAGCAAAGAGACTCCACCTCATCTTATCCCCTTTGCATAAAATTAAATTAACTTAAATATAGCCCACATTACCCACCCTTACGCCTAGGAGATGTGATTCCAAAATTCATAATGATCGGTTGATTTGATTAGGAGTGAATCCTGTACACATAAATATATATATATACACATGCCTAACTTTAAAAAATAGAGATACATGATTTACCTGACAAAGAAAGATCAATGTTAGAATTATCTATTGATGATTATAAATGACTTGTTTGAACATTAACTCAAGATATAGTACACACAGAATTTGATCGTTCTATCAAATTGGGAAGATACGTTGAAATTATTGCGAAAAAGTTTGAAGCAAAATTTCAAACATGAATACAAATTAAACCACAGAAGAATCAAGTAATTGAGGAACGCGACTTGGGAGGAAATTTTATTGATAAACTTTAATCGCGTCGTCTTATTTTGTCAAAGGCAAATAAAATGACTGGTTTGATGATTAGACATTTTATTTCAAAGGAGGCAAATGTTATTATAAGCACTAGCAAAAATATATCATTAATCCCCTCCATCAAAAAAAGAAGGTAATCCCTGGGAGGATAGTATCATGAACACAGAACAGATACTATACTACTACTCCACCGCACAAATAAGGAGGTAATGCCTGGGAGTATGGTATCATGACAACAGAACAGATACTACACATCTATTTATGAAGGTATTAACAAGTGTATGAAAGAAGGGGCAAAAATGAAATTGCTAAAATTCTTGTGCATTTAATTTAATACTCAGACATCCTAGTAATATTGTGTAAGGAATGAACTACTGTTGGGACGATTAATTGGAATCGGGAATCGAAAAATCGAAACTTTTTGGGGTATCGGAATCGGGAACATTTGTGCCTATTTTCCGATGCCAAAAACGATTTTTTTAATGTTTTTGTTTGTTTTTGCTTAAAACTTAATTTTCCATTGCTGCTACTAATGATGAAATGATAAATATTCACTGATTTTTAAACTACAAGTAAAACTAAAACATATAGATCATCCCTCTCTCACACACAAGTGTATTTTTTATATTTGCGAAAATATATGCACATATTACATGGGGTTTTACGGTAATCCGAAAAAAAAATAATAAAAAACAATAACTACATATTTAGAGGTGTTAAAAGGATTGGAATGGATAATTGTATTGGAATCGGAAATTTAGAACAGAATCAGTAATTGTATTGGAATCGTCCCATCACTAGTATGAACTCTCTTATAATTAATGAATAATTTGCAATTAATTAAATAAACCCACACAAAGGTAATACAGTAATACAGAACAAAAAGAAAGTTACATAAAATAGGTTTTGGGACAAAAAATAAGTAAAAGTAATCCTGCTACTATTTTGAAGAAAATATTTTTGACACACATTTATTGTTACATTTTGATTGGTTGAGAGGGTCACGTGTTCGGGGGGGGGGCTATTAGGTTCAATGAATAGACAGAGTTGTGTTGCAGTGAGCCAATGTGAGAAATACGCAGTCCATTTGCGGTCGTCCATTGTCAGAGCTCAACAAAACGAGACAACTTAATTTAAGAGTCAGGGATAAACCCTGTTATTTGATTACCTGCTCAGGTAAATAAATGAAGAAGAATACATATACATCTTCAGTTTAAATTGTCATCACAGTCCTTTTTATTCACATCCAGTTTCAAGCCAAGAGAGGAGAGCATAAAAATAGCATCCTACACAGACACCTTGAGAAATTGCCATGATGATATATCTATTATTACACTAAAGCTGAATTAATCAACGTTTGTTTCCCCGAAAGCTTTTTTCTATATACTTTAACGACACAAAGTACATGCTGAAATATTTTTAGTTCTGGGATTGAGTTATGTTTGAAAAAAATTCAAATTAAAAAAATTTTTAGTCGTAATTTGTAATTAACTGAAAAAGTTACCCATCTCTCACTTCACTATCTATATCTATCCCCCTCTCTTACTGTATGAGGTGGCGGTGGTTAAGTGGATAACGACACGGACTGACGACCTGAGTGTGCCAAGTTCAAATCCAGTCGATTCCATAATACCACTTTCACTTAGGGATGTTGGCAACCATTATGTGGTTCCTCCTGCAAGAATGCCGACAACGGAATCAACCCGGTCAACAAAGTTGTACCATTCTGATTCATACGAATTTACTTTTTTTGCTGTTGTATTTTGATTCAACTATTCTCTAATCGTTAATGTCTATGTGAGCATTTAGCAAATGGGCGACTCTCTTTTCATCTAATTTACATAGTGTGTTCGTATACACTGTAAATACTTATATAAATTTGATAGCAAGATCATACATTTTTTTTACTTTTATATTATTCATATGGATGAAGATACTTAATATATTTAGTTATTGAAGTGATTCTGGCTGAGAACAATTACATTTTGGCTTGTCGAAGTCGGTTAAATTCAACCAGGATTTTTTATCCCGCCTAATAAACCGGTATTGTCCGGGCCTTTGGGTCTGGATTTACGCCGGTCTATTGGGGGTTGCCGGTCCTGTGCAGTTCTAGGAGGTGCACCCTCCCAGGCTTTGCCTCCCCTCTTTGGGGAGGAGTAAGTTTATTGCTTGCTGTCTGAGGCGCCTCTATCGGGGAATGCCGATGGGGCTACCCAGGCAATTTTTAAATGGCCAGAATGCTCACCTCAAGCGCTGGCTTATCTAATCCCACTTTCCCGACCTTGTGTCACATCTTACCTTGTGGGAGGTAGATAAATAACTTGTCGAAGTCAGTTAAATGCTGAAACAAAGCAAATAGAAGAAATCATACAAGACTGAGATAAAAGGATAATATATGTATCAAACAAATACAGGAAATGTCTTGCAAAACTAATTGTATTTTGCGGCTTGAAAAAAGACCAACTATGGACTATGCCCATTTAACATCGGTCTAGACGGCTCTCTTATGTGCGTCAGATACAAATGAAGTGAAGGCCCTTGGTTGTTGACTTGTTTGCGATCACATTAAAAAAAAAAAAAAAGGGAGAGACATTACTACGCGTCTTCTCCCATCAAACACAGCTTACAAAAGCTTACAAAAGAGAACGAGAAAAACATTTTTTGCATCACTCTAGTCAAAATTAGGTGTCTGTTGATTGGTCAACGAGAATTGCCTTGGCCAATCAAATTAGATTATTTGGGAACTCAAGAGAGCTAATTCCTTATTATAATGAACAAAGGGAAATAATTATATAGGAGAAAAGAGGGGAGGAAACTCCGTTTTTATATTCTACAAGAAGAATTTCTTAACAGATATGTCACATGTATTATTTTGATTGTTCGGACTATTGCTCTCATCTTCGGTGTTGTTCTCACAACGTTCCGGCCGATATAACCTCCGACCTTCTTCAGATGTATTTTGACAATGGCTGTTATTGATGAATAGTGGAAAAAAATGTTTTTTTGTTCTTTTTTCACACGTATCATCGCCGTGAAAATGTCTAAACCTGTGATGTACTTACGAAATGGAAAGAGCGTTGGGTAGTCTGAACAAGGTCAGAGGTTATATCGGTCGAAACGTTGTGGAAACAACACCAAAGATGAGAGCAATAGTCCGAACAATCCAGATTATACATATTATCAATCCTCATCTCAAAAACGAAAATTCAAGATATTTAAGATATGTCACAGTTTATTAACTTTGAATGGAATCAAAGTAGGACAAATAGTGGTAGTGGTTTCACTATATCATTATTATTTTGATTGTTTTGCAGTTTTGGGAGTCAACTTAATAATATTAATATTACTGCCATGGAAGAGAGATTAAATACATCTTTCTTTTATTATTTTTAATTGTTCAAAAGTATGTTTAGTGTATTTTATGCTGGAAAATAACAATTAAAAAGACGTTTTAAAAATATACATATTAACTACCAGCAGGAAGACCCGACGTTGCTCGGGATTGAATGAGGATCACTATGTACTTTTTACTATGTTCATTACACTATATTAATTTCTTTGTTTTTACTGCCCCCCCCCCTCCTTAAACAGGACTAATATAGTCAGAAGAAGCTGAAATGTTGGAAAGCTCTCTGAATTAGTGTCTTACACATATATGGTTTAAATTTCATTAAGATTGGATATACGTATTTAAAGTTTTAAGGGAGTTCTGTCTCCATGTGTCACTTAGAGGTGTGGGCACATAGAGGATAACGTAGAGATTCAGGACCACTTCCATTGTCTTCCCCAAAGATTTTTATACATATCATATCAATTTCATCAAAATAGGACATATTTGAAGTTTTAAAAGAGGTTCGGACCCCCATAGCTCACTTAGGTTAAGAGAGCTCTTAGAGATTCAGGATCACTTTCAGTGGCTTCCCCAGAAAATTTTTATACATGCGATTTAAATTTTATAAAAATAGGATAAAGTTTAAGTTTTCAGGAGGTCATGACATCATAGTCTCCTAAGGGGGGCACTTAGAGATTCAGGAGCACTTCCATTGTTTTCCCCGTTAAATTTTACATAAGAATACACTTTTAGATTTTATGTAGATTCTCTAACCTTTTTTTCTATAGGGAACACACACACATCACACACATAGAGTTTTATATATAAACTGTAATAACATAAGTTTGAAAATGAAACTAAAAACGAACGACTTCAGATAAATAGTCTTTCGAACGATCATACTAACATAGGTACAAGACTTATATATATATATATATATATATATATATATATATATATATAAGTGTGGGTTTGTCGTTCAAATTTCAAAGTATTGCAGGGTTAGTTAATAAAATTGAAATATAAGCCATATTAGCAATACAAGATTAATTTTTTTTTTTTTTTTTACATTAATCCTATCGATTACGGAATAAAATTCCTTCCTCAGGGGTGACCAGTATTGAGTCATTTTTTTTTTTTCATCAAAAAAACAAGAATAAACAAACTTATTTCTTTGTTACTTGATAAACGTCCTTGGTACAACGTCTCCGCAGTGATGTTTTCGGCGGTTATGATTCAAATCCGGTGTCGAACCAAAGAAGCGTTGGCACGCTGTCATGAAAAGTGTGGGTTTGTCGTTCAAATTTCAAAGTATTGCAGGGTTAGTTAATAAAATTGAAATATAAACCATATTAGCAATACAAGATTAATTAATTTTTTTTTTTACATTAATCCTATTTGACACCGGATTTAAATCATAACCGCCGAAAACATCACTGCGGAGACGTCGTACCAAGGACGTTTATCAAGTAACAAAGAAATAAGTTTGTTTATTCTTGTTTTTTGATGAAAAAAAAAAATGACTCAATACTGGTCACCCCTGAGGAAGGAATTTTATTCCGTAATCGATAGGATTAATGTAAAAAAAAAAAAAAATTAATTAATCTTGTATTGCTAATATGGCTTATATTTCAATTTTATATATATATATATATACAGGGTGGGCCAAAATAAGGGTCCTATCTTTAAATTTGAATAACTTGAATTTGAATAACTTCCACAAAATAAAAGTTAAACTCACCAAACTTTATGTGTGTGTAGACTGACCCTTCCGAGATTTTTTGAAATAAACAAAACAAATTTTAGCCGAAAAACACTTCTTAAAACTTACAAAAACTAAAGTATTGTTTTTTACACTGTTTTGAGTTTTTTAAGCAAAAATAATGTTTTCTAAATGAGGGTACGTTCCTTAGGGCTAATACGGCTCATGCTTGCTTCGGAAGGGGTCCTTTACTTATTCTAAAAAAAAAAAATTAAAAAAATCAATAAATAAAAAAGTTATGAATTTTTAAAAATAGGACCCTTATTTTTGCCCACCCTGTATATATATATATATATATATATATATATATGTGTTTGAAGTATTAGCAATGATATGTCGTGTCATAGACGATCATTAGATGTCTACATGAAATGAAAGTAGGACCAAAAGTGGAATGACATAATTTTCATAGAGAAACCAAAAATGAGATAATTGAAATGAGAATAAGAGTCCAAATCAACTCATAGAAATTTTTGATTTTTGCCTTTAGTTTTTTTTATATATATAATCAAGAGTCTATAACAAAATTATTAGGAAAATTGAGAAATTGTAGCATAAATATTTCTATAATACCTGAATTAGATTTACCTGGGAATAAAAATGAAATCAGTAAAGACTTTTGCGCCCTCGTCAGTGATAGAATCGGCAACAAACCCTGGACATGCAGCAACGTCAGCAGAGAGCTGCAAGCGGTCAAAATATGCCGATCCTCTCGACGCTGTGAAGACGAGTGGAATGATTGGCTCTGCCACGCTCGGCAGCCTTGGTCTATTAATGACGCGTAACATCGGAGACAATCGCGAATTGTCTTAGATTTACAAGTACCTCTCTATCACCATTATTCTTGGAAACGCCTCGAGTCTGCTCTCAGCCTGCTAAGCCAGTCGGACATCCGAAGAAAACTATTGACTGTGATACAATTATATATAAGGAATCAGGATTTCTTGATATTGAACTAAACAATGTCCAAGTGACAAAGGATTTATTAATTATTTATTGAATTATTAATCTTATAGTTTACTTTTATTGTTAAGAGTTTATTTTTCTACTGCAAGTAATGTGTACTGCTTGGGTCTCTGTAGTGAATTAATTAATGATTAAATGGTCGGCATATGAGCTCTTTTTCACACCGTTCTCACCTTAGCAATGTATGTTGATTGCTTTGATGTGTTTTGGAGTTTGACTCCCTTGCACTGATTAAAAGGTTTAATGATGTCTGAGTATAATGAACCAATCCTGGGAAGGGTACCCTAGCTGGTTAAAATGGAGTTGTAATCTTCAGATGTGTATATGAATTAAGCTTTGTAGTAAAAGTCTGCTTTTGATGCACCCCAATAATGTTGATAAAACAGTCGTGTAATAAGAATTATTTAAAGAGTGGATGAAATGAGTTAAAGTTGTGCAGAGATAATATTTGTACTCCCGAATAGAGAAAAAAACTAAAGACAACTAAAATAGGGATAACAGTGAAAATCAAGTCATAATAATTATTGATTTTGATGTGTATACCCTCCATTAAAAATGATAGGGGCGGGGGCTGATGCTTCACCAGTGTTTGCACTAATATTCGTTAGCCAGCTTCTCTGCCACCTTTCCCCCTCCCCACCGCCTTCTCCATACTAGCTCATTAGGTGTGACAGTAAAAGAGAGTAAATAAATAAAATATAAACAGAAGAATAAGAAACATAGAAGAATGTGTCACCTACTTATTATATTCCGACATCACTTAATGTCTTCTCATATGGTCCAATCAGATCATCCTTCCCTCATCCCATGTGTGTGCCTTCAAAATAAATTTTTTTCCATATCTTCATTTTCTGAAGATGTTCGCCACGAACGAAACCGGTCAAAAAATCTTTTGTTTTTGTTTTTCTCCTGCATTTTAACTTGTTTTCCGTTTGTCATTTTTTTTTCACACACTAATATTCATATAAAATAATGTTGAAAATTAAAAAAAAAAAAAAAAAAGAAAAAAAAAACGTCTCAACTGGTAAGTTAAAAAAAGAAAATAAATATATATGTGTGTGTGCGTGCCATTTACAGACATCCTATATTTCTGTATCACAGTTCTTTAGCGTGACTATATAAGCAAGTGCTTCAAGCTGAGATTGAAACCCAACAGTTTTTATAACAGTGTTCCTACTCATCCGCATGAGCTACAAAACAAAGGGAAATCATAATGCTTATACATGCATTATCAGCTGCATAGAAGGCTCTATTATTTGATGAAGAGATGTACATTATCACTAATGACAACCAGTAATTACCCTTACCAGAGTGCTGATAATACATATACCAAGCAAATAAAGTTATCTCATGAGATTTTAAAAGTTGGACCTAAATAGCATTTAAGCTGACATATTAATCTTTGATTCTGACTAGCCCATTTTCATATTTTATTGTTGTACCATGTAATTGGCACTATATTAATGCCTTTCACAACAGTTTATTTAAAACATTATATATTCTCACCTGAACAACTGGTAATATGAAACATCTTCAATTTTGACCAGAAAAATCAAAAACAGCAAAGGGAATAACTCATATTCTTGATTTAAGAATATAAACAGTTATCTCCCTTACAACTAAAATTTTATTTCTTTTTCTGTATAATTTAAAATATGTGTAAACAAATGAAATATAAAATCATTTCACTACATCCCAAGTAATGCTGAATAGGGATAGCTAGTATATGCATAAGTTTGAATTTAAAAGAAATAACTTATTTTTATTTTACAGTATTGATAACAAAGTTGTATGATAGATGATTATTAGAAACATTTTTCAATTATGACCGAAAAATTAAAAAACGGCAAAGGGAAAATCTCATTTTTTAATTGAAGGATATAAAGAGTTGTCTCCCTTACAACTAAAATGTTATTTCTTTTTCTGTCAAAGTTTTAAACAATGTGCAAACAAATAAAAAATTAAGATAAAACAATTTCACTGCATCCTGGGTAACGCCGGGTGGAATCAGTTAGTATATACATAAGTTTTAAATTAACAAAAAAATCTTTTGCTTTTATTTTATTTTTACAGTACTAATAATAGAGTTGTACAATAAGCAATATTTATAAGAAACATTTTTAAAGTTTTTACCGGAAATTTAAAAAAAAAAAAAAAACAGGGAAAAAATCATTTTTTAAATTGAAGACTATAAATATTTGTTTTCCTTACAACTAAAATTTTATTTCTCTTTCTGTATAAGTTTTAAAAATGTGCAAATAAATATAAATTTCTTAAAATACTTAACTGCATTCCGGGCAACGCCGGGTAGGGACGGCTAGTATATAAATTTTAAAAAAATATATATATATATTGCTTTTTTTACAGTATTGATACTACAGTTGTATGATAGACAATAATTAGATGTGTACATGAAATAAGTCAGAGGTGAGTACAGTAGTGACAAAATAAGAAAAAAAAAAGATGAATGAAAGAGTCAGGAATCAAGTCCCAGTCATTATTGATTCGTATCTTGTAAAATCATGTTTTGCCTACACCTTTCCTTCCAAATAAGTCGGGAAAAAAACAAACATATAATGAAACGCGAAAAAAAAATCGTTGCTTCCTTTTTTTATTTGTTATGATAGCAGACGTTAGGCGCTCGTTAGATCTAAGTCAACCTGTTAGGTCTTCAGCCGAGATCACGTGAGACATTAATGGACAATGAAATTAGGTTTTCCCTTCTGATCACCTCAGGTGCCTCAGTGCTTCTTTGCTGCGAGGCTGGGAAGGTGACCAAGACGCTTGTTAATAATTTAGTTTCGTTCAAAAAAAAAAAGAAGAGACACGCGCGCATACGCGTGTCTTCAAATAAATGCAAAAACGTAACTGGAGAATCGTGCTTGAACAACCTTGAGGCGCAATACATTTTCAGTAACATTTGAAATTCATTATAAACAACTTCCTAAGCATCAAGAGTCTTTCCTCCCAATTTAAATAAAAAGAATAAAACGACAACCCCCTTCCTCCTAAAAAACTAATGTTTATTTATGTACATGTTTATATATATTTATTTAGTATAAATTTTTATTTATACAAATATTGTTGGCTACATATCTGCATATATGTTTCAGCAAATATGCGAGCTCCAAATAGTTCAAAGCAATAAAATCATAATAAACAAGCCGCGCGCGCGTGCGTGGCCCCCCTCTGTATGTGACTCGATGTGGCGAGTGTAAAATGCAATACATTCGGGCAATTTGGGGCATTTTTGACCCCCTGGGGGCGCGAACCAGAGTTTTTCTGGAGGTCAAGGATGCTCATTTCATATCCAGAACAATTGCCTCTATATTTTGGCCAAGTTTCAGAGAAATTAAATGGATGGATGAAAAGTTATGGGGCAAAACATATCATTTTTTGCCATTTCGAGGCCTTTTGACTCCTTGGGGGGCTAACCAGATTTTTTTTCAAAAATCGGAGAATGTCACTTTCTAACCTGACCAAAGTTACAACTTCATGCAAAATTTCAGAAATTGAATGGATGCTTGTGGAGAAAAATCCGGACGGAGGGACGGACGGAGGGACATGCCTCAAAACAGAAGTCCCCCGATTTTATAATTCGGGGGACCAACAAAATAAAAGAGAAGAATTCTACACCAATCAAAACTAATTACCAATAAATTAGAATAAATATATGAGAATAAATCTAAGAATTAATTAAAATAATAAATAAATGAATAAATAAAATAAAAATTTATTTTTAAATAAAAAACAAAACAAGATAGAGTAGAGTTTAAATTATTGAAAGATTAAAATAATTAGAAGTTAAAAAGTCTATAATAGAGTATATAGAAATATACTGAGAACTAAAGATATAACTTGAAAATGCAATTATAATTATAAGAAAAACTGTACCATAATCAGAAAAAAAATGTAAAGTAATAATGATGACGAGTAGAGGAATAAACGTATATATAAAAAATACAAAATCCAAATTTCAAGTAGAAAAATTATTTAAGTAAAATTAAGAGAAATAGAAAAAATTCAAAAATTAAATGATAATAAATATGATAATTAGAAAAAAAATTAAGAATCAGAAAAAATAGTAATTAGAAAAAAAATAATAATTAGAAAAAAATATAAATGGTGGCAATAAACAGAACAGATTATTATTACTAGTTATGAATAATTCAAATAATAAATTCAAATAATAAAAAATTAAAGAGGTTAGCTAACAAATTCCGCACCTTGCTTAACAGAGCTAAATCGAGGTAAAGTTAAAGATAAAAAACTTAACTTTAGATCTATCGAGTGATGTATGACAGACATATGGCCTGCTTATTGCAATTACATTTTGTTCAACAAATAATATATATATATCTATATATATATAAATTCCCGAAACAGTTTTTCATGGTAAACAACTGATGATCCCTTAAAATAGTGTTAGAAATAAACTAATATAATAACTGTAAAAAATAAATTGACTTACATGAGTGATTTTCCACTGGAAGACTTGGGACTATAAGTTTTTTTTTTTTGTTTTTTTTTTTTTAATATAGTTTTAATGGTTGAGAAACTTCCGAGACTATATATAAAGCTCAACTTGAAAAGCCTGGCTTAAGGAAAATTTAACTTGAATAAATTGCCTTTTTGCGGAATATACCTTGCTCTGAGCAATTGAATTGAAATTTGATTTGGCTTTTGCTTCTCTAATTCCTTTCCATTCTTCTTCATATATATATATATATATATATATATATATATATATATATTCAAATTATACACACATACACACACATGTATATATAACCCCAACAAAACGGTATGTATTTAAACACTATATTATGAAGTGCTCAATGTTACAAACTTATATATAACAGAACTGACACAATTCTTAAAGTTACAACTTATCCCACAGAGCCCACATTATACAGAGTTTCATGCCACGAAAATACAATATTTATATATGTTTATATGAATATATATATTTTTATACATATGGATGCGAAATTGGTTCAGCGGTATGATCGCAGATGGTAAGCTCAGTTCACCATATTTGAACTTTGCTCAAGCTATTGCGTCACTTTCATTAATAAATACCGTTAGGAAAGGTCTAAATTCAGCTCTTATCCTCTTAGATATTTAAATAGTAAGTTAGACTATACTCTATAGTCTAGGGATGGGCAACTAGTCTCAGAGAAGGAAAACTCAACAAATACCTTGTTGTCCATTGGTGTTGTGGCATTCATTTGTTATCAGTCGGTCCTTCAGTTGAGGCTGTAGAATATACCAAAACACTCATAATTGTGCATCCATGATATTTTAGGATGGGATCCTAGCAGCTTGCGACACTTCATTTTTGCCCTTACTAATCTAGACAGGATAGACCCGACCTGATTAATTGGCTGATTGCATCAAGCCATAGCACCTATATGTTCTGAATTATATTTTTTAGACTGCACCTATGACAAAAACCCAACTCTTTTCTTATAGGTGCTAGAGAACCAGTTACATAGAGAGAATAGGACTTTGACCTATGTTGAATCTTCGGCCACAAAATATGGAGTACTCTAGATTGAGAGGGGTCCGAGACTGAAGTATACCAGGGCGAATAGACTTGATGGTAAATGATGGAGAAGTGACCCGATTAAAACCAAACCAAAATAATATAGCATAAAAAAATCTAAATAAATAATTGAAAGATCCAATTCAGAATCTTACTCAGCCAGTGCACCTGAATCAAGTGATGCCTCGACACAATAATCATAGATTTACTGGAAGAAACACCAATAAATAATAAGAGGTAATACTATAAAGGAATCTGATAGGTTAGAAGTAAGAGTATGCACTGATTAGCTATAAAAACAATTCTAATATGTAAATCCATGCAATTAGTCTGATTCTTTCCATAGGGAATGAAACACAAACGTTTCTATGTAGCTTTCTTGCTCTAAGTCTGTTTTTATATATATCTATATATATATTTGGCTTTGGTGTGACATAGCAAGAGAGAGAGAGATAGACAGGGGGAAGGAGATGGGATGAGGAGGAGGAGAGCAGCATCATCGTTGTCGTCGTCAACAACAAAAACAAAAAACCGGAAGTAATCTTTCTAATTTCAAAATAATCATTTTGAATGTTAAACGTTGTTCATTAAATCGTTGTATTTAATATTATTACTACTGTTTATCTTAATATTAATATGAAGAAAAGTATTAGAATTATGGAAGGAAAGTGGAGTACAGAAATAGAAATGAATTATGCAGAATATTAATTTATTTGAGAGTGTTTATAAAATTATTATTCGAACGAAGCGTTTTGGTCAGTGTGTTGTAGCATTTTTCTGTTGGGTATATTTTATGTGTTTAAATATATATATATATATATATATATATATATATATATATATATAATGTAAAGTTGAATTGAATTAAATAAGCTTAACGTGTTTTGATATGAATATGGTCGGCATAAATAAAAAAAAAACTTTTGCATTTATTCATTAAGATGGATGGATGGATGGGAAATTGGTTCAGCGATAAGATCGCACATGGCAGACTCAGTTTACCCTGTTTGAATCCTGCTAAAGCTATTGTGTCATTTTCACTCATAAAAAATTTCAACATTCATTATAGAGAAAAAAATAAAAAGATTAAAAAAGCATATGCTAGTGTGCATATGCTTTTTTTAATCTTTTTATTTATTTATTTAATAAAAAAATTATACACACTAACCTAATAAAAAGATTATACACACTAACCTAATAAAAAAATGATACACACTAACATAATAAAAAGATGATACACACTTACCTAATAAAAAGATTATACACACTAACCTAATAAAAAGATTATACACACTTACCTAATAAAAAATGATACACACTAACATAATAAAAAGATTATACACACTAACCTAATAAAAAGATTATACACACTAACCTAATAAAAAAATTATACACACTTACCTAATAAAAAATTATACACACTAACCTAATAAAAATGATACACACTAACCTAATAAAAAATGATACACACTAACCTAATAAAAAGATTATACACACTAACCTAATAAAAAGATTATACACACTAACCTAATAAAAAAAATTATACACACTTACCTAATAAAAAAATTATACATACTAACCTAATAAAAAAATTATACACACTAACCTAATAAAAAATTGCAATGTTACACTATGAGTCCAAGTGACACTCAGAGGAATTGCTAACTTAGACAAAGTTCTACACTAAAAAATATCAAAACCTGTCTACATAAATACCTCAATACTTCTAAGAGGGTAATTAAATGCCTTGAAGTTGACACATATTCCATAGAAGAAATAAAAAAAAATAAAACAAAACAGAAAGTCTTTGACATAAAAAGAATATCGTGCAAGCTAAACAGTCAAAACATAGATACCAATATATTTATATAATAATGTTCAACTCTCCCTGAGCACCAACAGGAATAATAATAAAAAAAAAATAGGATATATCAATACAAAAGTCGAAATATACATCGCTCCAGCCACGACGTTGTTTAAACTGCCAAATATTTAGGCCACCACAGAGATTGCTGTATCCAAGATGCAGTATCATCGATCACCAAGAATCAGAATGCTCAAAAAAAAAGAAAGAAAGAAAGAAATAATCCATTTCCAAATCTGGGTTTTAAAATAGAGATGGGCACTATATATACAGGCAAAATACATGAAGAAATTCGAATGCAAAACGCGATAAACGCAATTTCCAAAATTGCGAAGCCATCACTACAAAAAGAAGCTGCATTTCATCACTTTATCACATCCCAAAATTATGTTTTATATAATGTGATAGCAGCATAATTGTTGCTTTCAATTAAGAGAAGCTTTTAGTTGAAGTCTACATTTAATATCTTAATCATTTTATTGCTTAATATCATTTTTTTTTCATCTCCCTCACACAGCGGTAAGATGTGGCACAACGTCAGAAAGTAGGATTGAAAAGCCAGCGCCCTAGAGGAAGACCACTCTGGCCTACAAAAAATGCCTGGGCAGCCCCGTCGGCATTCCCCGGTAGAAGCGCCTCAGGCGATTAGCAATAAACTAACTCCTTCTCAAAGGATGAGAAGACAAAGCCTGGGAGGGTGGACCTTCTAGAACTGCACAGGACAAACCCTAAAACCTGAAGGCCAAGCCGGTATCAGTCTAAGGGGTGTAGCATCCATCGAAACAGATACTACACTTTGATCTCATAATTTAACGAAATTACATTTATTACATTTAGTATTCATACTCTTCATATCCTCTGCAGAAGACAGGGAAAAATCATAGAAACCTATTCAGCAAAACTGTCATCAACTACGCAGATACAACTAAAACCTTAAACTCAACTAAAACCTTAAACTCAACTAAAACCTTAAACTCAACTAAAACCTTAAACACAACTAAAACCTTAAACACAACTAAAACCTTAAACTCAAGGGGGATAACTTTGAACTCAAGGAACTATCAACATAAATAAACAAACTAAAAAAAATCTAATTGAAACCTTAAAAACTCATTTCAAGAAAGATACAATACATGTTACCGCCCGAAACGAAATAAGACACTTTTTTTTATGTACTAACGAGTCATTACTTATTAAGGTCCAAATGCCATTCAAGGATGAGAGTTAATGAGTTTGTTAGGTAGACGGTGAGACAACACCGTGATGATTGGTAACGATGGTTGAAATTGGGCAAAATTTGATTATTTAAGAGGACGGTCCAACAAGAATTTGTTAACATTAGACTTAAAACCGACCATGTTCTAGTCAACTGAGAAGCAGTCCCATGGTATTGTATTCTACAAACGGATAGTTCTGGGAAATAAACTTTGCTCATAGAAGTTATATTTAGTTTTAGGTACACAGAGGGAGAAAGGGAAGTTATTGACAGTGGTTGTAGCTAGACGAGTTTTTGTTGTGAATGTTTTACACCCATGTGGAAAAATCAAACCTAAAACAAAATACTTTTCGAATCTCTAAATCAAGTAACACAGAAAGACCCTCACATATAATGACCTTCACAAAAAAAAATACCCACCAAATAAATCGTATCAGCAAAACAAAAAGATCAGAGGAGGTCAAGTCAACAGTCATCCTCCAAACAAAATAGTCAAATCAAAGAATGTATAAATGTCTTTGATTGATCAGCAGAACGATTCATTTGCATAAACAGACACAGCTCACTTCGTTGTCCTGGATGTCTGTCTTCGACTGCATTTGAGGGAATAACTACTGTCCCCTTTCCACCAAAGACAAATTGGCGGCACTTCGACTAGCATGAGTGGTCATTATCATCATAGCAGTGAAAACATTCATTGTTCGTATACACTCAACTACATTAAAGGAATCAGAATCAGACAAAATAAAAAAGTCAAACCAGTGAATATATGAATGATATCTCAACAAAACCGAAAGAGAGAACTAGAAGAAAACATCCCAAATAACATATCCTAACCTCACATCACCCGACCAAAGGAAATCAATCTGAATCATTAGATCCAACTTAACATAGAAAAAAAAATACTGAAATCAAAACAAACCAAAACACAATTAAAACTAAAACTAAATCATCATCATCAGCAGCATCAGAATCATCATCAGCATCATCATCATCATCATCATCGGTTTTACGTCCATTTTACATTCTGGCATGCATTGGACAGCTTTTAAAAATTGACTTCCAAACTAACCTCTCTCAGGCCAGGTCTTTATTTATCCTGCTTTTTCTGAAGTGAATTTTTATCACTTCTTACTCTGTATACGTCACAAATTGCATGTGTTGGGCCTATCTCTGGACAGGTTTTTATTTATTCCTCTTTCTCTCAAATCCATTCTTATCACTTCCTTCCATGTTTTCATTGGCCTTCCCCTGTGAACTGGACATGCTACCTTAACTGTTCTACATTTTCTAACTCAAGAACTCTTATCTATTCTTTCAACATTGCCATACCATCGAAGTCTCCTGTTTTGCATACATCTCTCTATACTGTCCAGATTTAATCATCCTCTGAGGTCATCAGAACTAAGCCTGTCTTTAATACTCACATTACACATTCATGATATGATTCTCATATCATTTCTCTCCATGCAATGCAGATCCTCAACCCTCACTGACCAGATTTCACTGCCATACATCATCACACTTTGTACACATGCCTGCTAGACTCTTTTCTTTGGTTGACAGTGGTAACGCTCTGCTAGTTAGTAATGGCAAAAGTTCCCTGAACTTACTCGATCCACTCTTAACTCTTGCAATCACACTAGCACCTGCTCCAACCTGTGCTCCAATGGTATCACCCAAAGTAACAAAACTTCTGAACAACCTTAATAGCTTTGCTATCTAGATACACTCTTTGCACATTTGAGTTTTCATCCATCTCCATTGTCTTACACTTCTTTATTTTCTTTACTAATCGGTCACTACTTATCAAGGCCTAGTGTCCACTCGAGGATAAGGGTTGAAGAGATCGTTAGTTGGACGATGATCGCTTCCACAGGAGGACCGGAAACAATAGGTTGAATGAGCATAAGATTACTTAAGAGGACTTGATTATCCAAGAGGATGACTCCACATGTATTTGTTCATGGAAGTTTCGTTCGTTTTTTTTTTTTTGGTAAAGAGAGAGAGAGAGAGAGGGAAAGTTCTTTGCCGTGGTTGCAGATCGACGAGTTCTAGCTGTGAATGTTTACCTTCATGCACACGAACTAATTTTCCTCTCTCAAGTTACCAGTAATTCCACCGCACTTCCTGTCTACCCAATGCTTACAAGTATCGCAAATAATTGATTTAAAAATTATACAATAGAATTGCAGAGGTGTGAAACTAAACCATGAGAAAAATAAACTCTTTCTGATCGACAAGAACTCGAACAATCTATCTTGACGATAGTGACAATATCTTCTTTAAATTATATGCCACTGTGGTTTAAAATACAAAGGAGAATTAAATGTTGCCTACTGTAAAAATGAAAAGAAAATGAAGGGTTACCAGCTTTGAAGTGTTTGGACCGTTTTGTGAACAATTATTATCGATATAAAGCCAACTTCACACGAATGTGAGATGTACTTTTTGTTCTCAGCAACATTCTTATATTCTTCATAGAAGGAGGAATTCCAATTAATAAGGCAAACACATTTTCGTAAGCTTCCATGCGATACGTGTGTTTATTTTTTTTTATTACTAGCTAACAACAACAGCAACAAAGAAAAGAAAAATGGGCAGACAACTCTGACCCACAATTTACCCACATTAAATTCGAATGCATCAGCAACAAGTACTGACTATAGTGAGTAATTTCGACACGTTTCGCATGGTGGGCACTCGATTTTCAGTGGGAACTTGTGTTCATAATTAGATTTTTTATAAGTGGCATTCATTTACATATGAGGAGAGCAACTACTTTAAGAAGTAACGAATGGGGGAAAACAGTTCAGTTCTAAATTTGACAGCTGAGAGAGAAGTTTAAGGTTGAGGTTGAGATTGAGATTGTTCGTTGTGTAAGAGAAGTTGCTTTACATTCATTACCGGATTACAGCCACCTACAAAAAAAAACAAACAGATCAGAAAATTCTATAAAATAAGTCGCAACTTCAGAGCATTTAATTACGCTCTTATAAATGTTGAGGCTTTATGTGGATAGGTTTTTTATATTTGTAGATTGTGTTAGCAATTTCTCTGAGTATCACTTGGACTCATAATGTAACATTACTAAAGTCCAACTCTTCCTTACTGCGGTAGGGGTGGTGGCAACGTGGTAATGTTAGAGCTACCCGGATATTAGGAGAAAAATACAGGAGTCAACACCAGAATCCGTTATCCTCTGGTTATCTTTGTCTCTGCATGTGACAAGCAAGGATGTATCAGACACGGAACCGCAAATACATTGAGTGAAGCCACCAATGCAAAACTGCCGTTCCTTTGTGTGTTTTAGTCCAAACTTTTCCTGACTCCGTATGCAACCACTGGGCATTGTTGATCTGAGTGTTGGAGGTAAACCTGCAATCTTGTAAATATGACTAATAGCTGCGACCAATGTAAAGGACTTCATGCAGACCAGACAATCCTTAGGCTCGATCTTTGTGGGCTCTATGCAGAAGTCTGATTCACTCAACAACAATCAGTATTAAAGTATAAACAACCGAATTTTATACTCCTTCTAGAGAGAGCTTCGCCACATCATTGAGAACAGAATTTCCACCCGGTACTTTCTAAAGGCATATTTAAAGCGATATGTTTTTTTGGAAGAAGGAGGTTTCGACGTACAGCCACATACAGCACCTGGTATTCCCAAATGGTCACCCATTTGATATTGGCCAGGGTTAACGTGCTTAACTTCAGTGATCTAATGGGAACCAATGTGTCAATGTGATTATGCTGTATATAGCTTATAGTATTAGTTTTTTTTTAAATAAAATAAAAAAACTAATACTCCATTAGCCATTGCCTGGTGATACCAGATCAGGCTGCCCTGTGGCTCCCTGCGACGAAATTCACCTACATTGACGTTTTTTGTTTTTTTTGTTTGTAAAACTTAATTATGTTCTACAAAACCAAAAACAAAAACAACAGCCCCTCTCCCTTTCTCCCTCCCCTTTTTTATTTTATTTTTCCTACCCTACTCCCGGTCCTGGATATGACCTTAAACTACATCCGATGGTGAGATCCGGCTTACGGACTTTGGGGAATGTGGAGCCTCCTCTTAATTACCATTGCTCCCAGGTCCACCCTGACCCGGAGTGGTAGTACCTGTTAGGGTCCCAACTATGGGTTAAATAGAAACAGATTTAACAACCAAACCAAACACCATCAATAAATATTTGAACATATAAAGGACTTGAAGCATAAAGGCTTTCACCAAAATGACTGCATTCGGCATTAAATAACCTGAAAAGGGTTGATGTGCCGTAAAACAAAACAACCAAACTAAACACCATGAATAAATACTTGAAGATATAAACAACTTGAAGCATAAAAACTTTCACCAAAATGACTGCATTCGGCATTTAATAACCCGAAAAGGGTTGATATGCCGTAAAACAAAACAACCAAACAACAACCATTAGCCATTGCAACGACATAGACCTTTAAGCCATAACAGTGATAGCTTTACTTCACTGAACAATAATCTTTTGTTCAATCTACCAAAACATAACCTAAATAAAATAGAAATTGAAAAACTGATTGATCAACTTCACTTTCCATTTTGTTTTTTTTTGTTTTTTTTTTATTAATAAGAGACTTCAATGCCCACAGCAAAATGTGGGACTGTGGCAACTTCAACCAAACTGGGAAAAACCATTGAATCTTTGCTGTAATCATCTGACCTATACAATCTCAATAGCAAAAAAAAACACACACATCTTCATCTAGGTTCCAATACAACATCATCCATTAACCCAACCATATGCTCCCCATCAATCTTCATAGATTTCCACTGGGAAGTTCATGATGATCAATGTGGCACCGACCGCTCACTGATTTTCCTTTACTTAAGAAAAGCCACGTTAGAAGAAATCAAACCAAAATGGCAATGCCAATAAAGCCGATGCAGATAAACTCAGGATACTCTTCCTCTTCGCATTATTAATCAACAAAGAAATACTTAACAACATAGACCCAATGACCTCTTTCATAAGCACACTAGCTGAAATAACAAAACAATCCCTAAATCCTCTCTTAAATCACGTCTAAAATAAAACCTTTGGCTCACAGAATACAGAGAAGTAGTAAAACCTAAGGACAAAACATGCTCAATATAGTTAAGCATAAAGAAACCACAGACAACTTACAAAATATTAACAAGCTTGCACAAAAAGTTGTTATATCACAAAAAAAGCCCCCCCCCTCCCCTAAAAAAAAACTTGGAAAAATTACATCTCCAAACTAAATAAAACTCAATGAATAATATTATTAAGACAATTAGTTTTGTTCCCACATGGTTTCTATCGCTTTATATATTCTAGGATAAGGACTAGCGGGAAGGGACCCAGTTTTAAATATAAAAAAGGGATAGCAACTATGTTAGAGCAAACTATATGGGCTGAACAACACACCGCCAGTCTCAAGCATCATTGACTGCCTACAAACTTAGATCTCTCTGCTTTCTCTTATACGTGTATGTGATTAAAATCAAGATGTAATATTACTAAACTTTACGTCTAAAATATCTGTTACAATTTTGATCAAAATCCATTGCATAATTTGACTCTATAAAATATCTCAAATTTAAGGCTTTAGGTCAAGAGGTCTTAAAAAGTAATTAAAATTCAAAGAATCTTGCTTAATTGGTGTCTAATGACTAGGGATAAAATTCAATGCAAATCTGAAATATTTGAATTTTCAAATGGGAAGTTGTGCCGATATTATGCCCTCCAATATCCATTTCATATACTCCAAAGAAACTGAAATTTTGGGAATATTAATTAATTGATGTCTAATACCTATTGTTAAAATTTCACAAAAGGGCTTCTCCTTTATCTTTGCCTCTTTTGCATGAAACTAAATTAAACTAAATACAGTCCACATTACCAACCTTTACTCGTAGCAGCTGTGTTCACAAATTCATAATGATCGATTAATTAGTTTAGGAGTGAATCTTATACATATAAATATATAATTTTATATAAATAGAGATATATCGATGACATTGCTAATCTCAGTCTTTTCTATAAATACTATCATGGCATGTGTTCTTCAGAGTTGTCTGATCTATTCCCTGCTTTATTTATTCAAGATCGTTTGACTAGTTGGTCTAGCAGTCTCAATTCGCTGTTTTCATACCTCATTGTAATACAGCTTCCTATTCCAGTAGCTTCTTTCCAAGAACTGCAGGCTTGTGGAACTCTCTTCCTGCTGACTGTTTTCTTCCTACCTATAGCCTTGGTCGTTTCAAGACTAAGGCCAATAAGCATCTCCTGTCTTTGCGATAATCATCATTAGTTCTTGTTAACTCCTTACATCAAGTGGATTTATACCTTATTTGGAGCAATTTCCATTAAAAAAATCCATTACATAATTTTGATTCAAGAAAATGTCTAAAATTTCAGTCTTATGCTTAAGAGACATTAAGAAAAAATTAAATTCAGGGAATCTTGCTGAATTGGTGTATAATAACTGGATCAAATTCAATGCAGATGTGATATATTTGAATTTTTAAATGGGAAGTTGTGCCGATATTACAGACCCTAAAAACCCTTTAAAATATTCCAAAGAAACTGAAATTTGGATATTATTTATTAATTGATGTCAAACCTCTAACAATATATCAGGAAAAGACCAGACAACAGCTGTGGACCAGACAGCTAGAAGATACCCCCCCCCCTCATACTGACATGGAAATTCCTGCTTTTGAGGAACTCCCTCCCGGTTCAGAGGCACCCTGGCTCCAGTGGAAAACATTAAACCGCCTGAGAACAGGAATGGGACGATCAAAAGTTGCTATGAGTAGACGGGGCTACAAAACTGATCTAACCATCTGTTAATGTGGAGAGGAGGACCATACGATGCAACACTGCCTTGTACGCCCCCTACTGCCCAACCGGTGCAGCTTGAAAGATCTTGCAGAGTACAACACTAATGCAAAGGACTGCATAAAAAAATGGGAAACTATCGTATGACCACATGACACTTCAAAGACACGCAAAGAAAAAGAAAATTGATGTCTAATACCTATTGTTAAAATTTCACAAAAATTGGAGGTATCTGAATGTTCAAAAGGGGCTTCCACACCCTTTTTACCACCGTTGAATAAAAGTAAATCAAACTAAGCAGTGTTCTAAAATTCATAATGATCGGTTAAATAGTTTAGGAGTGAATCCTGTACATACAAATATATAAGCATTTAATGATACCTAACTTTATAAAGATACTTCAAGAATATCCATCCAAGAACAGGTAAACTTCATCCCTTGAACAGAACAGTTTTGTACCACTTTTATGTACCCTTACTAATATTAAATCAAGATGTAATGATACTAAACCTTATGTCTAGAATCCTTATTCTAATTTTGATCAAAACCCATTACATAATTTTGATTCTAGAAAATGTCTAACCTTTAAGGCTTAATCTTAAGGGGTCTTAAAAATTAAAATTTAGGGAATCCTGCTTAATTGCTGTCAAATGATTATTGATAAAATTTACTGCAAATGTGATATCTTTGAATTCTCAAATTGGGGGTTATGCCCCCTAAAAATTTTTTAAAATGTTCCAAAGAAACTGCAATTTGGGAAATATTTATTAATTGATGCCTAATGTCTATTGTTAACATTTCAAAAAAGTTGGAGGTATATATATATATATATATATATATATATATATATATATGTACACATCCCTAAAAAATGGAGCGGCATTGCCTATGTAAGGGAGGAAACTCTCAAATGGTCAGGGAGCAAACAGTACCAGTAGTTTCAGTACAGCAATTTATGGCTAACAATAACAAGAAAAATAACGACATATGTATATATATAATAGAAATAATGACTGGTTGTCCTGGGTACATCATTAAACTACATCTGGTAGTGAGCCCCCAATTTGGGAGCTTTGGAGAGTATTGAGTCAACCCATCATTACATTACTCTTAGAGTAGTAGTGGCTGTCAAGATCCCATTTATAGGTTAAACAGAATCTGCCCTACCTATGACATGAAAGTACATCTGGTGGTCTACACTTATCCTTGGACCTTTATTGTTCCTGATTTTCATAAACGACTTCCTTGATGACATTTTGTCTGAGATGGCCATATTTGCTGACGACACCACACTCTACTCTCGTCATGTGGGCAAAATGAATGCGCACATATCTGAGGCAATGGCTGAATCCTTAGAAAGTGACCTCCAGTCTGTAATGGAATGGGGTCATAAATGGATGGTAACATTTAATGCTGCAAAGACAAAGCTCCTTTCATTCAAGAACTACAAGAAACATCTTCAACCACCGATTGCCATGGCAAATAACACCCTACCTGAGAGTCCAACGTTCAAAGATATTGCCAAGGCTGCTGCAAAGAAAGTGGGATCCCTGTACCGTGATAAAAAATTGATCACGCCTGACAGTATCCTATATTTCTACAAAGCCACCATCCGCCTATGCATGGAGTATTGTTGCCACAACTTGGCTGGTGCATCATCCACTAGTCTCTCCCTCTTAGACAAGGTCCAAAAAAAGAGTCGCTAATCTAATAGGTCCGTCACTATTCACCAAGCTCCAGCCCCTGTCCCATCGCTGCAATGTTGCATTCTTGTGCTTGTTTTTGCAAGTACTTCAATGGAATGTGATCCAATGAACTTGCTTCTCTGGTGCCCCTCCCCCTAATGTAAATACACTCGACCAACCAGGCAATCAGCTAAATCCCATCCATTCATTGTGGAGGTCCCCAGATGCCAGAGAGCCTTCTACTCCAATAGCTTCTTTCCTCGTGCCGTCGGCTTTTGGAACTCCCTCCCTGTTTCCCCGACTGTACCGACATGCAAAAATTTAAAACTAATGTGAACAAGTATCTTGCTGCACAGCTCCCAATTTAGGATGACCCCCCAAAAAAACTTACACCCTAATTCTTAATAGCCCTTACGTCTGTTTATAGTGGTAGCATGTCTTGATTTGGGTGAACTATGAAAAAAACCAAAAAAAACTGACATCATGAACGATTAATAAAGGCAAACAGCCTGAATAAATATTTGAAGATATTAAGAACTTCCAACATAAGAACTTTTACTAAAATGACTGGATTCATACGAAAAGGGTGGGTAAGCCATCAAACAAAGCGAACAATAAATGAATAATTGATGACTGTAAAATAGCCGTTATTTGATTCATATGACATTTCGGTGTGATTAATATTAGGGCGTTATTTATTTGGAAGAAAAATATTAGAAATTAATAAGGTATACTGTAGTTTCTTTCTTTTCTTCTTCTTCTTCTTCTTCCTTCTTTTATTTTCTTTTTCCCCCTTTCTTTCTAGATCTCACTAATAATACCTTTGTAATGTCCTCTCCAAATATATAACATCTTTCTCCTCTTGGCTTTTACATAACTGAAGAAGGTATTAATCTCACCGAAATGTCATATGAATTAAAGAAAACCTTTCACATGAGATTATTCCAGTCATTATTCATATCATACAGTCGGATACACACCTCCTCTTTTTTTCTGCACACATGAATGCCATGCATTGCCTCCACTATGATTGATCTATCATAAGCTCTGCATGGTGAACTCATCCAGCCTCAAAATAATTCAATTTCTCTCTGTGTTGTCGTCGATGGGCCTCTGTCCTTGGCCCCAAGTCTCTCAAGAAATCCCGGTCTTCTTCAAAATGTCCTATTTCATAGGGTAAGATGAAAATTCGGTTCAGGATAAATTCGAAGGTGCAAACGGTTTCTTTAAAATTCGAATAAAATTAGTGTATAAGCAATAATATATATATATATATATATATATATATATATATATATATATATATATATAATTATGACATTAAAAACGTTTTGGAGTTAAAATTAATTTAGTATTACATAGTAATACGGAAAAAAGACGTTTTAATACTTTTTTTCGTTTGAGCGATACAAAAAAAACATAAGATAAGTGCACTACTTCCGGTTCCTTTTTGTTAAAATCTCGATTATTTTACAATACTTTCAAACGTTTTTTTTTTTTTTTAGATTACATGCGTAATACTAAATAGATTTTAACTCGAAATGGTTCCTCATCTAATAATATTTACAAACACAATGTAAACCCATTTTTATCGGCTGTACATAATTTTTTTTATCGCGTTTTGTTTACACCTTCGAACTCATCATTTGCCAAAAGATTCTGTGTCGATTTGATTAAAGGATCATTCTTTCAAATAATTTTTTAAAAAGCACTAATGTTTACAGAAAATACCTGCCTAGTCTTTCTCTACTCTATCATTACTTTTATGGTCTGTGCTCAACTGAGCTCCAATCTCTGGTTCCGTCTTGTAAAACGTTCACAGCAAAAACTAATCTTCCTCATCACCACTGTAAATAATTTTCCTTTCTTCCTCTGTGTATCTAAAACAAAACGAAACTACCATGAACAATTTTTTTCCAAGAACTTCACATCTATAGAACACTATACCATGGGACTGCTTCCCAGCTGAATACAACATGGTCGAATTTAAGTCCAATGTTAACAAATTCTTGTCGAGCTGCCACTTAAATAATCAAATTCTTACTATTTAATCCATCGTTCCCAATCATCTAAAGGTCATGTTTATTGCCAATTAACAATCTCATAATCCTCGAGTGGCTTTGATAAGCGATGACAAATTAATATATAAAAAATATTTTTTAAAATAAATTATTAAAATCAAAAGTAACATTTTTCGAAGTAAAAAAATATTTTAATTATTTTTGTTAAATAAATTAGGATTTTGCATAATAATCACTTCAGTTTGCTTCTTTAAACTAATAACGTTGCTCCTCCTCGTAAAACATTCACAGCAAGAACTCACCCTTCTCCCACAACTTTCCATTATTTCCTCCGTATGCCTAACATTAACCGGAATTTCCATGAATAGAGTTTGTTTTTTTCAAGAATTTCTCATCTGTGGTACGCGTTACCACGAGATTGCTTTCCTGCGGGCTGAAACATAGTCGTCTACAAATACTTGTCATAAACCGTCCACATAAGAAGTCAAATTTTGTTCATTCCATTCATAATTTAATTGGCAATCTATCCATCTCAGTCACTTATCTTCGAGTGTCTTTTAGCCATGATAAGTGGTGGTAAATAAAAAAAATATTTGTTTTAACCAAAATTTTTTTATGTAAATTATTACCATATTGATCTACATAAAAAGCGTATTGAGTACGTTAACCCAAAATGTATTTTTTTAATAATAAATAATTTTTTTAAAAAATTAAAAAGAATATTTAGATTTAAAAAAAATTCAAGTTTAATTTTATACATTTTTAAATCTCAACATTATTTTTATTTAAAAATGCATCACTTTATTTATTTATTTTATTTTTACTTTAATTCAACCCAAAAAAGCATTTTACCCCTGATACGTAAGATATTACTGTAATGAGACGCCAAATTTATAGAGGGCATCATAAGTGGGGAGTTGTGCAGTGAGATGTTTGTTCACATTACATTTAAATTTTTGCATGTTGGTACAGTCGGGGAAACAGGAAGCAGGGAGGGAATTCCAAAGGCTAACAGTTCGAGAAAAGAAGCTATCAGAATAGAAATTTTTTTCCGGCATCTAAGGGACCTCTACAGTTAAGGGGTGGGATTTTGTTGCTAGTCGGGTTTGTCGGGCTTATTTACATTGAGAAGGTTCAAACATTTCATTTCAGTCAGATAAGTCTTGGAATTTTGGTGTTTTAAAGAATTTGTTTACAAAGTGTAATCTCTTACAGCTTCCCCTCCTCCAATTATAGATTGTATGAGTCCTCCCGGCACCGATACTTACTATCTTTATACTGCTTATTGATTTCCAGGCAGCTATTTCCAGTTTTGGGCTGCCTTTTTAATTGGAGCAGATTCTTTCTTTACAGGCTTAATTAAATTTCTCCCTTTCGCATTGCTAATTGATTTAAATGTGGAATTAGCATGCATATTTTAAAGTGTTTCAATTGTCTAAGAAAGTTGTTGATGAAGTGACGACATCCTTTCTTATTTAACTGTTTGCAATTTACCATTTGGTAGAATTCGTGTTTTACTGTTTACTGTTTTCTAAAACTTCAGATAAAAAAAAAAACTATTCAAATGTATTATTTTGTAAAATTGAAATTAAATGGTAGAAATAGACGGCCACATTTGATGATATCAAGACAAAGCTCGTTTCCTTTAACAATTATAAGAAACCTTTACAAACACAGATTGCCATCGCTGATAGCAGCCTTCCTGAGAATCCAACGTTCAAACCTAACATTCACAGGCAACATGAATTTGAATAAATACATAGAAGATACTACCAAGTCTGCTGCAAAGAAGGTGGGCTCCCCCTACCGGGCTAGAAAACTTCTCTCACCTGCAAGTACCCTATATCTCTACAAAGTAACCATTCGCACATGCATGGCGTATTGTTGCCACATCTAGGCTGGTGCACCAAGCACTAGTCTCTCCCTCTTGGAGAGGGTACAAAAACGAGTCTCGAACCAAATAGGTCCCACACTGTCTACCTAGCCCCAGCCACAGTCTCATCGCTGCAATATTGTATTCTTGTGATTATTTTACAAATACTTCCACGGAATGTGCTCTGATTAACTTACTGCACTTGTAACTTAAATAACCGACTGTACCAACATACAGAAATTTAAATGTAATGTGAACAAACATCTTGCGGCCTAACTCTTTTTTTAGATGCCCCTATAAATCTGTTCCCTAATCACAGTAGCCTCTTACGTCTCAATGGCAACATGTCTTGTTTGAATAAAAGTATTTAAAAAAAAAAACAAGGATAGAAAAAAATGATGCTTCGTTAGTGTTTGCATCATCATCATCATCATCATATTCGGTTTAAAATCTGTTTTACATCCCGGTATGTGTTGGACGGCTTTGAGAAATTTACTTTGAAACTATCCTATCGCAGCCCAGGTCTTTATTTATCCGTTTTTCTCACAACTTCCTCCCATGTTTTCATTGGCCTTCCTTGCCAACTGACCCTGCTACCTCAACTATTCTACATCTACTAACCCTAGAACTCTCATCCATTCTTTCAATGTGACAAAACCAACCAACTAAGTCTATTGTTTTCCACATATCTCCCTATATTGCCCAAATTTCATTTTCCTCTGAAGTCATCAGATCTAAACCTTTCTTTAATACTCAAATTACACATGCATCATATCATTCTTACATCATTTGTCTCCATGCAACGTATGTCCTAAAGCCTCGCTGGCCAGGTTTCACTTCCATATATCATCACACTGTGTACATGTGCCTGATAGACTCTTCCGTTGGTCGAAAGTGGTAACACTCTGCTGGTTAGTAATGGTAGAAGTTCACTAAACTTACTCCATCTACATTTAACTCTCAAAATCATACTAGTATTTGCTCCAATGGTATCACATTCATATTCATATAGAATAATATCTCAGTTGTTGAAGTTAAAAAAATAAATAAGAAAGAAAGAAAACCTCTCAAACTGAAAGATTTAAACGGTTTGTTAGTTTTGTTTTACGGCATATCAACCCTTTTCAGGTTATTTAATGCTGAATCCGGTTATTTTGGCAAAGGTTTTGATGCTTACAGTTCTTTATATGTTCAAGTATTTACGGTCATTTTGGTAAAAGTGTTCATGCTTCAAGTTCTTTATATCTTCAAATGTTTATTCATGGTATTTGGTTTGGTTGTTTTGTTTTACAGCATATCAACCTTTTCTAGGTTATTTTATGCTGAATCCGGTCATTTTGGTAAAAGTTTTTGGGAAGGGAAGGAAGATGGGAAAGGGGGGAGGGAAGGAAATTGTTGTTTTTGGCTTTGCAGAACATTATTAAGTTTTGCAAAGAGAAAAAAAGAGAAAACATCACTGTTTGGTGCATTTTGGGTCAAGAAGCAGAAATCTTCAGACAGCCTGAACTGGTAGCACCAGGGAAAATTTAATCGAAGAAAGTAAAAACGTATGAATCGGTATAGAAAGAAGAAAGGAAAAACAATTAAAGAAAACGTCTCATTATGGAAATAGAGTGAAGTTTTTTACTTGCTAACTTTTGTTTTACATGACGAATATATATATTTTATATACAAATAAATACACATTTGTCATTATATCTAACAAGGTTATCAGAGTCAGGCCTAAATAGAATTTAAACTGACAAATGAAACCTTCTTCTGACTTGCCAATTTTCATTTGTTATTGTTGTTTCATGTTATTGGCAATATAATAACGTATTTTGCTAACGTTTATTTTTAAAATTACTTAGTTAAATAATCAGCTAAAAATAATAATCAGCAAGGGGACTAACTTATATCTTAGATTGAAGAATATAATAAGAGTTGTCGACTTTATGTGCAAACAAATAAAAATTAAAAATAACTGCACTGCATCCTATATACATGTAAGTAAAGTCTGTTTGTAAATTTGGGTCATTGATATATTTCGCCCTACAAAATAATGTTTGATTCTGAGTCGTCATTTTTTTTTTTTGTCAAACACTGGTACATGTACTTAGCAAAAAGAAAACTGTAATTCGATTTAATTCGTTTGAAAAATTATTTTATCCGACCGGAATAATTTGCAAAATGGCATCATCTTAAGAAAAAGGGAACTTACTCTGTATTCATCAAGACAAACTTACTTCCCCTTTGTTTGTTCTACGTTTCACTTTTTTTAAAGAGAGCACAAAATCTTTTTTACATTTCACTCAAGTAGATTATTAACGAAAGTAAAAAGAATCCCGGGCAATGCCGGGTTGGGGCAACTATCTATATAATAGAATAACATATTTGTGGTTAAACTTCAGGGAATGTTTATTACTTGAGTATATACAGTAATCCATTTAGCGATGTTATTGTAACGCTGTGGCCTACTAGCTTCTTTAGAGGCACCACATGAATGTCTCATGTTTTTCAAATGGTTATACGTGATGTTGCTTTTTATGGTTATGTGTCACACAGTCATTATCTTTAGTGAGACGATTCGTTTGTAACTTGTCAAGATGAAACTGAAGATCGGCACTTACTTGGTATTTTTGAGAAGTTGCAATGGGTGATCGTCTAGTTATTTGAGGCAGCATTTTCTCCAGTTTGTTAGACCAAAATGGAAACTTAAATAAAAAGGATCTTACTTTGTTTAATTTTATTCATGTTTCTCTCACTCATTCCTTTATGTACAGCAAGCTCTCTGCCAGAGCCCCACTAGGGGAGCAAAGCACAAGGTGTCTATATCGTTTCCCAGTCATTTGTTTTGTTTTTTTACTTTAATTCACCCCCAGAACAGGCATATTGCCACTGAGACGTAAGGGGCTACTGAGAATTAGGGGCCACATTTATAGGAGGGCATCCTAAGTGAAGATTTGTGCAGCAAGATGTTTACATTACATTTAAATTTCTGCATGTCAGAGAAGCAGGGAGGGAGTTCTAAAGGCTGGAAGCGCAAGGAAAGAAGCTATTAAGGTAGAAAGCACTCCGGCATCTGGGGACCTCCACAATGAATGGATAGGATTTAACTGATTGTTGGGTGTATTTATGCTGAGGGGGCACCAGAGAAGCAAGTTCATCGGAGCACATTCCATTACAAGTATTTGTAAAACCAGCACAGGAATGCAACATTACGGCAATGGGACAGGGGGTGGAGCCTGGGGGATAGTGAAGGACCGATTAGATTAGAGACTTGTTTTTGGACCCTAGTGATTGGTGCACCAGCCCAGCTGTGACAACAATACTCCATGCATATGTGGATGGTAGCTTTGTAGAGATATAGGATGCTGGCATGTGCGAGAAGTTTTCTAGCATGGTAGAGGGAGCCCACTTTTCTTACAGCAACCTTGGCAATGTATTCTATGTATTTGTTCCAATTCATGTTACCTGTGAATGTTAGGCCGAAGAGTTTGAATGTTGGACTCCCGAGTAGGATGTTATTAGCCATGGCAATCGGTGGTTGAAAAGGTTTCTTATAATTGTTCAATGAACAGAGCTTTGCCTTCATAGCATTAAATGTTACCATCCATTTATGTCCCTATTCCACTACAGACTGGAGGTCATTTTCTAAAGATTCAGCCATTGCCTTGAAAATGTAAGCAATCAAACAAATTAACTTACCGATTTTCATAAATCACAAACTATCAAAACAAACTCGGCTTTGAATTAAAAAAAGTGACCCAGATCTGCATTCTAATCTCTAACTAATATTTATTTAGCCAACTTTTGTAACAAATTCAGGTATTATGATTGTCAAAGATATTACTAGTTATCACATTAGTATCAATATTACTATTCGTTTCTCTACGCTCCATGGATAATAACATTACATTACTAATCTCCCTTAAATTTGCATAGGTAAAAGTAACTCCGGTTTGTTACAGAAATGACATGAGACAAATGTTCAAATTCAGTCTGTTTGAAGCATAAATGTGTTTCTTAAGGATAGAAAAAAAGAAATTAAAGGGTTTTTAAGCAAGTCATTGACTATGGACTTCATTTCTTGTCACTCTCACAGTGTTCTGCAGTTCATAAAATACGTTTTCTCATATGTCTGCTCATGTTTTTTGGATCTGACAGATGTAGTAAATTTGATTTTTGTTTGCTGTCATGGTCGAAAATTGATATCAAAGCTGAAAAAGGAATCAGATTTAGAATAGAAGATAGGAATTCAATTTTAAGTTAAAATATTTTTGCATTGTACTCTTGTGGTATACGTATTGCTAATCTTATTTCAAAGTTATTTCTTTCTCAATTATCTAGAGGAAAAGTGACTTTATTTACTTTTTTTGTTAAATGCAATTAAGTGTTCTATTGACCATTTTAAATAACTTTTATATGTAAATACATTTTATTTGCTTATTGGAAGAAGGAAATTGTTCACTTGGATTCGATTTTCTTTTTTCTTTTGTTTGTTCATACATTTTCAGGCATATTTATTTTGTATTTACTAGCTGTCCCGATTCGCCATTGCCTGAGAGTATTTGTACTTGCATTAGTTTTTCACAACAAAATCGTTTTTGTAAAATCATGTTCGAAGATTGTCTTTTTAAATGTTAAATATATAAATAACTATGTCTTACTAGCAAAACCTACCCGCCCTCTGGACAACAATTAATCTAGCTGTAGCATTATCGACAGATAAACAAAGAAACAAAGTTTTTTTCACATTTTCGTAATTTGAAGAAAAATTTAAAAAAAGGTTATTGTCATAGTGTTATTTGATATATTCCAATGTTGAGATTTGATTTTGTTTAAGTATAAAAATGAATTGCCCATAATGAAAGGAATGAATATAAATTTCGGGGCGATTGTCAAGAATAACCAACAGAAAAAAAGGGTTGAATAAACAAAAACAAATAACACATAACTGATACCAAAGGCAATAAAGTAACTTTTTTACCTACCTGCCTACTTTCTTTTTTGTTTTAAAGTATTTTAAAGCGTTTTGATTGCATTTTAATAATTTGCCCCAAATCTGATCGCGTTACAGTTCCATTTGCAAGATGGCGTAAGCAAATGTCCCCAAAGGTTGTTTTTCGAGTAAACAAATAACTGTCCCAAACGCCTTAAAATTCACTTTCTACCTAATGGAAAAGAGAAAAATGCATTAAAACACCCCCAGACTTTGTAGACGTAATCTAAGGTAATTTATTTGACCGAACTTTTTAATTGAAATTTAAAAATGAATAAACGCTTTAAAATACTTTAAAACGCAAAAAAAGTAACTTTTATGCCTTTGGTAACAGTTATTTGTTAACTATTTGTTTTTTGTGCATCCTTTCTTTCTATTGGTTATTCTTGACAGTCGTCCAGAGCGAAAATCAAGTATATATTCTTGAACAATTAAAAATGGTTACTTTATGTTTTTCTCTTTTATTATTAAAGACAGAAAAATAAAAATAAAACTTAATGACGATTTAAAAACAATATAAATTATTTTTTTATGTAATTTATAAATCTTTTGTAAATTAAAAAGTTTAGAGGAGAGGGGGTTCTTTATTCTGAGAGTATGATATCATGATGAACGAACAATATGCAGTGACCCCAGAGAATAAGTAATGTTGAAAGTATTATCGAAATTTCGCGGTTGTTAGCAAAATTCGAATTATTTGGTAAGAAAGAGGGTTAAAAACAGCTTAAAAGAAAACATGACAAAGGGAAAAGAAAAAATAACATGACAAGGGGAAAAGAAAAAATAAGAGGTTCGATTGAGTTAAAATAGAGCTTTATTTACATTAAAATGGGGCTGGCTGCTTTTATTTCCAAAAGCAAGGTTAATAACATTAACCCTCAGTAACCAAGATAAAAATAAAAAAACTGAAGACATGAAAATTCACATAGGGATAAAGTTCGTTGGCACAACGAACTGGAAACAAATTAATCACTTTTTTTTGTTCATATAAAAACATAGAATAACGACTAAAAAGTCTTCTTTAAAATTTAACAAAGGGGCATAAAACAATAAAAATAAAATACAAAATATACAGGACTGTAGCCGTTGGTTGTCGAATCATCTCAGGCATAGTTTGGAATAGTCTGGAATAGTTCTTTCTTTTCCATTGCAATGTCCGTTTTTAAATGTCCCTCTTTTATTTTTTCTTCGACACTTTCATTCCAAGGAGCTCTATCCTCGAAATTACTTCATAAATGAAATTCTCCAAAAATGTCCTTCGTTAATCCTTCACATTTTCATTCCAAGGGGCTCAATCCTCGAAATTACTTCATAAATGAATATCTCCAAAAACATCAACCTCCAAAGGGCAGTATTTAGTAATCTTCTTTTTAAATTCACAGACGCTTGTCTTTATACAACACACAAAAAATAAACCTTTTGTCATAAGGTTGATCCATTATCCAGAAACGTCCTTCGTTAATCCCTTCTAGGAAAAATATGTTTCTGTATAAATAGGGTATCTCAAATACCCTGAATTTCAAATATATCGTTCTTACTCTAAGAACGAGTAGAAATCATCCACATATTTTACGTCCATTTTCACAAACAGACGGAGCCGGGAGAAAAGTGAACTTAACTCTTCAAAATTCAAGCCGGTACTGATTCAAAAGGGCACCAATTAGCACCGGTGAGACACCGGTGTGACGTCACCTCTAGACTTTATTACATCGATGATGATGCTGAAAGGAAAGAAAAGTGGGAAGACAACACGCAACCCAGAGAGATAACCTTGACATTCATTCGCACAGTGGCTATATGCTGACCTCCCCATTCCTCATGCCCAAAATAGAAATAAATTTCCCAAAGTATGATATTATGACGAACGAACCTCCCTCCCCGAAAAAAGTAGGAGTTAATACCTGGGGGCATGATATCATGACAACAGAATAGAGAGTACACTACCCCCCACCCCAAACACACAAAAAAAGAAAGTAATCCTGAGAAATTGGTATCGTGAGGAACAAACGTATACTATACTGCCTCCCCCCCCCCCCAAAAAAAAGAGGAGGTGATGCCTGGAAGGAATGTATAATGACGAATGAAAATATACTACACAGAATTAAATAAGCATAAACCGTTTTAATGTTAATATAATTAGGTTAGGTGGAGAAATCTTTCGCATATTATTCATTTAGGTGACATTAAAAACAATGGCAAGTTTGGTTGTTCACGTAAAACACTGAAATGAAAATTGGGCTGAAAAATATAGTCGCCATCTTTATTAACAAATAGAAATATGCTAACCAAGGAAGAACGATAAGTTCCTTTCAAAATTTTCTAGTTAAAAAAAAACATGTTTATAAATTTGGATTATAGTTCTTCCTTAGCTGGCCTCTTTCTCGACTTGATTAGATGGCGACTATATTTTTCCGACCTAATTTTTATTTCGCCGTTTCACGTGTACAGTGAAACTTGGCATAACAAATAAAACATTAAAAACCCTAAGTTGATTTTTTACTAAAACATGGTTTAAATTTTTTTTAAATATAAGTTGTTTATAAATAATGCTGAAGCCTATTTCACTCTAAATAATTTACATGACTGAAATAAGAATTAACCTCAAATAAGAAAAGAAAAGCAAGCACGGCTGTTTTTTTTTTTAAATAATTAGTTGTTTTTTTTTTATTTCTAACAGAATTGATTAAATGAAAGTAAACTTTAAATTGAAAATAATTACAATTTAAATAGAAAATTCAATTTTATTGGTTTGAATTTGAAGTTAAAAATTTTTTAACTTCATACTATGTATATTTATAATTTTTCAGGAAAAAATCTTGAGCTCTTACAGAGTAGGAGGTGATTCCTGGGAGAACTGTAATATCTGTTCGCCATATCTCAGTGACATTTGACAAAAGTTTCATATAAATTATCTCCCTTGAAAATGAAATTCTAAAAGTTTTTAAAACTATCGATGTTTTTAATAAAAACTCTTTAAAAAATGTTATTAATAATTAAGATAATAATACTATAGATAAAACGATTGCGTGTATAGAAGAAAAATTGGTAATACAAATTAGAAATGTATATTAGAAAATATTAATTCATTAGAAACTTAAAAATAAATAAATATGCAAATGAGCAATATCGAAATTTGTTTAAGATATTTAGATTCCTATATATATGATATTTGAATGTCGCGAGTTTGGCCAAGATCAAAGTGTAGTATCTGTTCTGATGGATACTGCACCCCATAGACTGGTATGATCTTGGCCTTCGGGTCTTGATTTACGCCTGTCTATGGGTTTGTCCTGTTCAGTTCTAGGAGGTCCACCCTCCCAGGCTTTGTCTCCCCTCTTTGGGGAGGAGTAAGTTTATTGCTTACTGTCTGAGACACCCCTACCGGGGAATGCCGACGGGGCTAGCCAGGCAATTTTTTAAAGTTCCTCAAAGTACTCTTCCTCTAGAGTACTGAGACTCCCACTTTCCGACCTTGTGTCACATTTTGCTCCGTGGGAAGTAGATAAATAGGAACTGTAGTATCTGTTCCGATGGATACTGCACCCCATAGACTGGTATTGTCTTGGCCTTCGGGTCTTGATTTACACCGGTCTATGGGTCAGTCCTGTGCAGTTCTAGGAGGTCCACCCTCCCAGGCTTTTCCTCCCCTCTTTGGGGAGGAGTAAGTTTATTGCTTACTGCCTGACGTGCTCCTACCGGGGAATGCCGACGGGGCTGCCCAGGCAATTTTTAAATGACAGGTTGCTCACCTCTCGAGCGCTGGCTTATCTAATCCCACTTTCCTGACCTTGTGTCACATCTTACCGCTGTGGGAGGTAGATAAATAACTTGTATCATTAGAATGAAATAAGCTTAGTCAGTTTTCATGTTAGTATAGATAGAAAAAACTTTTTCATTTAATCATTTAGATTGGATTATGGAAAATTGCTCACTTGCATTTGATATTTTTTCTTTTTTTTGTTCATCTATTTTTTATCTATTATACAATAGAAAGTTGTAATTGTGTATTCCTGTGGCTCTAGCTATAAGTCATAAACTACACGATACACTTAAAAATCGTACCTCATCAGATTCATTGTGACCCCGACTTAGTTATGGTTTTTAAAAAAATAGAAGTGATATCTAAAATTTTTAGACCCATATTCTTATACTAGTGTACACGTTCAAAACTGATATAAAAACAATTTTTCGCCAGTGTTCACACTAATATTCAAATAAAATCATAAAATTCCGTCAGTAATTTCATTTTTTTTATATATAAATTATTATCATTTCTGATGACCTTAACAACAACAAAAAAAAGCAACGACTGTTGACTTTTTATTTAGAAAAAAGGATTTCTTTCTGAATTCATTTCAGGTGGCGAGGGTTGTCTGACTTGCTATTTGCTTTCTCGCTTCCTCTCACCACTTGAATTGGTTTTGTCCGGAGGCTAGAAAAGGGGACGTTTTTAGTTGCTAACTTTTGTGTGACGAGACGGATTTATATTTATTTATATGTAAATAAATACACATTGGTCTTTATTATAAAGTGGAGGATGCTGAATCGAATGGGGACTGCTCTTATAATATGTTAAGTAACCTTAATAGTAGCCAAAATTGAATAATAAAACAAAGTACAAAAAAAAAACCCATATAGAACGACTAAGAACACACGTGTACTACTTACAAAGATATTTATTAAAGTGCAAGATCTGCTACGAGTGGTTATATTTACAAGGAGTAATCAGTAATAGTCAGAGTTGATGGTAGTAGGAGACTGCAGTTACCGGAAGTGGTCTGTGAGTGAGTAGGAGGTAGTGTTTCATAATATACAACAAATGCATTTGTGTTCTTCTTAAAAAAAGATTACAAATGAGATCTGAGAAAGGGAAATGGTGGCAATCAGCCAGATATCATTTTAACTTGTCACTGAATCAGTTTTCAGAAGATATCTTCGTTATATAACCATGGGCGTATCACTATGAAACTAATGAAGCTTACGTTTCAGGCCCGCCAGACAGGATCTATGAGAGCAAGAAGTTTAATTGGGGAAATCATTTTGGTGCGAGAGAACCAAAGAGAAACACTTACATTGTAATTGCTTGCATGCAAAATACGGATGTTTTCTCTGAGGTATCTGAAATAAAATAAAATCAGATATATACCAAATGTGGTATTTCCAATGTTTTATTTCATTTCTAAGTGTGTCCATGATGTCTAAAATGACGGCCTACTTTCGTTTTCATTGCTTCTTGTCTACAACTTTTATAATAAAGGTCACTTGGATAAACAGTGTTCGTCTTCCTTACAAACAGTACTAATACTTCAAGTTAGCTGCTGTTGATGCTTCATATGATGTTCAGCAAACAGATAGATACGCTTAAAACAAATAGATTTTGGTGCTAAAAATAACACATACATATTTAAATCGATAGTTTACTCGATTTACACACAAACACATTTTCTAAACATCGTGAAACAAAAAACTTTCCTTTATAAACTTCAGTTCTAAAAAAAATACTAATACTTCAAGTTAGCTGCTGCTAATGCTTACATTCGCTTGAATATATACTGAATTATTTCGTTCAGTGTTACATGCAAGTATCATCATGATATAAGTATCAATCATCATCGTCATCATATTCGGTTTAACGTCCGATTTACACGCTGGCATGTGTTGGACGGCTTTAAGAAATTGACTTCCAAAGTAACCTATCTCTGGCCAGGTTTTTATTTATCCCTCAGTTCCAGTCTCATCAATTCCTCCCATTTTATCCTTGGCCTTCTCCCCTGCCAACTAACCCTTCTACCTCAACTATTCTAAATCTAATAACCCAAGCACCCTCATCTATTCTTGCAATGCGACCAAACCAACCAAGTCTCCTATTATTCACACATCTCCCTATACTGAGATATCTAAAATAAAAGTAAGTATATATCCAATGTAGTATTTTCGATGTTTTATTTCTTTACAAGTGTACCCATGGCGTCTAAAATGATTGCCTACTTTTGTTTTCACTGCTTCCAAGTTCTCATATATTTTACAAACAATACAAATACTTCAAGTTAGCTGCTGCTGCTTGATATGATGTTTAGCAAATAGATATACACAAAACGAATATATTTCGGCTCTAAAGATTGCACATACATATTTAAATTGATAATTTGCTCTACTTGTACAAAAACATACATTTTGTAAAGATTTGTGAAATAAGACAAAACTCCTGTTTCCTCGATAAACGTCAGTTCTCAATTCATTAATAACTTTTATAATCAAATTCAAAAGGTGTTGCTGTGTTTAGATTACAAACATAGTTTTGAGAGTAACACACATAATTAAACAAACGAATGCTGTTATTTTTAACAATGTTGTTTGCATAAATGAGAAAATGCTGCCTAAATACACACAATATATATATATATCAATATTATGATAAATATGTTTTAATTTCTTATCCACATACACATGTGTTTCATCCTTTTCCGGGAATCATCAGTGTGGATGATGATTGTTCTGCCAGTCACAGGATTCAAATCTCAGACCTAAGTCAACATTTTAACTTCCGTCTGAACCCCTATAACAATGCGGCCAACCTAACAACCATGCTCCTATTTATCTACGTCCCACACAGTAGAATGTGACACAAGGTCGGAAAGTGGGAATGCACTCCAGAGGAGGAGTGCTAGGGGCTTTTAAAAAATTGCCTGGGCAGAGTGCCTCAGACATTAAGCACTAAACTCAATCCTCCCCAAAGAGGGGAGGCAAAGCCTGGGAGCGCTACTTCCCAGAACTGCACAGGACAGACCCATTGACCGGCGTAAATCCAGACCCGAAGATCCAGACAATACCAGTATGGGGTGCAGTATCCATCGGAACAGATACTACACTTTGATCTTAGCCAAAAGGCCGAGAAAGCTAACAACCATGCTGAAAGGAATAGAATTATTGTCTATTTATGTCTTTATAAACGGATATACCTAGAAGGCTGTCATAAACAGTGTTCAATGACGCAGTCTGACGTAACTTCGCATTATACATTATGATATAAACAATTTTTTTGGAAGAAAAATTGACCAATTACTGAGGTAAGAGTCTAATATATATCTAAATGAATAAATGCAAAAATTGTGCCTATTTCATACAGTTAAAATTAAAACGACCTAGTTCAAGTTGATTCAACTTTACAAAATAGACGCATCATCTTTTTTAGATACTGCTCATGTAAATGCGATATCAGTCGCAAGATTAACTAATTTGCATATTAGTTTTGAAAAAGGACATTCTATTAATTAACTATTATTAGTTATTGTTTTTTAATTCAATGATTGTTTTAATTTTAATATAACAAATTGAACAATATTGTGAACTAGGACTATTTGCTGGTAAATATTTAACATTTGTGTTCAAATGTTTCTTTCATTAGAGGGACTGGCTTGATGTTCATAAGTTTCGATCTATTTCTAAATTGCAAGTGAAAAAGCAAATTGATTTCTTTCGTTTCCTTTCTTTACAGTCACATTTAAAAGATAAATAAATTTGTAATGAGATTCCTAAAATGATAATGTTTATCTATCTATATGAATAAATGAAAAAAAAATTGTTTCGGGTTTACAAAGTTATGAATGAAATGTTTATTATTTAAAATTAACGTTTCAAGTTACAAACTTTGCAAAGCAATAGCAAGCCGGCAAAGCCAGCTAGCATACAAATGAAACAAATATATGTTGGCACTACCAATTACACATACATATTTAAATAGAGAATTTCCTTTACTTACACAAAAATATACCTTTGTTGCCACATCAGGGGAGGTGCTGCTCAAAGCAACCTTTCCTGCTTTGACAGTGCAAAGCCGACTTCAAAATTTAGTGGGGAATGTCCTCTTCTCTTCACTATAGCCTCTTTCTCACAAAATATAGGTGCTAGTCTTTCTCTACTCTGTCGTTATTTTCATGTTAGATGCTCGACTGAGCTCCAATCAATGGTTCATCCCTTGTAAAACATTTACAACAAAAACTCGTCTACCTACAACCACTGTAAATAATTTTACTTTCTCCCTCTGTGTACCTAAAACTAAATGCGACTTCCATGAGCAAAGTTTCTTTCCTAAAACTATCTATCTGTGGAACACAATACCATGGGGCTGCTTCCCAGCTGACTATAGCATGGTCGTTTTCAAGTCCAATGTTAACAAATTCTTGTTGAGTCGTCTTCTTTAATAACATAATTCTGACCAGTCAACCATTGTTACCAATCTTCACGTTGTTTCACTGTCCTTCTGACAAACACATTAACCCTTATCCTCGAGTGGCCTTTTGACCTTGATAAGTGATGACTCGTATGTACATAAAAGAAAAATAAACTTTACTTCTCGATGTACCTACATCTAAATTCACTTAAAAACACTTTGTTTACATTACAAACAATACTAATACTTCAGTCAATTGCAACTGATTCTTGCTTTCATACTAAATGACCTCCCTCAATGTTACATGCAAAAGCATAGCTATTTTTACATATATCATATCATTGTCATAATCGGTTTAACGTCCGTTTTGCATGCTGGCACGTGTTGGACGGCTCCAAGATATTGACTTCAAGAGATTATTTTATGCTATATAAACAATAATTTTTTGGGAACAAAGATTGATCAGGGTGTTCAATTACCGGGGTAAGAGTTTAACATATACAGATTAAATAAATTAAATATATTTGCTGTTTCATAAAAATCAATTTTAACCGAAAACAAGTTCCAAAATATATTTCTATGGACGTTTCAAAAATATAATGCTCAGGTCAGGGCCGGCAGGACAGTTATAAAAGTGTGTGTGTGTGGGGGGGGGGGGCTTCTCCTAAAAAGTGTAGGGGGGTCCGGTTAAACACATGCATATATAACTTCATTATTGATGACTGTAAAGTGGGGGGGCCCCAAGTCAAAAAGTGAGGTGGCTTGACATCCCTCCTGCCCCCCCCCCCTCCCGGTGCCGCCGTCCATGGCTCAGGTTATGTTCGAAGTCAGGTCGTTTATCTGTTTCAACACTGGGCAGATCTCTTCTTCAGGTCGGTTAAAAAAAGTTGTTTGCGGTAATCTAATAGGGTCCAATCAGCACTGTCTGGACAGTGAAAAGGCAACATTCCGCAGGCGAATTTGGTGTGTCATTGAATAACTGCCAGTTCATCGACATGAAACCTTTCGTATGACAAAATCCAATACACATAAACACAAAGCAAAATGAAATTTTAGAGAATTGCTGTAACAATAATTCGGATGAATAGAGAGCTGCAAACCATTTTTTAAATATCAAAAACTGCTAAAACATAAATATAAAAATATGCAGATCTGAACTTTGGCTTTTTTGCCACATACTTTCTTCCATGACACAACTACCGGTACACGTCGGCCTGACTTTTAACTTACTATGGAATTTTCCACTCTCTATTTAATTTTAACCTTCCGTGAAAAATACCGTTCCTAACATTATTTTCACATCCCGTACCTGAATATTGCTACACTCTGTCTCTCGGACCCAGGAATTACTCTTGCTGTTTTCTAGTCCAACCCTGGGATGCTGCTGCTCTTCTTACCTTTTCCCTCTCCGAAATTAACGATTCAAACAAGATACAGATAAATATTCCTCTTTCTTTGCATCATGACGTGTTTAAAAAAAAAAGGAAAGAAAACTCTTTCAATATTTATCGACATATATCACGAAGATTTAAATATATGTAAAAGTACATTTCGTATTCCAAATCTTTGAAATAGATAGCTGGATACACTTCTGCATATAACATGCTGTGAGCCATTGTCAGTCAGATATTCCCATTAATTATGCATATGCTGATAAATACATTTCTTTGCAAAAGCGAAAAAAAACGATTTTCTTGTAAAACTCTATTAACAATTTTCAAAAGATCCTGTTAATAGTTTTATTTGGTAAATAATATTAATATTCTGATTCACCATTTCAAATATTTTTTAGTTTTAAAAACAATTATTTTTTTTATTTGTAAAATGTTACTCTCGCTTGCAAAAAAAAATATATTTTATATAAGTATATATTAGAAAAAAAAAGTGACCCGTTGGGTCAACCATTAAACTCGGATTAAATTGTTTAAAATCAGAAAAAGTGAGCTTGCAAAGCCAGTTAAATTTTTTAAAATAAAAGGACAAAATCCAAAGTTAGTTTTTATGTTCACTATATCCCCCCTCCTCTTTCGATCTTTTTTTCTAGTAATGGATTAAATAGTATTACTACTAGGGATGGTATTTCCTATTGTTTATAACGGGCTATTCTAATCTTTTGTTTCATAGTTTTATTACCTTTGATTGTTAATAAACAAAGAGAAGGAGAGAGTGTATAAAATAATATGGGGGGGGGGGTACAACAACAGCAGAGAGAGAGTGCGCGTGTGTGTATGTGTATGTGTAAAATAAGAGTGACGGCTCAAACAACAGAGTAAGAGAGGGCGAGAGTAATAAACAGAAACTTAATAAGAGAGGGGTGACTTGGTGAGTAAATTTCAAATTAATTAATTAGAACAATCAAAATGGATTTTTAAAACATAACTCAATCCCAATACCAAGAAATATTTTAGCATGTATTTTGTAATGATTAAAATATATAGAAAAAGCCTTAGGAAAACAAACGTTGATTAATTCAGCTTTAATGTATATACATATATCATGACTGATGGCTTCTGTTAAGTCTTGAGACAATGGATACCCCCTGTAAGTATGGCTGCGTGTGTAATTGTGAAGCAAGGGTTGCACAAGGAGAAGTGCAGGATGACTTAAAACAATGCCGAGATAAGTAGGAGAGCACATACAGCACCAGGTATTCCCAGGCTCAACGTTGCTTATATATATAATAAAGCTTTCCTATATTTATTTGTGTGTCTATTAAACCCAAGAACATGAAATGTGTTACAATATCTGAATAAAAAAAAATTCTGGGTATGACATGAAACTGCAACTGATGGTGAGGTCCCAATTAAGGAGCTATGGGGAGTGTGGGGGTTACCCATTAGTTGCCATTACTCTCAGGTCCACTCCGACCCGGAGTGGTAGTACCTGACAAGAGTCCCGTCTATAGGTTAAATAGAATTAGTTCTTGATATGACATGAATCTACATCCGGTGGTCTACACATAAATTTACTTCATAAATAATTAATTAAAACAAACACCATGAATACATGGCTAAGTGTTTAACGACGCGGACTGAGGACCTGGGTGTGCCGGGTTCGAATCCAGTTCGTTCCACAGAAACACTTTCATCAAAACCCGCACAAGACCTCCTGGAAAGGAGATAAATAAAATACATATTTGAACATATATAGAACTGGAAGTGTAAAAACTTTACTAAAACCACTGGATCCGTTATTAACTATGGCGAAAAGTATTGATATGCCGTAAAGCAAACGAAAACAAAAAATTAACTAAAAAAAATAATTAAGTAAAATAGATAAGTCTGATTTCTTTTTAGACAGGACTTTAATGATTTTTTTCGTTGTTTTTGTTTTCTTTTTTTTACTTTTTAGTAAGATTGTCCTAATATTTTGTTACATGACCTCTACTACATTGATGACCTTTCCATAACCGTATGTGTTTTTGTTTTATCTGTGTCTCTCTACTATAAATAGCACCATATTCTCCGGCCTTAAACAATCTGCCCCCCCCCTTCCTCCTTTGGAAACTGCCACTGGGTTTTAACCATGTCATTTCTCAACTACTAATACAATTGTCCGATTCTCTCTCTTTCTCTCTTTTTTTCTCCTCCCCTCGATTTATTAAGTATTTCTATCATTGTCACTGTCCATAGATTCCTACCAGTCCCAAGAAAAACTATTCTCACTGCCACTAACTTTCTTTCTTTTTTTTTTTTTCTTTTTTATTAATCTCTCTCTTTCATTCTAGATTTATTTATTACCATCATTATAATTCTACACCAATGTCTCAGTTACTTTATTATTAGCAGCATTATTATTGAGACCATTGACATAATAATTTAATTATTATGATAATTGTTTGGATTGCTTTTCCTTCTTCACTCCTACTGATCTTAACTATTATCACTGTTGCTTATTTATCAATACTGTGTACTTTCAATAGATGTCTCCCGCTTTATTAGTGTTATTAAATACCCTTCCTCCTACTATACTTTTACTACTACTCTTAACATAGCTAAACACTTATATATATACTCACTCACATACATCAAATAAGGTTTCACATGATATCTATATATATATAATATATATATATATATATATATATATATATATATATATAATGTGTGTGTGTGTGTACAGGATTCACTCCCCAACTAGTCAACCGATCATTATGAATTTTGGAACACAGCAACTGTGGGCTGTATTTAATTTAATTTAGTTTTATGCTAAAGGGGTAAAAGGGGAGTGAAAGCCCTTCATGAAAATTCAGATATCTCCAACGTTTGTGAAATTTTAACAATGGGACATCAATTAATAAATATTCCTAAAATTTCAGTTTCTTTGGAGTATTTTAAAGGGATTTAGGGGGGCCTAATATGTGCACAGCTTCCGATTTGAAAATTCAAATATTTCAGATTTACATTGAATTTGATCCATAGTCATTAGACACCAAGTAAATAGGATTCCCTGGATTTCAATTTCTTAAGACTCCTTTTCGACATTTTCTAGAATCAAATTGATGTAATGGATTTTGCTCAAAATTGGAATAAGGATTCTAGACATAAGGTTTGATATCATTATATCTTGATTTTAATCTTCGAAAGGAGGCGTAAAAGTGGTGCAAAACTGTTCTGCTTGGGGAATTCATTTTACCCGTCCCAGGATGGGTATTTTTCTAGTGGGTGTGTATATATATACATATATATAATCATACAATTATGTACTGATTAGCCATCCATACTTATTGCCTCGGAAACCGCCGATATGGATGACTAATCAGCACATAATTGCATGATATTATAAATATATTATGCTCTTACTAATGTAGTTGAGCAATCTGTAATTATTTCGTCATACACATTATAATATATAATTACCTACTGGGGAGTTTTAATTACCTCCTAGACACCACCCTCGAGTGTTTTCGGTCTCTCTGTACAAGGGTTTGTCAGGACAACCTGACATGAGGATACTTTCCTCCTACAAGTAAACCCTGACCAAATATTCAAAATAGTATTCGCAGCACATATAAAATCTTTTCAGTTTGGCTATACACTAGCTTATATGAGAAATAGTGCACCTTCTCCTAGTGATGTTACCTGAAGTAAAAACACTTAGCTGGATACTCCACCAGACTAGATGAATTCTTGTCCTGGAATCCGGTAAGACTAAAAGACCAAAAGAAAGATATACTACAACATAATTAGCTGGTCGATTGGGGAGAGAAAAATTCATGTTCCAAACTTCTTTACAACTCAACGTTTGACAGATAATGGAGAACCTTAATGGAATATTCGAATATCTATGTATCTCATATAGAGATCAAGTGTTAACCCCGGGAAGGGGGCTACTTGATTTCTGAGAACTTCGACTGAAGTAAAATGAAAAAAAAATATATATATATATGGATAATATTGAGCTTCACCGTATCTCGATAGGATCTAATATAATTATTGATCTTTGTATTATCCATTTACATATATATATATATATATATATATATATATATATGAGAGAGAGATAGAGAGAGGGATTTGTTTGTTATTCCACGTATTTATCTAGAAATGCATTTATGCTTGAAGCATAAAACGATATTATTGTATAATAATTTTTATTCAATATTTCAAACGTCCTGCATTTTTCATCGGGAATAATCAGAGAAAAAAAGAAAAAGAAAAACCCGGACCATGAGATCACCCCCCCCCCCCCTCCCCCCGCCTATGTGGGGTATGAGTTAGCCTGACTGAGGAGCTGGAGACATGGGATTTGCTGCCCAGTTGGCAAAATATTTTCCCATTTTCGATGAAACTTAAGGTATCAATGGTTGATAGAATTATTGTATAGTATATGAAATATGTGTGTGTGTGTGTATATATATATATATATATATATATATATATATATATATATAAATAAATATTAAATTATTATCTACATACACCGACATTTCAAGCTTATTGCTCTCATCAGTGTAAGAAGTGATAATTACAGATGATCGCATGACGTTCACAGCGTTAGCCTAGACTCTGCAAGCTATCGCTAATGCTTGTACTAATATTCATATTCGTATAAAATAACGTCTCCATTAGTGAATAAAAAAAAAATTATTAGAAAGAAAAAAAAAAATCTCAAACTAGAAAGTTTAAAAAAGAAAAAAATAGAAAAACGTATCAATCGGTATGGAAAGAAGAAAGGACAAAAAATAAAACGTCCCATTATGGGTATAGAGTGTCAGACTTGCTATTTGTTTCGTCTAAACACTTGAAATCTTTTTGCCCAGTAGTTTTTAACTCACTAACTTGTGTGATGGGATGAATTAATTTTTTTATTTTTTTATCTCCTTCCCACAGCAGTAAGATGTGACACAAGGTCGGAAAGTGGGATTGAAAAGCCAGCGCCCTAGAAGAGAGGACTCTGGCCTCCAAAAGATGCCAGGGTGGGCCTTGTGTAGGCATTGCCGTCCTCCCACCTACAACACTCCATTACAAAAAGAGAGTAGAAAGTGGATTTTGACTTTACTTTCGATAGCCTCGTAACTATCGCTTCCCTTATTTTGTCCTTTAGTCCTCACATTTCATAAAGCGATGTTTCTGAAAAAGTGTGGAAGAATTGCTGTTTTCTGGGTTGGAATCTTATCCATCTAACTTATCGTTGGCTAGTTTTTGACCTTAAAGTAGTATTTTTTTTTTTTAGCTCCTTTACATTGGGTGGCTTCATGTCTTGTCTGGAGCGACCCTCCCCCCCCTCCAAAAAAAACAAAACACTTAGTATTCCCAAATGGTCACCCATTTAGCACTGATCAGGCTCAACGTTGCTTAACTTTGGTGAAAGCAGTGTGTCAATGTGACTATAGCCATATATATCTATCTATCTATATATATATATATATATATATATAGAACAGTTTTTTATTATATTCCAATAACCAAGGTTTGTTTTATTACTTTTATTTTTAATAAAAAACTTCTATATTTTGCTCTGTTATCAATAATTGACAAACATTGAGCTGAATCTTCAAAGGAGACTACAAAGTAAAAGGATCTGATGATATATGATAGTACATATATTGTCTTTAATAATTAATATATATATATATATATATATATGCAAGCTTATTCTTTGACCTTTCTTTCTTCATCGAACCATCTTCTTTCTTTCTTTCTTTGTTATTTCATCTTCCATTTTGTCTTCCTTTTCTTTACCCTCTTTTACATATGAATGCACAATATTCCAATCCATCTAAATGAATAAATGCGAAAGTTTTTTTCCACCTATCCTAACTATCAACATCAAAACGGCCTACGCTTATTTAATTCTATGATACAACATGTTGTCAGGAGGTTAGACACAAGGTCAGGTGTGGTTTTGAGAAGCCAGCACGTTCCGATGCGCGCACCATGGTCTACAAAAGAATGCCCGAGCAGCCCCGTCGGCATTCTCCCGGTAGGGGCGAATCAGGCGACTAGCAATAAATTAACACCTTCTAAGAGAGAAAGTAAAGCCTGGAAGAGCAGACTGCCTTGGGCTAAACAGAACAGCAGTTTGATAGCAACAAAGCCACTGGCGGACATCAGTGTGTATCATAATTCTATGATAAAAGATATTTTGAAATACCATATATATAGTAATCTGGAAACACCCACAAACTGCAATAGGTATACCTAATTTGTATATTTATTTAATAAATAGTTTCTAATAAATTAATATTCTGTAATATACATTTCTAATTTGCATTGTCATAGTTTCTGTCATTGTCATTTCGATATACCTAGGTATTTTTAAATGAATGAAAAAAAACGGATTTAATCGGAAATGTATTGTATTATCTTTAAATTGGAGTGGGTAGTGTAGTATCGGTTCTGTTGTCATAAGATCGTCCTCCCAGGAATTACCTCTTCCTTTTTTAAGGAGGTAGGGGAATCCTCCCAGTTATCATTTGGAGCGGGGTAATGTAGTATCTGTTCTGTTGTCATGCGACCACCTTCTCAGACTCTACGTTCTCTTTTTTTTGGGGAGCAGGGGTGTGCTAGTGTAGTATTTGTTCTGTTGTCATGACAACATACTCGCAGGCATTTCCTCTTCAATTTATTGGAGGATTCTTCCAGGTGTTATCTCCTCTATTATGGAGGGGGATGAAATATTTATTCCGTTGTCATGATACCATACTACCGAGCATTACCTCCTCCTTTGGGGGGAAGTGTAGTGTATGTCCGTTCGTTCATCATGATAAAATCCTCCCAGGCATTACCACCTTTTTTTTTTTTACTCAGGCTTTACTTCGTCCTTTGGAGGTTTGTGTATTATATTTTCTTTCGTCATGATACATTCCTCTCAGGCATTACCTTCTCTTTTTGAGAGAAAATATAATATATGTTCGTTCCTTATAATACCATCGTTCCAGGATTACCTTCTCCTTTTGAGTGGGAGGGGGGGGGGCTAATAAAGTATCTGATCTGTTTTCATGATATCATTCTTCCAGGCATTAGCTTCTCGTTTTGGGGAGGGAGGGGGTAGTGTTTTTTCGTCATGATACACTCCTCTTAGTCATTGGCTCCTTGTTTGTCAGGGGGGGGGGTCAGTGTAATATATGTTCGTTCATCATAATACCATCCTCTCAGGCTAGCAAAAGTATCCTACCGGAGGGAGCATATTTTTGCTAGTAAATAAATACTGTTCTAGCCATTTGGTGCAGCAATTCGTTTGGTTACCTGTATTCATAACAGTACTCGCTTTTGCTCTGCTCTCTTTGAGCACTTTTTTTGCTGAGGAAATCTGTTTTGTTCTGTTTGCAAATATTCACAGCACCATTTATTATATTCCTATATTTCTATATATATATATAGAGAGAGATAGATAGAGAGAGGAGAAAGAGTGTGTAGTGAATCAGAATGTCCTCCATATTTGATGCATTGTTGATGGATACATGCTAGTGGGCAAATAAGTAGAGATGAGGATATGCGTTCTACCATTCCACCGGGAACAACAACAACAACAAAAACCTAGCAGACATGCATTTTTTTTTATATGTAATTAAAAGTATAAAAAGTTCTGAGGTTAAACACCTGCTTATTTCCGGCGTGATGTCTGTATATATGTCAATGTTGTGATGTCTGTGAAGAGGTGGAAGTTCTATGCATAGGGATGCGTGTATATATCAGTTCACCATGTATTCACATCTGCATGATCCATTTGTAATGCAGGGAGTGTGCATGGTTGGCATAATGGATACAATTGGTGCCTATGGAATTGGCCATGCCGAGTTCATGCCCTATTGAATCTATTGTGGTCATTTACGTACTAATAATGTTGGGAAAGCTATGAAACTTGCAATTTTTCTCTCTTGCTATAAGTAGACTAGCAATTTGTGTTCAGTTAACCGTATACAATTGGCATTGTGTTTCAAACTTGCAAGACCCGTGGAAATTCCACAGTTGTATCCTTCGTCTGTTGTATATTGCTGCAGTGCTTAAAAATATTTCCATCTTATGAACGTCCGGCGCAAATGCAGACCCCACGTTATTTTTATGCCATTTTTTGGCAGAACAGAAACTATACTTAAAAAAATTTATTCTCCATAACAAAAAAATAAAAAATTAAATACGTGCTAACTATCCTACTCTTAACTAGATACATTCAGATCCATTTGTCCAAGTACCATTCCTTTCGTTCTTTCAGCATTTGTCCATCACTTTTATTTAACAGTCACCAAAATACCACATTTACCCTACTTTAATCCTAGCCCAAAGGATAAGAAAGTGTATTTTAGTTCGAAGTTCATGTTTGACACAACAACTACATCAGATGAAATTTAAAAAAAATCTACTTATTTTGCATTGTGTGGTTGGTGATCCCATCTTTTTAAAAAGAGTGAAGGTGATAACGTACGTACGTACGTACGTACGAACATGAAATTGCCTTAGCTTATTATTATTTATATTTTTACAGGAGATAATTTTGTTTATTTTTAAATTTGTTATACAGTCTGCATATTGCAAAAGTTAGTAAAAAAAAAAAAAAAGAGATTTGTAAATAGATTTAAAATGTAAACATGATTAATATTATTTATTTTATTTTTCGAGGACCGTAGGTATTAATATTATTATTGTTAAAAATTTGAATTATTGAAAAGTAATAAAACTGTTAGAAGGTCGTACAATGCAATTTGCTTCTTTTTTTTTTATTATTTTGATCGTAAATTTTTCGGCGATATATACTCTCATCAGAGTTAAAAGACAGTTTCAAACTTTTTTTTTAGTTACTTTTTTGGGGTGTTGAAGTCGATCCGCGGGATGTTAAAACGGTATTGGGGATAACAGTCCAGAATGGCCACGTGGCAATTACAAATGAAGTAGAAATTGTGGATTGTTCTTGTTTATAAAACATTGTTTCTCTAGAAATTTGAATTATTGAAAACTGATCAAACCATTAGAAAGCTATGCAATGCAATTTTTTTTTATTTTGATCTTAAATTTTTCGGAGATATAGGCCCTCATCATTATTATTTACTTAGGTAACATTTGGTGCAAGGTGAGCTCCTCGAAAATGCCATCCATGGAATCGGTAAAAAAAATTTAAAATCCTTTCTGTAATCCAACCATATTTGATACAAATAAACTTCAATCTATGGCTGACTTGTCCACCAAGTTTCAGTCATGAATGTCCAACAGTCTTGCCACAGTTTGGCATAAATGTCCAATAGTAGATGCCGTTCAATAATATGCAGGGACACTTTGTGTGATTGTCTCATCCCCCCCCCCCACTCTCAGCATGCTTGCTTCCAACCCTGTCAAAGGGAGTTTCCTGGTACTAACAGAACAGGCTGTCTGAAGATATTGGCTTCCTAACTCAAAATGCACCAAACATTGATGTTTTATCGTTTTTTTCTCTTTGCAAAAAAAAACAATTTCTCCCCCTTTCCTCTCCCCTCTTTCTTCTCCTTCACTCAACCAAACACCATGAATAAATACTTGAAGATATAAAGAACTTGAAGCATAAAAACTTTCACCAAAATAACCGGATTCGGCATTTAAATAACCCGAAAAGGGTTGATATGCCGTAAAACAAAACCATCAAACTCTGCACACAAATAATCATGCCTATATGAATGTAAGCTTACTAATATGTAGTCAAGTCATTTCTCTTAGTCTTTTTGTCGGATGCAAATGATGTGTTACATCTGTCAGTAAATAAGGAAGCATTTTGTGGGCAGCTATCTGAAATCTATAACCGCCGGCCAGTGTCTGGTCAGTACAGATCACAATGAACAGGCCAGGACGATTTGTTGTATTTGCAGATTGGCAGCCAGTCTTCAGCTTCCAAGGCCACTAGAACCAGGTTTTACATATATCACATGGTATTTACATACAGCACCTACTCACCCATCTAAGTACTGACCAGGCTCAACGTTGCTTAACTTTGTTGTCAATGTGATTATAACTACATACATACATACATCAATAGTAACAAACATCAGAGTCGGTGCTACCTACCTCCAAAACATCAGATTAGTAGTGTAGCTAGCTTGGGGAGGGGGGTGTTTGATTTCAGAAGTACTCTGAAGGCTTCGTCAGTTTTACTTTTTGTTCCTCACTTAAAATATTACCGGTAAACCTACATAGAGTCGCTTTTAACAGTAACAGAATATTAAAAAGAACATTAATGCATATGTGCATTAATCTGGTCCAGACTTAAATTCTATGAAGCTTTCACTTTTCAAAATCTTTGTAATTACATTTATATTCTTTATCTATATAATAACGTAAAGTTAGTCAGATTATCGATTTTTGTCATTGATACGTTCCTTCCTACAAAATCAATATTTCATTCTGAATAGCCATTTTGTTGAACGTTTGTCCATGTTGGTCAGAACAATAAAATGTAGTTATAGTTAATTCCTTCCATAAAATAATTTATCTGGTTAGATTTATTTTTGTATAGCTGCTATTTTTTAAAAAAAAGGGGGAGATAAATCTGTATTCGTCCCTTATAGGCTTCCCTTCGCTTTGGGGGAACAAGGGAGGTAACTCTACTCGTCCATCACAGATTTACTTCCTTTTTAGGAAAATAAAATAAAATTCAGAGATAAAACCCACATAATTTAACAAAAGAAAAGAAAGGGAAAACAAATTCTAAGTAAATAAACTACTACACGATGCTGAGTAGGTACAGCTAATCCTCCTCTCTATAATAAAGACCAATGTGTATTTATTTGTCTATATATATATATGTATGTTCATCCACATGCTACACAAATGTTGCAGAATGCCTGACGAAAACATTTCAAGTGCTTAGAGAAAGGGAGAAAGCTAAAGGCAAGTATGATAATCCCCCTCCACTAGCCGTTTGAAATGAATTTGGAAACAAATCCTTCATTCCATATTCAATAACGAGACATTTTCTTTCTTTTTTCTCTTCTTTCTATACCGATGGATACGTTTTTTTCTTTTTGATTCTTTTTTTTTTTAAACTTTCCAGTTTGAGATGTTTTCTCTCTTTTTTTTAGTATTTCTATTTTTTTTTTAACTTCACCGATTGAGACGTTATTTTATATCAATATTAATATGAATGCGAACACTGGCGACGCATAATTTTTTTCACATCATTTATGACAGAGGGTGTACAGCTAATAAATTATACCATTTTTGATGATTAAAATAGAATCAACATATTAGTTAACTTACTAAAGTAGTCTCCTGGTGAAGTTTCCTTACAGATAAGGGCATGAGCCTTTAACGTCAACACTGTTAAAGGCTCGTGCCCGCCGCCACTATGTGTATATAAACTAACAAATCAGGCTGTCTAAAGATACCGGCTCCCTAGCCTAAAATGTACCAAACATTGATGTTATTGTTCTTTTTCCTTTCCCTTTGCAAGACTCAATCATATTCTGCAAAGCCAAAAACAAAAACATGTTTCCACTACAAAACAACCAAACCAAACACCATGAATAAATACTTGAACATATAAAGAACTTTAAGCATAAACACTTTTACCAAAATGACCTGATTCGGCATTAAATAACCAGAAAAGGGTGGGTATGCCGTAAAACAAAACTACCAAACCTTTCTAATATGTAATACTTCTCATATATTTTTCTTTAGGTGAAAACCATTCGCTACATCTGCCAGTGAATGTGTCTGTGAGAAATCATTGTGTGTGTGTGTGTAGCTATGCATACATCAACAGTAATAAGTGCAACTGTTGCTTGGGTTTAACTGTCGGATGACATTTGTCAATGGAATTGAATTTGCTATCTCAAATTGGATTTCAAAGATTTCTTGCAATGAAGAACAAGATAAAATATGTGCAGTGCCACCGTTAGGAACCTCCCAATCTATCATAGGAGGGGCCCACAAAGAAACCACTCTGTTTAAACGAACCAGTATGTCAACTATTTTTTTAAAATCACCAAATATAAGAGAATTATCTAATTTTAATGAGATTTTCACTATTTATTACATAAATTATATTTGGATTATTTGAAATTTTTTTTTTTCAAATCACCAAATATGAGAGACTTGTCTAATTTTAATAAAATTTTCACTATTTATTACATAAATTATATTTGGATTATTTTTTTTTTCAAATCACCAAATATGAGAGAATTATCTAATTTTAATGAAATTTTCACTATTTATTCAATTAATTATATTTGGATTATTTGGACTAATTTTTTTTTATGAAAATCGCCCCAGACAATGCATGAAGCAACTTAATGTAAAGAGCTAAAATAAAGAAGTACTACTTCAAGATCAAAAGCTAACCAACGATAAGTGTTATCTGGATAGATTCTGACCCAGACAACAGCAATTCTTCCTCCTTTATCAGAAACATCGGTCATGGAATGTGAGGACTAAATACCAAAATATGGGAAGCGAAAGTTATGAGGCTGCTGAAAGTAAACCCAAGGGCCACTTTTTACTCTCCTATTATTATTATCTTGAGTTGATATTTTCACACATGTAACCTCTGACCTCCTTCAAGTGCATGTGAACAGAATTTCGAATCGAACATTTATTTAATCTACGGGGGTATATTGTTCTTATTCACTCAGCCATGACTAGGTAGAAGTGTTAATAAATTATATATTTTATAAGGAATAAAGGCTTTCAAAATTAATTTTTTTTAGTGAACGTTTGATGGAATTAAAGTTCGAGCCAGATTAATGCACAATTTGCAGGACATTTCTTTTCGCATGTTATCACCATTGAAAGCAGCTTTATATACTTTTTCGGCAACGTTTTAAGTCAGGGGTAAAAAAAAAAAACATTACTAAGGAGACCTTCATAACACTGCTTAAAAAGCAGGTTTCTCTAGTTACAAATGCTCTGCACTCAAAGAAAAGTCTATGATTAGTTACTCAACTAAATATTACGAAGAGCTTACAGCCAATCTGTTGGTAAGGTTGCTGGACACATGGTTGGATCATTCTACCACTCCAGAAAGTACTTGACTCCTGACGTAACCCTCTACCTGTATAAGAGTCAGATACGTCCTCTGACACGGCTCTGTTCAAGGAGACGAACGAGACAAAATATCTTGGCCTTCTGGTCGACTCATCTTTCGAGCCATCGAAACATTGCATTCAGGCTGCAAACAAGGAACACTCTATTTCTCATTCGACGTGCTTTCTGTAAACTATATTTCTCCCACTTTATGTCTCCCTCGTCAGACCACTGTTAGAGTATGGTGTCCAGACCTCTGCTCCATATCTTATATGTGATATTCAGCATCTGAAAAGAGTTCAAAGACAAGCTACTTGAATGGTGCAGGCTCTATGGGATCTGCCCTATTGGAAGCCGACTCAAGAAATTTAACCTTTTCTCTCTTGAGCGCCGACGATTACGCAGTGATCTCATTTTGGCCTACAATCTCCTCAATGGTCATTACAATATACCTCAGGACTTATTATTCACTCCTGCACCAAAAAGAGGTCTATGCAGACACTAAAAGAAACTATTTCACTGCCGATTTTGATTGAACCGCCTTCTCAATCAGGATCTCTGGACCTTGGAATAGTCTCCCAAGGGAGGTAATAAATGCGCCAACAACGCATCAATTTAAGGTGAATTTGGACAGGTGCTGGGCTACTGTATCCTTTTCTGTGTACATTTATACCACCCTTTCCTACATGGCAACTGAAACATGCTTGTTTTATTTTTTGTCAAATTAATTGAATTGAATTAAAAAAAGATCGAGTAGTGTTGTAGAGGTGTTACTCTGAGCACTCTTTCTTGTCTGGTACAAAATCGTATTTTGCGATTTAGTGAGAGATTATCTCTTCTGTTCTGCTACAGTCCATTTCTCACAAAAGGGACTAATAAACTTTCTCTACTCTATCGTTATTTCCATGGAATGTGCTCGACTGAGCTCCACATTCTGGTTCCTCCTTGTAAGACATTCACAGCAAGAACTCGCCTTTCTATCACCATTGCAAAGAATTTGTGTCTACCATCAAACGCAATTTCTATAAACAGAGTTTCTTTCCAAGAACTTCCCATCTGTGGAACACATTACCACGAGTCTGCTTCCCTGTAGACTACAACATGGTAGTCTTCAAATCCAATGTCAATAAATACGTGTTATAAACCGTCCTCATAAGCATTCAGGTTTTTTTCATTCTATTCATTATTTTCAATCCTCAGAATATTAATAATTATTCAACTGACAATCAATCAATCTCATTAACCCTTATCCTCAAGTGGCTTTTAATCTTGATAAGTGGTGATTCATTAGTTTTTAAAAAAAGGCAGGCTAAGGCCCTCAATAGGCTTTTGGGCCAGATTAATACACATACGAAGTAGCAATTTCATAAAAAAAAATGTAGCTTATATAGATGAAGGCACATATGGAAAACGTATTTCCAAATAAAAACTCTTGTTTATACTTACGTATCATCCAAAAAAAAGTATCCTCACCAAAAATTAGGAAAAATGATCGAGTACAATTTTAATTAAAAATAAACATCCGTTTCATCGTATTTTGCCGACTGCCATTGATTTATTACTTGTTAATATGACAGACTGGATTATCTCCCCCTGAATTTCGTGTTTTTCGCTCGAATCAATGGCGGAACCCTAAAAAACGATATAACTGATTTTTATTTTTAATTAAAATTCTACTCGATAATTGTTACTAATTCTTGGCGTAGGTACCTATGTTAACCTGATACATAAGTATATCAAAGAGTTTCCGGTTAATTTATTTGGAACTGCGATTTTCACCTGTGTAACTGCGTTTCTCATATGTGACCTCATCTATATAAGCACCCAAATATTTTTAATCAACTGTATATATATTTTTTTCTGGTAATATTTTAAATGGACAGAATCAAGGGGACCTCTTGAGCTCTGTTGAAAAGTACAACTTTTCTTTTTAATTTCACTGTTGGATGAAATTTGCCAGTGAAATTGAATCCGTTATCGCAAATTGAATTTCAAACATTTCTTGCTATAGAGAACAAGATAAACTCTGGAAAAAAAAAAGAAAGATTTTAGAATGAAATAAATGCGTTCAGAGTTTTAATCTCGATGACAAAGATAAAAAGGAAAGAAAAAAAAAAGCACAAATTTGGGCCAAGCAAATCGGATGATGGCACGTTGTGTAACCTCTAAGATCCATTTGAAGAATAAAAATATTTAGCGTGAAAACAACTTATTTATAGAAAAATAAAACGATCAGATCCCGGACATTCGCAATTCACTTGAGTTATTGATTAGTTTATTAGTTTCTGTTCTTTTTTTTTGTTTTCTTTCTTTTTTTTTTTCAGTTAGCTAGAAAAGATAAATATAGAAATCAAAGTGTTTCTTTCTTTGCTCTGCCATCCGCTTCTTGAAAAGAACGTGTACGTGTGTGTATGTGTGTGTATATATATATATATGTGTGTGTGTGAGTGAGTGGGAAGGGGGGGGTAGAAAATAACTTAAAGCTGTCCGACACGTATTTTAGCTTCATATAATTTTAATAGAATATGCAAATCAAAAATGTTGGCAGATAAATTCGATCATGGCTCGGTTTTGTAACTTCGCGGATCCATTCGAAAGAAGACAATTCTTGGTACAAAAAAGAAAGGTTATTTATAGAAGAGTAAAAAAAAAAAAAAAAATGTTTTTAATTCAGCTGTGAATTGCTTTATTAGTCCTATTCATTTTCTTTCTTATTAGCTACGAATATTCAGATGCAACCTATTTTTTCTTGCCTTTATTTATTTATTTTTTTAAAATTCATTTTCATACAGATTTGATCATGTTTTATAAATAAACTAAAGAATACACGTCCGAAGACAGCTAAAAACTAATCCCCCCCCTCTCTCCGAACAATAAAGTTTTGCACTACTTTTATACCTTTTTTATTTTATTTTACTGAAAAGTCAAGGTTTGGTTTGGTTTGGTTTACGGCATAGCAACCGACTATGGGTTATATAATGCCGAATAATGTTTTCAAATATAATTCAATTTTTTCACATTGTCTTGAGAGACACTGAAAAGCAAAATGAAGAACTTGCAATCAGATTTTTTGGAACAGTCCAACTTCCTTCATGAAGTCTAAAATTTTCGTTATATTTATGTTTTCAAACAAGTCTTAAATTTTGGGTGTCATAATACTTGTTTCGGGTTTGCGGCATATCTTGACAGTCTATTAATATATGTTTGACTGTGTAAGCTTGTTGACATGCTATGCACATTGGAGACTCCTCTCCTTCCAATAAGTGCTTATGAGTGATCTGCGTGTGTCCTATACGAAGTCTGGTTATTATAACCTCTTCTCTCCTTACTTTTCTATATTCCAGGGGCTACACATCTATAGTTGGCCAAATCTTATATAATTTGTTATTTTGACACTCATCCCAACATTCTTTCCATTTTTGTTTGGTTATCTTCTTAATAGAAGGTCGAAGATCAGTGTATGGGATGTCCACTTGAGGATAAATGTTCATGAGTTTGCCAGATGGATCGTTAAACAACACCATGATTATTGGTAATCATGGTTGAAATTGGCAAGAATCAGATTATTTAAGAGTACGGCTCAACAAGAATTTGTTTATATTGGACTTGAAAACAGCTATGTTGTAGTCAGCTGGGAAGCAGCCCCGCGGTATTGAGTTCCACAGACAGATAGTTCTAGGAAAGAAACCTTGCTCATTGAAGCTTCGTTTTGTTTTAGGTACACAGAAGGAGAAAGAGAAATTATTGACAGTGGTTGTAGATAGACAAGTTTTGTTGTGAATGTTTTACAGGGGACGAGGAACCATAGATTGGAGCTCAGTCGAGCACCTATTATGAAAATAACAATAGAGCAGAAAAAGACTAACAGCATCTCTTCGAAGATTAAAATCAACATATAATGCTACTAAACCTTACTCTAGAATCCTTGATCAAAATCGATTACATGATTTTGATTCTAGAAAATATCTAAAATTAAAGGCTTAAGCGGTCTTAAGAAATTGAAATTCAGGTAATCTTGCTTAATTAGTGTAAAATTCAATGCAAATCTGAAATATTTGAATTTTTATGAAGAAAGTTGTGCCCATATTATGTTCCTTAAAAGCCCTATAAACTATTCCAAAGAAAATAAAATTTGGGGAATATTTATTAATTGATGTCTAATACCTATTGTTAAAATTTGACAAAAATTGGAGGTGCCTTAATTTTAACAAAGGACTTCCACTTCGTTTCCTCCCTTTGTATAAAACTAACTCAAACTAAATATAGCCAACATTACCCACCCATAAAACTAGCAGCTGTGTTCTAAAATACATAATGATCGGTTACTTAGTTTAGGAGTTAATCCTGTACATGCAAATATATAAACATATATGCATACCTAACTTTATATAAACAGAGATGTAAGATTTGTATTTTAACTTTGCTGCACATTTTCTTCATTAAATAAACGTAGTTGTCATTTTATTAAAACTGGCTCAACTTTAGAAATTGACAAAAGCTGAACTTCAAATTATCATTTTATTTATTACACATTTTTAGTCTAAAATTGAAAATGTTGAACTTCAAATTCAAAAAAATTGGATTAGAAATTGACAAAATTTAAATTTAAATTTAAAATGCTTTTAGATCTTCTGTACCTCATTAAAAAAGCTCGAACTCAAATGAAAAATTATTCACACAAAATACTAAGACAATTTTAATTTCAAAATCTTTTGACATAAAGTTCAACATTTTTTAATTCAAAGTTCAACATTTTTTAATTCAAAGTTCAACATTTTTAAATTCAAAGTTCAACATTTTTAAATTCAAAGTTCAACATTTTAAAATTCAAAGTTCAACATTTTTTAATTCAAAGTTCAACATTTTTTAATTCAAAGTTCAACTCTGTTTAATAAGATTCTCAGCATGAATCCTAGCCATGAAAATAGCAATAATTTGAAAGACATTTCTAATTCAGTTTTTTAAATTTTTTTTGCAATCATATTCCGTTTTTGAATGGCTAGAACAAATACATTTTGAAATTCAACTTACTTTCGAAAATATTTACGTGTGGAATAAATAACACAAGTGTCTAGAAGGCATTTTAGCTTTAACCTTTTCATGCATACTGTTGTTCCATAACAACAAATAGAAAAGTTGACATAAATTATCATAAATTTTGATTTGACCAATTATATTTGTTTTTGTGAGAGTCAAAGGCATACATACGTTTTGCCTCCATTATTAGTCATTATGAACCTTTTTCAGAAGTTAGCTCAACTGGAATTAATAAAAAAAAAAAAGTTAAAAATAAACAAATTAGATCAGTTATATTTTCTTTATTGCTTTATTTGATCTGTCATCCCAGGCCAGTGTTTTGGTAGGTGCAGATCACAATGAACAATGTTCTGACTGAGCCCATATCCAATTTTATCCCACATTTCATCAAAGCAAATCATGTCATGTTGTTGTCGGTCAGCAAAGCAGGCGCTCGATGTCAGTCAGCAGCCACTGGATTGCCGACCTTCCTTAGGGCAATGCGGCTGAACCATATTTTCTTTGATTTCTTTGCCGAATCGGCCATGTCTGTCATTTTGGTCGTCATGCGCAGCTCCGATTGAATGAAGTTATCTCGGTGTTGCAGTGCCAGTTCAATTCCTGCAAAAGTGCTATCTACTCATTGCTCAAGTAGCAGCACGGCATATTTGTATATTTATAAAGTTGAATAATAGAAAAATAGCTTTAATATACTCAGTCATGTCTATATGATTAACATCTCCATGGTCAACTAATTTGCATATTGCTTTGCAAAACGAACTCTCATAAAATAACTATTCGCTTTCATTCTTCTTATTTGATGATTGTTTTCATTTTACTATCATCCACAATTCTATTCATGAATATTTTTAATATCGTGGATAAATGCTTAGCATTTTGAGTGAAAAGAATTTTTCCAATCTTTTCCGATTAATTTTCCCGGGCTACGCCGTGACACAGGTCCCGCTAAAATAAAATATAATTCATCATGTACGTGCGTGCATGCTAAATTATATTTTACTGTATATATATATATATATATATAACTTCTTTGTAATATAGTAGGAAAAATCCCAGCAGAGTGCTCGATTAATTAAGAATTAAAGTTAAAAATTAAGAGCATAATTTTTTATTTATTTTCGTACAGAGAAATTAGTGCAACATTCGTACCGTCGGTTTCAAGCACGGAAAGTCTTAGCCATCCGGCTCTCTTCAGCTTCTGTTGTCATCTGATTTGGAAATGTGAAGTCACGTGACACTCTCGTTGTGTATGTTTGTTTGAATTTAAATTTAGTGTAAGGAAACGGTTGAGATTTAAAACCGAAGGAGATTTTGGGGAGATATAAGAAGTAGGAGGTTTTAATATAAAAATATGTTTTTTTTTTATAATCTCATGATAAACTTAAGATGCTTGATAAATAAACAGTCTATCCATCCATGCATAAGAGCTTCGTCACATGCTTGAAAACAAAATTATAAAGATTTCTATCTGAAGTACGCTTCAAACAAATATAATGCCGACTTGAATCTCTCTCTCTCCTCACCCTCTCTCCATTGCTATCTACACTGAATTATTTAGCCTTTCGTGACTTTGCTTATTACTTGTTTATATCTACTTTCCCTCTCATTCAATCACTTCATTGTTTTCCAGTACTGTTTCAACCACAGTTATTTTCCAGTACTGTTTCAGCTACAGTTATTTTCCAGTTTTTTGGAGTTGTTTTTCTTTCTAAAAATCAGAGTATTCTCGGCTTAAATGAACTAGGGAGAAAAAGAAGCACGGAATCTCACTTACCTCATGGGAGAAGAGGAAGTGATGAGAGACATCTTTTTTTTTTATAGAGACAATTTCAAGATAGACGGAAGTCGATTAGTGAAATGAGGAATTATAGAAAGGAGGAGAGAGGGTATAAACCACAAAAAGAAAAAAGTAAAAAAGCGTTTTTTTTTAATTTTGGCAAACTAACAAGGAGGAGGAGGAGGAGGAGGCGGTAATGCTGGTAGGATGGTATCATGACAACAGGACAGATATTACAATACCGCCTCCAAAATAGAGTAGGTAATATCTGGGAGGACCCCCCCCCCCATTAAAGGAGAAAGTAATGCCTGCGAGTGCGAGTATGGTATCATGGAAACAAAAAAGATACTGCAAAAAAAGAAGAAGGTAGCCCCTGAGAAGATGGTCTTTGACAACAGAACAAATACTACATTACTCCCTCCCTCAAAGGAGGATGTAATACCTGGGAAGATTACTCCACCCCCTTAAAAAAGGAGGAATTCGTTTTTTAAAGAACGGTCTTATTACAACAAAACCGATACTGCACTACCCACTCCCATTAAAAATAATACAGTAATAGATTAAATCAGGTGTTTTTTTTTTCATTCATTTAAAAATGTCTAGTCATAAAAACATTTTTTTATAGTTACTTGGCGTTTTGGCTAAGATCAAAGCAAGCTTGTGTGTACGAAAAGAAGTCAAGTATGAGTACGTGTTCCCTGCCGGAGCATGGCGCACAAGGTTTCTGGTCCTTCGGATAAATTTAGCCTCTTAACTAGTCGAGTGAATGACCCCCCCCCACCCCACCCCCGTGATAGAAATCCTCAAAGATGCCCACTCCTCACTTTAATTTTTTTGCCTTCTGCTTTCCCTAATTTGTATTTATTTTGAAAGGACACCGCCCATTCTCTCAAACTCCCTTTTTTCTCCTACTTGGATTCCACTACCATTTAGAGTTCGTCCTGTTTATCTTCGATTCTGAACAAACCGTAAAATAGTGAACGGTTTATCACTTAGAAAGGGTTGAGAGTGTCTTACTAACCGAATTTTTATGTTGTTTATAAATATAAAATATAATGAAAATAAAAGTTCAAACAAATTTGAGGATATCTTAAGTAGGATGCCGTCCCCCCCTAGAGTAAATGTGGTATTGTGGTGACTGAGATGATTCTAGTTAAGAGTAGGATACACATTTTTTATCACTTTTGACCGAGGATGATCAACAACCCCACACTTTTGATGACCTTGTGCCTAATTTGTATTGAATGTAAATTTTTATATTTTGTGCAAATAAATAATTCAAAGTGTAGTACCTGTTCTCCACATCCCAGAAACACCAGACGTTTTACTATCGAAGGAAATAATTCATATATATAACAATGTAAATTACAAATGTATATTACAGAATATTAATTTATTAGAAACTTTAAAAAGAAGTAAATAAATGTAAATTAGGAATACCTAAAGGTGCTTGTGAGTGTTTGCAAATTGCTATATATATATGGTATTACAAAACGCTATATAGTATAATGGAATTAAATAAGCATAACCTGTTTTGATGTTAATACAGTTAAAATAGGTGGGAAAACTTTCGTATGTATTCATTTAGATGTTTTTAAAAGTCCTTGTATAAAAGTACACCCATTATATCCCCCTCCAATTTCAACAAAAGTTGTGATTAATGGTTGTTCACAGGATAATCTGTTTCTCTCTCTCTCTCTCTCGACGTACTGACTTACTTCACTTTGCAAATTTTACAAATTAAATGAAATTCTCTTAGTTACTTTTTCCCAAAATCTCCCAAATTTGTGATCAAGAGTTTTTTTTTGTTTGTTTTCTTTTGTCTAATTCAATTATTTTTAATAACAAGAAACTATCGTTTGGCCGTTATGGAGCAGAAAATGTTCTCGAAATTAACAAGAAATGTAATTTTTCACAATTAAATATCACATTCAGTAGATTTTACTAAAAATTCGCCCAAAATTAATCTTTTTTTTGTATATGTTATTCAAGTAGTAGTGATTACAGAGGAGACACGCATGCTTTACTTGATTTTCACTTTTGATTCGATAGAAAAAATAAATAATAAAACCTAAATTAGTTTTAATTTTTGATTGGGTAGAAAAAATAAATAATAAAACCTAAATTAGTTTTAATTTTTGATTGGATAGAAAAAATAAATAATAAAACCTAAATTAGTTTTAATTTTTGATTGGGTAGAAAAAATAAATAATAAAACCTAAATTAGTTTTCATTTTTGATTGGGTAGAAAAAATAAATAATAAAACCTAAATTAGTTTTCATTTTTGATTGGGTAGAAAAAATAAATAATAAAACCTAAATTAGTTTTAATTTTTGATTGGGTAGAAAAAATAAATAATAAAACCTAAATTAGTTTTAATTTTTGATTGGATAGAAAAAATAAATAATAAAACCTAAATTGGTTTACATTTTTGATTGGCTAGAAATGATAAATATTAACACCCAAATTAGTTTTAATTTTTGATTGGGTAGAAATGATAAATATTAAAACCCAAATTAGTTTTAATTTTTGATTGGGTAGAAATGATAAATATTAAAACCCAAATTAGTTTTAATTTTTGATTGGATAGAAATGATAAATATTCAAATTGTTTTTCATTTTCGATTGGCTAGAATTGTTTTAATTGGTTAGAATTTTTTAAATTTTTTGATCGGGTAGAAAACGATAAATATTCAAATCCAAATTGTTTTTATTTTTTGATCAGCTAGAAACGATAACTATTCAAATCCAAATTGTTTTTTGTTTTTTTTATTTTTGTTGAGCTAGAAAATATAAATGTTGAAATTCAAATCGTTTCTTAAATTTTTGATTGGATCTCATGAATAAATATTCAAAATCAAATTGCTTAGTTCTGTTCAATCCATTCTGTGCGTATATTTGTACGTGTCTGTTATAAATAACCGTCCGACACATATCTGCCCTTTTTTTTTTAGCAGCGTCTTAAATATAGTTCTGCTGCTTGTATTGATTTGTGGAGTTGAAAGTCTGCTGCCCTTCCTCCTCACGCTCATCTTGCGGGTGAGAAGCTTAGGGAAAAGCTGGCGAATGTTAACCCGCTTAATGCAATTTGACGAGCTATGCACTATTTATTAATTACAAGACACTTTCAAAAATTGATTTGAACTTGCATCGCTTGAACGTTGAACTCTTGCTTGAAACTAAAACGTATCTTTCTATTCTTGCACATCTATCTTCGACTATTATTGATCTTATGTGAGTTTATTTGGGAGACAGGGGGGAAGGGGGCAAAGGAAGAGTATTTGCCGCAACCCTGTAGTAAAACACAGTCTTTAAATATCGTGCATTACGTAAACAGATATAATTTTTCGGCAATATTGAATTTTTTTGCTTACACGAATTTGTGGCCGTGGGTCGCCATCAGTGGACTGGTTCTCTTGTACCAAACGTTCATAAACAACGTTTTAAGTTTCATTCCATGAAAAATGCCAGTATACTGAAATCATATGCCCTTAATAGGGTTAAGATGAAAATTCATATACACTAAATGTACAAAAGCAAGGAAATTCCCAATTTTTTACACTTTTATTGTTGTATATGAATTTTCATCTTAACCCTATTAAGGGCATATGATTTCAGTATACTGGCATTTTTCATGGAATATCACTACTTTCGTAAAGGCTATGCCTCCATACAATGGTAATTTTTAAGGTTTTTTGGAATTTTCTGGAAAACTAATCTATATCGTAAACTGAAATTAAAATGCTATCAACTAGATCCTAGAACCTCTATCTCTGCAAAAAATCAGCTGAGTCCATCAAATAGTTGATGAGATACAGGGTGGCACATATGTACATACACACAGATAACATGATTTCATGATTGAACTTTCTGGATCTCTGGGTTGCCTTGACTAATGATGCTGAAATTCTACACACTTATAGAACCTATCAAATAAAAATTTTGTGCAAAGTTTTAACTAATTTGGTTTATTGGTTTTTGAATTATGATTAATCAAAGAAATGAGATTTCCAGCATAGCCATTCGTGAACTTATTTAAGGGATAGAGCGCTCTCGCGCCTCCCTTGATTTAGACAGTTTCAAACCGATAGAACTGATTGCACATTAAAAATAATTTAATTTAAAAAAAAAAATCAGTTATTTTCTTAATGAAAATCATCAAATAATTCGAATTAACTAAGTAAAAATTTCTCTTTTTACTTGATCTTCAATTTTGATTTAAAAAATTATTTCAGCAAATTTTAATAAATTTTAGTTATAAAATTTTACCTGAAAAAGATTTTATGTGACTTTTTTTGTTTTAGTTATGACCGTTTGGCGCAGGAGAGACAGTTTATTGATGGCGGTTTGCTGTTGTGCATTCGGAATATTGATGGGGACCTGCAGCCAAAATTTCGTAATAGGGGCGTGTGAGCAAGAAAATTCAATATTGCCAATTTTTCTTTCTAAAGTAGACATAATTTCTTGAAGTTAAAATAAAGTGAAAAGATAAAAAAAATATGGCAAAACCAGAAATGTCAGTTACCATATGAAAAAGACATCTGCAAAAGAAAGTCAGATTTTACCTTCGAGACACACTTGAGACCTTTATTAAATAGAAAAGAGCAGACAGCCAAAATGTCTTGAAATTAATAAAACAAGAAAAAAAAAAGTTAAAAGTTTGGACGTCCACTCTGTTCAACCATCAAGTCTGTTTTTTTGTTTTTTTTCCCCGATTCTCTGTCTATCCTTCCTGAATCAGCATACTTCAAAATGAAAACGAAACAAATGTTTACAATTTAAATTTAAGCCTCAACCTGGCAATAATCAAAACACTCGCAGTCACATTCCAAAGCAATGCTTACCAACACCACTGACCTACACCACGTCACCATCTATCATTTCCATTCACTATCCTACATTTTTCCGATCACCCTGGGGTAACCCAGTTACACTATGGTGGATCCGTTTCATTTGTTTTATATTTGGAACCTTTTAATAATTGAAATAGATCAGAAATATTTGGATAAAAGTGTGTGAAAATAGAGATGACAAAAACGGACGCGTTTTATTTGTGTTTTGATATTTTCGTTGAATTTTCTGATTACGTTTTTAAATTACGATTACGTTAAGTCATTTTTTCACACACACATATATATATATATATGTATATATGTCATCCATATACAGACTGTTTCGCTGTATCACAGCTCTTCAGTGCAGCTAGACCAGCTAGTGCTTCAAGCAGGGATTGAAACTCAACCGTCGAGCTAACAGTCGGCACCTTTACCCCTGCACTATCATACGACGCTGACTGAATGTAAGTGATATCTCAATGTAAACATTGTCAAGTGCCAGGAGCTCGAATTAGTTTTACCCAGTGAGCTATGCCTTAAAGCTAATGGATGGCTGAAGCCTCTGTGTAGCTTAATTGCTTTGATGAACTTGCTGCTCTGGTGCCCCATCTATATACATACACTCGACCAACCCGACAATCAGCTAAATCCCATCCATTCATTGTGGAGGTCCCCAGATGCCGGAGAGCCTTCTACTCCAATAGCTTCTTTCCTCGAGCTGCCAGCCTTTCGAACTCCCTCCCTGCTCCCCGACTGTACTGGCATGGAAGAATTTAAAACTAATGTGAACAAGCATCTTGCTGCACAGTTCCTAATTTAGGATGACTCCCTAAACTTTCATCCTAATTCTCAGTAGCCCCTTAATTTGCCTTGTTTGTGGTGAACTAAGTTAAAAAAATATATATTTTTTCATAACTAACTACCTAGCTCTAATCAGGTATTTAGCACCGTTGAAATAAATATCGAAAACTAATACATAACATTATATTTCCTTATAATATTTTATGTGGTTACATGAAATAATTATAATATGATGGACTCTCCCGTCGATTGCGACGTATGAGGTTCCAACAACTTTCATTTGTGTCTAGATCGTTCATGACACCTGAGTCCGGCAAGAGACCTGCAAGGAAAGCCGCAGACAGTGCAAGAGTGTGAGTAATCGGATGCCAGGTGTGGAGCACTCTCTCTAGCTTTTCGCCTAACTCTGGCAGTTCTCATATTATCCACACAGGTCTCGTTGAATCTTTCCAGTCCAATGCAACAAGCTGCTCGCCATGTCTTCCTGTCTTTTGTACAGTCTTCAAAGTTTTTGGGGGGTACTCCAATTGCCGTCAGCGCATCTTTCAATTTATCTTTGTACCTCAGCAAGGGCCGACCAACATTCCTGTTACCACAAGCTAACTGACTGTACATCAGTGCTTTAGGTATCCTCCCTTCGTCCATTCTTGCTACATGACCAGCCCATCGCAATTGAGACTGCAACAGGAAACTTTCAATTCCACCAATATGGCATCTGTAGTAAAGATCGGTGTTAGCGACTTTGTCCTTCAAACTAAGTCGCATATGGTCCTAAGGCAGCTCCTGTGGAACACATCCAATCGGCGAATGTGATGCCGGTAAGGCGTCCACACCTCACATACATAGAGAAGACATGTCAATATCACAGCCCTATACACATTGATTTTTGTCTTCAACTTAATGCCTCTGCTACTCCAAAGACGATGTTTCAGCTTTTCGAAGGCATTTGCCGCTTTTGCAATTCGGTTTACGATTTCATCATCAAGTGAAGCAGCAGAATTAACTTTGCTACCTAGGTAGGTAAAGTTTTTGACATAGTTCATTGGTCTGCCATCCACTTTGAGTTTTTCTAATGGAAATTCATGGACAGGCTGATTTTGTTTCACTCCTTGAACTTGTTTAGGGGTAGGGCATGGTTGATGTACCACCTCAGTCTTCTTTAAACTGATTGTTAAACCAAAAGCCCTACATGCACGTGAAAATTTTGTCAAAAGATTCTGAGCTTCTTCAAAAGAAGTCGCGACCAGGGCAGCATACTCTGTAAAGAGAAGGTCCCGAATGATGGCCTCTCGAACCAAGGTTTTGGCTTTAAAACGCTGATGGTTAAAGAGCCCACCTGTGGTTCGGAATTGAAACTTAACACCTGTGCTTTCATTAGCGAATGCGTGCCGAAGCATTACCGAGAAGAACAATGCAAACAGCACAGGTGCCATCACACAACCCTGTTTCGTACCGTTGGTTACTTCAAAAGGCTCTGAGGTTTCCCCATTGGAAACGACCTGTGCTTTCATCCCTTCATGAAAGGAGATTATGACATCAAGCATGTTGTTGGGGATTCCAAGCTTATGAAGAACTTTCCAAAGTGGTACGCGGCTGACCGTATCGAATGCTTTTGTCAAATCAATAAAAACCATGTACAGTTCCCGATTTTTTTCACGAACTTTTTCAGCAACTTGACGAAGGGCAAATACCATGTCGATTGTACCTCGACCAGAGCGAAAACCACATTGGGACTCTGGGTAAATCTCATCAATAAGATGTCTGATGATCCTGTTTAGAATCAACCTTGCAAGAATTTTACCTGTAACAGAAAGCAGAGATATCCCGCGACGATTATCGCAAGAATTCCTGCTTCCCTTGCTCTTATAAAGATGCTTGACATTACTATCCTTAAAGTCCTGTGGGACTCCGCCAACTTTCCATATCTCCACAAACAAGATGGTCAGTTTTTCCTCGAGTGCTCTTCCGCCATGTTTGTACACCTCAATTGAGATGCAATCTCTGCCCGGTGCCCCTGACGATAGCTGTTTTTTAGCTTGAGATACTTCCTGAACTGTAGGTGGAAAAGACAGTTCCGGAATTTCGGGATGCTGCGGAAGAGAGGAAATGATGTTTTCGTCAGTCACCGATGCAGAGTTAAGGACAGTTTCAAAGTGCTGCTTCCAGCGCTTAAGGATAGCAGATTTGTCAGTTAGCAGTGTTTCTCCATCCTCAGCAAAAACTGGGTCAGAACCATTCATTTGAGGACCAAACACCTCTTTCAGGCCAGAGTAAAATGACTTAGAATCTTTCCTGGCGGCTGCGTCCTGAAGTTCCGCAGCCTTGGATGACCACCAAGCCTCTTTCAATGCCCTAAGTGCCTTCTGAACTTGTGCTTTGTGAGCTCGATACGCCTTCTTTTTCACTGTGAAATTTTTGTCCTCGAGCCATGTTTTGTGGCAAACATGCATTTGGTCGATAAGATTCTGCACTTCAGTGTTGTTTTCATCAAACCAGTCTTGATGTTTCCGCAAAGGGAAGCCCAAAACCTCAGCAGACGAGTCATAAACAGTATTGCGCAATGAATCCCAAGAACTTGAAACGTCACTATTTACCTCTACAGAAGCTATAGCGGTCGTAACTTTTTCCTTCAGCTCATTTTGTGTATCTGCCTGTTTTAGAGGCAGAACATTTAGGCGTTTCGGAACAGAAGACTTTTTCACTCTCCTCTTGTCTAAATGGAAGTTGGTCTTGCCGACTATAAGCGCATGATCTGATAAACAACAGCTACTATGGAAAGAGTGTGTTATCTTAAAATCTTTGAGGTCGTGCTTTCTGGTAATTATGTAGTCAATGAGATGCCAAACTTTTGATCGGGGGTGCATCCATGATGTTTTTCGACAATGCTTTTGTTGGAAGTACGTGTTTGTCACACTGAAGTTAAATTCTTTGCATAACGTCAGGAGTCGCAATCCATTTGAATTCATTTTTCCAATACCATGGTGACCCAGAACACCAGCCCATGTTTGAAAGTTGAGCCCCACTCGAGCATTGAAGTCTCCCATCGAAACAACCTTATCCTTATGCTGAATTTTTTAGATTAAGCTACGCAAATCATTGTAAAGATCAGCTTTGCATTGATCTGAACTATTCATAGTAGGGGCATAACAGCTGATAAATGTTGCGAATGTGCTGATTTTTAGTGGAAGTCTTAGGGTCATAATACGATCTGAATGACTTACTGAGAGTGTTGGAAGTGATCTAGCAATTTCCGTCTTCACTGCAAACCCTACGCCAGATTGACGTGGTTCGTTTTCTGGTTTACCAGCCCAGAAAAACGTGTATCCACCTTTTACCTCACACAGCTGTGAGTGATCAGGCAGACACGTCTCACTAAGGGCAGCAATATCTACATCATGTTTCCTTAATTCCATTGATACGAGGGCCGTTTTTCTTTCTAGTGACGCATCACTATCCTGCAATGTGCGCACATTCCAAGATCCAATGTTTAGCTTCATAAATTTCTTTGTTTTCTGACTACTGTATTGGATAACTAGACAGCTGCAGTAGGCTGACAAGTCAAAGAAGGGCATGCAATGTTTAGGGCTCCTTTTATCGCCCCCTCCCTGAAATAGGGAAAGCAGTGCTGATCCTAGATAGGCCTGCTTTGTCACTGGTGGAAGACACGAACGGCACAATTGCCCAAAGGTTTGTGCCAAACGGCCATCACCCACCAGCCGCCACTGTGTAGAGCGCCAGCTAGAGACTTCCAGCAATATCCTTTGCCTGTCCCCGTCGCCTTTACTTTCTCGCCAGTGGACTCAGAAATACTCATGTCGATTTTAGAAAAGCTGCTAGAAAACCCACACGAATGATTTGATTTGAGTGGTGAAGGCTTGTGTAGGACCATCCACACTTTTTGGAATTGTTGATTACACAAGATCGGTGCAAATGAGTGCCACAGAAAAAGTCAGCAACAACCCTCAGGTTATACATCAGAGTTTTCCATCTCCTAGACACCTGCCTTAACAAAGGCTTAGGGGGCATCTCTCCTAGTGGGTTAAACGCGCCCCCAGATACCAAACTGGAAATTTCTCTGATCCGGCGCCATATACATATACATATACATATATACATACATACACACATATATATATACAGAGAGAGAGAGAGAGAGAGATTGAGACAGACCACTACCCAGTGGCAGGGGGTTAGATTGGTGAGTGCAGGGACGTATCTGCATGCCAGCAGGCCCTGCACACTGCACCTCTGGGGTTCTAACCTACTCCGAGATCTCTAGTCTATTAGCCTGGGGCCGCAAAGCACCCAGTTACCATAGTGTACCACGAGGAGGTCAGACTAGAGTCTTGTCTGGGGATAGGCTATATACCAGCAGGTGAGACTTACTCACTCGGCTCCCTTTTCGCACAACTAGTGGGCTATCTGGCGGCTAAGCAAATAGCAAGAGTAGGAAGCCCATGCAACTACAAGTACGCTCTGCTGTAGCACTAGACGCATCACACAGACCTGTGGATAACAACTCCACCACACCATCATTATATATATATATATATATATATATATATTATAGAATTTTGAAAAAAAATAGAAACGTTATTTTTAAAAAAATTTTATATATATTTATTAAATGAATAAAATCATTTTTCAGAAATATATGTCTAGAGACATATATTTCTGAAAAATTATGTCATTAATTTAATAAATATATACATATAAAAAAAAAAAAAAAAAACGTTTCTTGTTTTTTTCAAAATTCTATAATACATTTCAAAAAGCGTTTTCTTAAAGATGTGTCCACCTCTTCATATATATGTATATATATATATATATATATAAAATATTTGTTATTGTTTATTATCTACGTGTATATATATATATATATATATATATATGAATTCATTTTTTTATAAATTAATTGTTACGTATATAAAAGAAAGCCATGGACAGGTGTTTATGGCTAAGAGCCGTCATCAGCATGACAACCCTGGCAGGAATCGAACCGTCGATGGAAATGTCCATAGTCTAGTATTTTACCCTTAGACCAGAACGTCGTGCCTCAATTTATGCACGATTTTTTTTCGCCTATGATGTTCCAAAGTATTTTGTTTGTTATTGATTTTACTAGTGATAGAACACCAGTGTTATATATATATATATATATATATTACTATGTATGTATCCAACTAAAATTCTATAAGGAGATATACTTTTTATTTATCAATTTTCAGTATTTACTTCAACAGTGCTCGATACGTAAGTAGAGCTAGGTAATAAGCTATAATGAATATATTTATGGCAATTAAGCTGAAGATTCCCCCAGGGATGAAACGCGGGAGCCTCTGTGTAACTTAATTGCCATAAATATATTTTCATAGCTTATATATATATATCTCCTGTATGAGTATCATTTTTGATGTTGTGGTTTTCTTTATTTATTCCAGCCCAGTGGGTTTACTTGATTGGTTATTTAATGATAGTACCCATGTATGTATAGACATCAACAAAAGAAGCAGTATAATACATAATATCTGTATGTGTTAATTTTTAATAATTTTTCATCAAAAAATGAAATGGTTCCAATATATAAAAATAAGAGATGGTCAAATAATAAATAAATGGTAAATGTTTGGATTCCTGCCATTCATCAAAGCAATTTATTTATTGCATAATACAAGAATTGATAATTGCATTATAATCTCTGGCGGTTTGATTCGGATTATGAAGATAGATGGCTTTTATATACAATTATATTGATACGTATAATACATACAGGTTGTTGATAAATATATGTTCAGGTTTGACAATCAAAAATTATAAATCTAGGACTTCCTATTAAATTCAATGTATTTAAAATAATGAGTCAAAAGTTTAACAATCTGTTAAATACTAAACGCGAATTGATCAACGTCTGTTTCCCTATGGATTTTTTTTACCTATATGCTTTAGTGACACAAGATATATGCTAAAATATACCTTAGTTCTGGGATTGAGGTATGTTTGAAAAATATTGTTTGAATTAAGACGTTTATGTAGTTTGCTTGAAGCATTGTTTATTTATATATAGAAATGTGATACTTAGAAGGCAATACAATGCAGAGGTGTGATGGATAGACATAAGTTGGAGCAAATAAGACATATAATGGTGGAACAAATAAATAGTTTCACCCTTAATACAATGTATACATACACACATATATATATATTTATTTAATTTTTCACAAACACACATATATCTGTCTATCTACACAATGTTAGAATGTTATGTAATACCTGTATCAAGATGGTCTGGTGGAAACTCCGTACAATTTAATATTTCGGGAACTCTTTCCTTCTTCAGAACCGTGCTAAATTCAAGTTCAAGCATGCATTGTTTGAATTGTTCTAACTAGTTGTAACTGATAATTAACTGACCATAATTAATTAACTATCTCAGCTATCTATGTATTTCTCACTATGTTGATTAAACAACCCTCTAATATTTCTTAATAATTCTGAACATTGAGAAAGAGTGACTCTTTTATTTAGCATCGTCATATAATTTATATACATGTGTCTGTACACACCACAAACACCTATGTAAATTAGATGGCAAAATAATAAGTTGCTTTACTTCTACATGAGAAAAAAAAGGATAATACTTCTATATAATAATTATAATATCGAAGTAAAGAGACATATTTCTAGTTATGCAAGAAGCATGCCTTAGCAGAAATGTTTCACTTTAAGAATTTTCGAATTAAATCAAAGTAGAATAGTGTTAGTTGTTGTGACCCAATGGGTCATGAGTACATCTAGTATATAGATATATATGATTAGTGGTAGCGAACCCCAGCAGAGTGCTCAATTGTAAAGAAAATTAAAAAATAAGAACGTAATATTTATTTATATATGTATTACAGAAGATCAGAACAACATCGGTACTCTCGGTTTCAAATCCTAACAAAGTCACACAATGCATGAGCCGCTATTTTCCAGGAAGACAGACATAAACAGAGGCTGGAGGGAGTCTGGTAAAGATGCCTATTATAGGTCTTCTTATTTAGGATTTGAAACCGACGGTACCCATGTTGTCCTGATCCTCTGTAATACATATATATATATATATATATATATATATATATATATAGTCATCCACAGACAACTCATCAGCGTGGTTAAACAAATCGAGCTTATCATTCCAAAGTTCCCAAACCTGGACACTAGTCACTGTGACTACTCACGTCCGACTCTCTACACTGCGATCTACCGAACTTTCTACTGGGTGAAAAAAAAAATCGTTTTTAAACGATTTTTTTTCATTTGTTTACATTTTATGGTACTGATAACTGAAAGGTTTCAATTCTTTTTTCCGGAAGAATCTTGCATTATGCTAATTATTTCCTCCACCATATATTGTTGTACCATTTTAAAGTCAGCTTGTGACTAAATGATCATATGAATAACCAGTATGTATATTAGTATGTATCAATTTTCTTTTCTCTTTTAATTTAATAAAATTTTAAGGCAACACATATCACAAAATGTTACTGTCTAAATATTTAACCTTTTCTCCCTGTTGAAGCAGCTTTTAACAATGAACAATGCCAGAGAATCTTTCAACTATTTTAGTTCACTGAAACCAACTAACGTAAAATCCTTATTCTCTGATTGTATTGCTTCTTCGATTTATCGGTACTGCTACAGTTTGTGATCCATGCTAAAACCGACTTCTTTTGGTTGTTTACATAAATAATAAAAATAATAATTGAACAAACCTTAATTTTTTTCATGTAAAAAAAAAAACTTTCTTGTAAAAAAAAAAGAAAAATTGTAACACTTGTTTCATTATATTTTCTTTGTCAAAAAGTAAATATTTTTCATAAAATTTTACATACATACATGCCGATGAAAAGCCGGTTCTAGCATGGGTCACAAACTGGTTGCACAATCATCATCTGCACTTCTGATCCGGCACTGCTTTAGTTCAGTGGCAAGGAAAAATCTAATATGACCAGAAGCAATACTAGGATAAGTGGAACTGATGTTATTTCAAAGTTGTGCATTTCTTTGACTAGTTTCCCTAACAAAGTTTAAGCGTCCAGTCTACCCAACTATTTCACCTATAGAGGGAGAAGAAATAGATTCATACTTTGCCGAAAGGTGTTAGAGAAGGGGATTTTACAGTCAGCTCCATTTACAAATGCCATTTGTCAATTCCAAATGGTCACCCATTTAAGTTCTGATCAGGTTTAATGTTGCTTAACTGTGATGACTATTGTTTCAATGTGATGTAGCAATAGCTAATATTAAAATACATGAAAATGATTATACAAGGAAACTTTAGTCTTTCTTCCAAAGTTGGGGGGGGGGAGTCATACCTTTCTCAAAGGTATTATAGAAAATAACCCTTTTACAGCCACTTCCAAACTTACGTAATCTTGTATTCCCAAATAGGTACCCATCCAGGTACTGACCAGGTCCAACATTGCTTAACTTCCGTGATCTGACAAGAAACGGTGTTTCAACATGATATAGCCATACTCTGATTATAAGCCAACACATGTCACACCATTTTGTTATCAATTGTTTCTAAGAATTAAATTTACTTCCGGTTGAAGCAACTTTTCACAGGGAACAATGTCAGGAAATCTTTTAATCATCAAAGTTAATTGAAGCACAAAAGGTAAAATGTATTGTTTGGACGATTCAAACTACCATTCTCATCTTGGTTGTTACATTCACAACGTTTCGGCCCATGTAACCTCCGATCTTCTTCAGGTGCATCGTTTCGAAGTTGGGAACTTTCTAGTTGAACATGGGAATATTTATTCTGAACTTGGACGAAATTTTGAACTGAACCTTTTATTTAATTCACTGGGTTGAATTCTTCACATTCAGTCAGTAGAAGTGTTAATTTATGTTATTTTTAGTTTATTATTGCTTGTAGTAAAGATTTTAACTGTCACTTAGAACTGATTCTTTACCAGCTCCTTTAACCATTAGACCAAGTGTTCATGTAGACAATTGTAGTATGAATTTTGGGAGCCTTAAACCTAATCTTGTCTAAATGTGTAGTATTACTACTTACTACAATAGAATTACTATTTTTTATGACTTCTACCATTGTCTAGATGTGTACTATTACTTCCTATCACTATAGACTTTTTTTTTACTGTAACTCATATTGCAATGTCCTTACTAGTGTTCTAATCTACTATTTATTTACAATTATTGGTTCGCATATTGTATTCAGTTCTATACTAGATCTACTTAGGAGGAGGCCATTGTCGCTTAACATATGCACTGCTCCTTTGAAATGTCTTACTCTCCACCATTCTTCAGTCTCTAAATTTTAATGTCCCACAACTGCAGATCGTTTCCATTTTCCTCCTTCTATGATCAGCCATATACGATTTTTCCGATTTCTCCACATAGTTGGACTTTCCGATGTTCGAGACAAAATTGTAAAATACTTATTCTTTGATTTGGTTGCTAATACCAATCCTCACACAAAATTAAAAAAAGATTCGAAAAATGTAACAATCCACATAAATTACTATTCCTGAGGTTTTTTTTTTGCATTTTATGTGTGTGTATATATATATACAGGGTGGTCGCTAGAAAAGCGGGCAATTTGTCAAACGATTTAAAAAAAAATATAACTTTTATAAAGTTTTTCAAAAACTAATATTATAATACACTCACAGACGCTCAAAATGTCGTCCGTGCAAATCGAAGAAGTGAATAAGCCAGACGCAATAAAATTGAAACAAAATAAAATTTAAACAATAAAATTTACAACCTCAAATTTCCTGCTTTTCTCGCGACCACCCTGTATACAGATATATATATTGCCAGCAAATGATTTTCAAGGCAAGTCTGGTTGAAGACAACAGAGTCCACCCCCCCTTCCTTTTCTTAATTGGTTTCTCAACTCTACAAGTTATCTTTCGTGTTAATAATTTCAATCAGAGGATCGGAGTTGCTTTTTGGTTTATCTCAAGCACTTTCAATCTTCAGTCGTCAGGAACCAATTGTGTTCGTTCGTAGTGCGTTTTATTATTTCAGTCGGTAATTTTAGCAGGAGAAAAAACAATGAAGTATAATTTAATCTGTTATTTCTTCATGTAGTTGCATATATACATATATATATATATATATATATATATATCTGTGCAGTATTTTTTCATTGATACATATTTAACCTCCCCATGATCGAAGCATTATTCATTCGAGCACAGTAACCCACCATCAACCAAGCTCGATACGAGGGTGTGAAAGGTATATTAAAATGTTTTTAAAACGTTCTTAGTCAACTTTCTTAATACATTCACCAGTTTTAATTTGTAACATCATCACGTTCTGAAGACGACTCATGCGAATCGAAAACGTTTACAATTATGGTGAGTTGTTGTTTGCACTAGATCGTTGGTCCACCAACTCGAAAAATTGGATTAAAAGAAGAGCCATCAAACATGTATAATATATATATATATTTTTTAAACGGTAAAGCGATCAATCCAATGCAGATTTTTTTTTTTTTAATAAAATATTATTTATTTAAAATTCAAATTTTTGATTCATAAAAGAATCTTCATCAGGAGGATACAGACAATATTTTTTTCTTTCTTTTTTTCTTTTTAAGCGACATGTTGTCACTTAGTCTTGAACTTCTGTTCTTATTGAAATCTGGTGTGTAATGTCCGATATAAGTGGTGTGCCTTAATACGCACGTGTTAGTTATGAGTAAAATATTTCCACTGTTCGAATATATATATATATATATATATGACGTTCGATAATACGAACGAAACCGGTCAACTCTCTTGTTTTTTTGTTTTTCTCCCGCATTCTAACCTGTTTTCTGTTCGTCTTTTTTCAAACATTTTGTCTACTACGGCATTTCATTTTCATGACTTATCGTGTACCTTACCCCATTTATATATATATATATATATATATATATATATATGTATTAAAATATATTAAGGCAACAAAACCTCTATTAGACAGTTTTTGTATCAAATTAGAATCGCCCTTTATTAACAACATAGCATTCAAAAGCGGTCATAATATCTTGGCTGTATTTGGCAACTAATTTCACAAAACAAATTACAATGACTTATTGATATTATTGCCGATATAAATATGAAAACCTTGCTTGAAAATGGACATGAAAACATGGAAACATCAATCAGAAACATTTATTCCATTGGTAAGAAATAATCAGCACTTGTGAGAGCACATGATAAGCTAATGACAAAAAGACTTAGGAGTTCCTTGTCGGTCCTACAGTATAAACCATTATTTATATGTAAATGGCTTGAATAAATTCTCTCTGTCTCAAATTGACCAGATTACACAATGCACCATCGATTTGGAAATTAGCCAAACTCTTACTAGAATTGATGATGTAAGCGGTTCAGGTCAACCAGTTTTACCATAAATACAGAGATTCCCAAAGTGTACACTTTGGTGACTCGCAATGCTTTGGTGACTTCCAGTTCTCTCCCAGAGCTGATACTCAAGAATGTTCACACAATCATACATTGCTTTACATACAGCACACACATTTCTCATCAACTTTCGAAGCAAAACCTGTCTACATTGAACTGTATGCAATACATTGTTTTGATTCATATTTGGATTAAAACTTTGGTGTCAATCCACTCAATAACAGTTGATATTAGACATACCCGTGACCCGTTGGGTCACAACAACTAACGCTACTTTGATTTCATCCTAGAATTCATAAACTGTGACGTCATATCTGTTAAAACATTCTTATTGCATCACTAACAATAATAAGTCTCTTTACTTCTATATAATCCTTATCATCATTATATTTGGTTTAATGTCTGGTTTACATGTTGGCATGTGTTGGACGGCTTTAAGAAATTGACTTCCAAACTAACCTATCTCTGGCCAAGTCTTTATTTCTAAAGTCGATTCTTATTACTTCTTCCTATGTTTTTTTTGGCCTTCCTTTGTAAACTGAATCTACCACTGCAGCTGTTTTACATGTACTAAACCAAGAACTCTCATCTGTTCTTTCTACGTGACCATACCATCAAAGTCTCCTGTTCTGCACACATCTCCCTATACTGTCCAGAATTATCATCCTTACATAAAAGCAAGGAGACTTATTATTTTTCCATCTAATCTACATTTTTGTAGTGTGTACAGACCCATGTATGTAAATTAGATGGCAACACTGAAAAAAGAATGTCACTGTTTCTTTAAATGCTCACAGAGACATTAAGAAATATTAGAGAGAGATTGAATCAACCAAGATTGAGAGGGTTGAGAGAAATACATAGATAGCTGAGAGAGAGAGAGAGAGATCAGCGACTTGTTCAGTTAATTATAAATTACGGCTAATTAGAACGATTAAAACAATACAAAACAAGCCGCACGTGCGTGGTCCCCCTCTGTATGTGACTCGATGTGGTGAGTGTAAAATGCAATAAATTTGGGCAATTTGGGGCATTTTTGACCCCCTCTTTGACCCGCTGGGGGCGCGAACCAGAATTTTTCTGAGGTCAAGGATGCTCATTTTATATCCAGAACAATTGCCTCTACATTTTGGCCAAGTTTCAGAAAAATTGAATGGATGGATCAAACGTTATGGGAGAAAAGGGTCATTTTTTGCCATTTTGGGGACTTTTGACCCCCTGGGGGGGCTAACCAGATTTTTTTTTCAAAAATCGGACAATGTTACTTTCTAACCTGACCAAAGTTACAACTTGATGCAAAATTTCAGAGAAATTGAATGGATGGTTGCAGAGAAAAATCCGGACGAACGGACGGACATGCCTCAAAACATAAGTCCCCCGATTTTATAAATCGGGGGACCAATAAGTTAAGTCCGCTGACGTATAGGTGCTATAGAAATGGTATAGAGTCAATGAGTTCCATCTCGTCTATCAAAGCCATTGCTAGAGACGAGGAGAGAGATATTATGTTTTGTTACATTGACATATCAAAAGGGACTGTTTAGAATTCGCTAGAAAAAGGTTTGGGCAGAAGTGGAAGTCTCCTATTTTCCGAACAGCGTCCTTATCGGCCAACCTATATATTCTTCCACGAGTGAGAACATTCAAGTGTGTGCTTACCGAACTGCATAATAATCACTCCGCGAATGAGAACATGCAAGTGCAAAAAAAAAAATAGATCGTAGTTATGTTACTGCTAGAGGTATTTAGAAATAGTATTTTTTTTATATTAGGTATGTAAAGATAGTGGTTATTTGATGACAACACTATGGTTAAATGTAATGCAATTAAAATATAGCATTTAAATCTAACTCTGAAAAATCTCTGAAGTTATAAAAAAATATGAAGAATTAAATGTGTGACTGTCTAATTTATGTTTTAAATAGTAAGCAAATTTCGTTATTTAAAAATACGAATACCTCAATGTATATTTGTTGACTTTACGTTAAAAACTTTGAAGCAAACTAAAGCGTGTGTAAGCATTAATTTATCCAACCGCGGCTCATATGGTAAACACGTATGGTTGAAGAAGCGCATGAAGAAGATGATGTATTTAGTTTTTGTAGGGTCACTCTATGGAAAGTCCGTGTAAACCATTAAATGTAAAAAATGGGAGAATTAAAAGCGGATTGATGAAAGATAGCTTTACGATAGTAAGCAAAAGGGGCAGAAATGGAAGTTGCCTCCTATGGAACAGTTTTCTTTATCGAACAACATATTAATCACTCTGCGAGTGAGAACATGCAATTGCAATATAAAATAGATCATAATTATGTAACTGCTACAGATATTTTAAAATAGTAGTTTTTTAAACTTTAAAATGGCCGGCTGCGGTTCATTTAGCAAATACGAAAGTGTAATGTAGAATCTAATGATCATCATGATAATGATGATCATCATCAGCATGATCGGGGGTCACAAAAAATGTACGATTAATTTTTACACTTCGATCTATATCTGAAAGCCTAGTTATTATAAAAGTCTAAGAAGAACGAATAATTATATGTTACATAATGAATAAAGAAATGAATGTAGAAGTGAAAGTATGTATATAATGACTTAAAAATTGCATAACCATTTGCAGTTGTGCGTAATTAGTAACAAACGAAAATTACAGGTATAAATCTTTATTGTTGGATATAGTATGTAATCAATGAATTCGACTGGAATTTCAAGTTTCACTAGCAAACAGAAATCGATAAATGATGTTGGCTAGGAACAAAGTGTAGTATCTGTTCTGATACTACACTTCGTCTTTTCTATCTTCAGTCAGTGAAGGAGAACTCCTTCTAGACTGAGGCATTTTAAAATCTTTTGTCCCAATCAAAAGTGACACTTTTTAGGGAGCTGGATTTTCCCCACATTAAAAACCAATCTAGCATCTAACTGGGGACTGGATAGTTTGAATCAGTTATGGATATGTCAGACGGATTGCTATTTGGACCTGACTTTTAAAATCCGACACTCTTATATATATGTTAAATTAGACTAATGAATAATGTTTTTTTTTATCCGCAATTTCAGTTTATGCCTTTGGCTTTATTAATCAATAGGTTTAGAATTCGTTTGATAACTTTATTTGTCTTTTCAAGGATTATGTTGCTAATTCTTCCAATCACAAGTCTGGAAGACATGATTACCCTAGTGCTGGACTTGTTGATAACATCCTGCTTGCAGTCTTTTACAAATATATAAGTATCCTTAAATGTGAGGTTGTATACTCAGTTGCTAATATGTACTTCAACCGTTATTATTTTGCTATCTAAATAAATTACATCAACAATGATTTAGTTCCTAGCGTTTTTAGTCATTATTCGTTAAATTTTCGTTAATTAATTTACAATATTCAGTTTGACGAATCAAAGCAAAAGTACTCGCAAAAAAGGAAAGAAAATAGAACAAGAAAACCATGGAACTTACATACAGCAATTTGACCGTAATATTAAATAGGCCATTCGGAAAATTGAAAAAAATAAAAAAGTCATATCAAGCAGAAACATTCTGTGTTATTTAATAATGTTTGCCTATATATATATATATATATATATATATATATATCGATGCCATTTAATTTTCCGTCCTATTGTCACAAAGTGATCTTATGGTACTCAGAGGTTAATATACATACCATTTGAATAAATGTGTAAATTTTTCAAATTTCTTTTTCATGTTGTTAAGACTAAAGTTGGTTTCTGAAAGTGCTTTGGCCTAAAATCTCTGAAGACTTTGTGTTAGTCTAATCTGGCACCGTGTTGAAGTATTTACTCTTTGAGTTTTTCGTTTGGCTTTTATTTTCCCAATAAACTAATGGACTTTCAATGATTATTCTGGTAACCCTGATGACACTTTTTTTTTTCTTCATGATGTTTCAAATATTGGAAACGTCAGTAAATACATTCAAACAAACAAAAACCATCTGTAAAAGAACACAGAGAAAATGTTTCCATCAGAAAACCTTTATTTCAAATGATATGAGAATGATACGATGGATGTGTAACGTGAGTCTTAAACATAGGCGTAGATCTGATTACCTCAGAGGAAGATTAAATCTAGACAGTATATGGAGATGCTTTCAGAACATGAGATTTCGTTCGTTTGGTCACTATGAAAGAATAGATGAGAGTTCTTTGTTTAGCAGATGTAGAACAGTTGAGATAGCAGGGTTAGTTAGTAGAGGGGAGGCCAAGGAAAACACGGGAGGAAGTAATAAGGATTCATTTGAGAGAAAGAGGGATAAATAAAATCCTGGACAGAGATAGGTTAGTTTGGGAATCAATTTCTAAAAGCGGTCCAACACATGCCGGCATTTAAAACGGATGTTAAACCGAATATGATGATGATAATTCATCTCCTAATTTATGTGAATAGCTTTTTGGTAGAAGATTGTTAATTCTACAAAAGAGAAGTGTCAAATACTGTATGCAACAGCCTTGTATCAAACTAGACAATTTGGGGCAAGCATGAACAGAAACGATATGTTGATCTTTAAATAAGGTGCTAAAGTTTGGAGGTTGTAGAGTGCATATGACGAAAAGATTAAAAGTCATGCAAACAAGGTACGTTAAAAACAACAGGAATTAATACTTACACCCTTTCTCTCTGGCCACGATTCGAACAACACATATATTTGACTCTCCAGTTTTCATTTTGTATATCCATGAAGATAAACTGTAAGAGAAATAAAAAGAACTGTTTATTGGCTCAGACTTATTAGGAGTGATCTCCCTTGGACCATATCTAAGTTATCTCCCCTAAATTATACTGAACAACTAGAGCATTCACTCTACTGTTTCCGGAAAACAAACAAAATATCTAATTCCACCGTTGTGAGGAATATAGAAAGTGGATTCATTCTCTATTTAGCTCGAATGCCGAAGCAATCAGATGCAGTCTGAGTGGCTGCCATTTTTTCATGCATACCTTGAACCTTGATTGCAATTGTCTTCAGACCCCCCCCCCCCTTCTGGTCGCATCCGTAGGCTCCCATAACATCATAAACAAAATGTAAGTCGCATTTATTTATGAATTGTCTATGCCTCTCTCTCTCGACCCTGGAAATACAAGTTTTTTCTCTCTATCACACTGAGACATTAATGTAGTCTTTTCTTTAGTAACTATGGCTGTATTTTTCACCCTTTTATGCATCATGTTTCGTGTATCCCTCTTGCCCTTATCTTCGGTTAACTGTGAGAATATATATATATATGCAAATCTAATTGTTTATTAATTATTACATTACCTTTTCCCCACCCCCTTTTTTATGTACGAACGGGTCACCGCTGATCAAGACCCAAAGAGTTGAAATTACAGAATTTGATTATTTAAGAAGACGACTCAACAAGAATTTGTTGACATTGGACTTGAAAACGACCATGCTGTAGTCAGCTGGGAAGCAGCGCCGTGGTATTGTGTTACACAGACGAGTAATTCCTGGAAAGAAACTTTGTTCATGGTAGATCCGTTTTGTTTTAGGTACACAGAGGAAGAATGAAAAATTATTTACAGTGGTTGTAGCTAGACGTGTTTTTGTTGTAAATGTTTTAGAGGGAACAACAAGAAAGTGGAGCTCAGGCGAGCACCTACCACTCCTTCATTCGTGTATACACCCAAGAAAACACAACACAAAAAAATGGTGGCATTATGTTGCAGAAGAGACTTTAACTTGTGTGCTGCTAAAAACGTTAAAACCTGAATATCTCTTATATAATCGTCAATAAAATTCAGAATCTTTGTTTTATTGCTCTACAATGATATGCAGGGGCACTTTGGTGATCGTCTCATCGTATGTTACACTCGTATTCTGCAACTTCTCCATTAAAGAAAAGAGAACTACCTTGTAAAAGAGGGGGAGTCTTTAGGATGAAAGACTTAACACTATAATTCCTCAAGAGTTTTCAATTTTCAACAAAAAAACATCATCATATTCGGTTTAACGTCCGATTTACATGCGGGCATGTCTTGGACGGCTTTAAGAAATGTACTTTTAAACTAACCTCTCTCTGGGCAGGGCTTTATTTATCACTTCCTCTAATGTTTTCTTTGGCCTTCCGTTGTAAAATGGACCTGCTACCTCAACTGTTCTACATGTACTAACTCCAGCACTCTCGTCCATTTTTCCAATATGGCCATAGCATCTAAGTCTACTTACTAGGATAGTAACTAAAATCAAAATTACTTAACACTTCTGCATGGAACGAGAACAATCTACCCATGTGGAATAGATAAAGGGTTCAGTTTGAAATTCCATATAAGTTCCCGACTTCGAAAAGATGCACCTAAATTAGATCAAAGGTTATATTAGCCAAAACGTTGCGAAAATAAGAATCAAGATGAGAACAGTAGTTAGAATAATCCAAATTCTCTTCTTTTTTTTTTTTAGCTTAGCATCATAATCATCATATTCGGTTTAACGTCTGTTTTACATACAGGCATGTGTTGGACAGCTTTCAGAAATTGATTTCCAAATGAACCTATCTCTGTCCAGGGCTTTATCTCTCTTTCTTTCAAATCCATCCTCATTAATTCCTCCCATCTTTTTCTTAGTCTTCCCTTGCCAACTGATCCTGCTACTTCAACCGTTCTACATCTACTAACCCAAGAACTCTCATCCATTCTTTCAACATAGCCACATCATCGAAGTCTACCATTCTGCACACATCTCCCTATACTGTCCAGATTTAACCTTCCTCTGAGTTCATCAGATCTAAGCCTATATTTAAGACTCACATTACACATCCATTGTATCATTCTTATATCATTTCTCTCCATGCAACGCATGTCCTCAACCCTCACTAGCTAGGTTTCACTTTCATACACATGCCTGCTTGACTCTTCCCTTGGTCGACAGAGATAACACTCTGCTGGTTAGTAATGATAGAAGTTATGTACATTTATGTAAATCCAATTATTTATTACTCTTCTTCTATTATTCCGACCGTTGTGTGTGTGTGTGTGTGTGTGTGCATCCAAGAAAAAACACCAAAAATTGTGGCCTCGTGTTGGAGAAGAGACTCCAACCTGTTCGTCGTTAAAAACGTTAAACCTAGAATATCCAATATTCTTTTGCTTTTAACATACTACTATATTTTAAGTACTTTTTTAAAAAAGGAAGGGGAGGGTGTCTTTAGGATTAACGACTTAACATTATGAGATTCCAATCGTCAACTACCTGGAGTCCTGACTGAATTGTTGAAAAATCTAAATATCGCTCGCAACGTCAATGTCCGATTCATTATTGAAAATTCTCTACTCAGCCATTGTTATTTACTCAGACAGAAACCTGTCAAATTCTACTTCAGTATCAAAACAAAGTTCACAGGAGGAAAAAAAACCAAAACAAGTGTGATAGAAATCATGAATTTTCCAACACTTTATAATTGCAGCATTTCACGTTTATGGTGGCATTTGTTCATTCTGTAGATGTCAACTGTAGTTTGATCAGGTGATGCGAATGTATTAAAATACAATATGCGATATGCAATACAATATGCCTGTCACTTGATCATATGAAAATGCCTACAGCCAAATCATGTCGAAAAATTAGTTCCTATTGAATCATCTAGCTTAGTCAGTACTTTTTTATGTATGTACTAATGAGTGACTGCTAATCTAGACTCAAAGGCCACTCAAGGATAAGGGATAATGAGTTTGTCAGGTGTACAGTGAGACAAACATCGTGAGGATTAGTATCGATGGTTGTAACTGGTCAGAATTTGATTATTTAAGAGGATGGCTCAATAAGAATTTGGTAACATTTAACTTGAAAACGACCATGTTGTAGTCAGCTGGGAAGCAGCCCGGTGGTGTTGTGTTCACCAGACAGGCAGTTCTTGGAAACAAACTTTGCTCATGGAAGCTCCGTTTAGGTTTAGGTACACAGAAGAAGAAGAAGGCAAATTCTTTACAGTTGTTATAGCTTGTCGAGTTTTTGTTGTGAATGTTTTACAGGGGGAACCATAGATTGGAGCTCAGTCGAGCACCTGCCATTGAAACAATGATAGACAGGTTATTACATAGTAGTGGTCGTAGTGATCGTGTGGGAGTGGAAAAGGTTTAGGGGTCAAATATGGTTAGATTGCAGAAAGGATTGTGAATTTTATCGTGATTCCATTCCTTTTTAGGTCACCTCGTAGGTTGTCTTACAGTTAATACCAACATTTTGTTGGCTTTTACATAACTGAACGAGGTATAATTTCGTTTGTTTTGTTTTACAGCATATCAACCTCTTATGGATCATTTAATACCAAAACATTAGTGGTAGTATAGTGAAAAGTTTTTATGATTCAAGTTCTTTATATGTTCAAGTATTTATTCATAGTTTTTGGTTTGGTTGTTCTGTTTTGTGGCATATCAACCCTTTGTTGTTCTGTTTTGTGGCATATCAACCCTTTTCAGGTTATTTAATGCCGAATCCGGTCATTTTGGTAAAAAGTTCATGCTTCAAGTTCTTTTTATGTTCAAGTATTTGTTCATGGTGTTTTGTTGAGTAAAAGTGGGGGAGAGAGAAGAGTGAGGGAAAGAAGGAGAGGAGGGAGGGAAATTGTTGTTTCTTGTTTTCGGTTGTACAAAACATGATTAAATTTTGCAAAGAGAAAGAAAACAATAAAACATCAATTTTGAGTCAGGAAGCCGATATCTTCAGACAGCCTGATCTGGTAGCACCAGTTCATATAAATTGAATGAAGCCTATATCACATAAAAAATTACAGTGATATTATAGTCATCCGCAAACAGCTGTTTCGCTGTATCATGGCTAGTCAGTGTGGCTGGACATGGCAAGTGTTTTCACGCTGAGATTCAGACCTGAGCGCTTGATTGGAAGTCGGATATTTTACCCCTACATTATTACACTCGCACCAAGTGTAAGGGAATTTATCATGTTTATATACTTTTATATTTGCATCATCGACAACCACTAGTGCTCAATTCTTTTCTGAAGAACACTATGCATGCCTTATGCCAAGTGGCAACAATCTATTCTGTTACTAGACAGCTCAAACCACGAGAAGGGGGGAGGAGACAAATGTAGTCATCCAGAGACAGCTCTTTCACTATATTACATCTCTTCATTGTGGTGAGTGTTTTCACGCTATGATTTTAAACCTGACTGCTTGATCAGTAAACTGATCAGCAGTAAAGCATTTTACCATGACGCTGTTATGCCCGCCCCCGAAAGTAAGAATATTTATGTTTATATATTTTTATATTGTCATAACCGACTACCAAGTGCTCTATTCTTTTATGAAGAGCTATACCTTATATATATATTTTTTTTTTGAATATAGTTTTAATGGTTGTAAAACTTCCAAGACATATATATATATATATATATATATATAGTCTTGGAAGTTTCTCAATCATTAAAACTATATTAAAAAAAATAAAATTTTTTAACCAAAAAAAACAAACCTTAAGTCCCAAGTCGTTCAGTGAAAAATCACCCATGTAAGTAAATTTAACTTTTTCAGTTATTATATTAGTTTGCTTCTAACATTATTTAAGGGATCATCAGTTGTTTACCATGAAAAACTGTTTCGGGAATTTAAAATATATATATATATAATGTTTGATTAAACAGAAAAAGTTTCTGTTTGTTTGTTATTGAACAAATTTTTTTGAGTTAGTGGACCAACGATCTAATGTTGTGCTCCAGTGTAAATAGGAACACGCCATAATTGCAAATGATTTTGACTAGCATGAGTAGTCTTCAGGCACGTGATGAGGTTACAAATTAAAACTGGTGAATTTATTAAGAAAGTCGATTATAAACGTTTTAAAAACATTTTAATATACCCTCCCCATCCTCGTATCGAGCTTAGTTGATGGTGTTTTTTTTTGTGGAAATCGCTCCAGACAAAGCACGAAGCCACTTGATGTAAAGAGCTAAAAAAGAATACTATTTAAGGTAAAAACAACTAGCCAACGAACGATAAGTGTTATATGGATAGATTCCGACCCAGAAAGCAGCAACTCTTCCTCCTTTGTCAGAAACATCGCTCATAGAATGTGAGTTCTAAAGGACAAAAGAAGGGAAGCGAGAGTTACAAGGCTGCCGAAAGCAAACCCAAGGTCCACTTTTTACTCTCTTTATGTGCTCGACTGAATAATGCTTTGGTGCTAGGAAGGTAAAGGCTGCAATTTGAAACAGCTAGGATGGCAGTATTTTAAGTTAATATATTCCGGTAGTCTTTTTTGGAAATGTTGTGTGCTATTTAGATGTTGATCGATGGAGCTGTAATGGAAGGTGAGGTAGCATTTTAGGCAGCGAGGGATACTTGTCATAGTCTTAATGTATTGTTTGTAGAGACACATTCTCTCATTGGGCATTTGAATACATATATAGCATTACTGGCTTTTAGTAACTGTTATTGAACCCGGGTTAGTTTGTATTAGTAAGTTAGCCGTTTTAGATTTTTTATAATATATGGTAAATTTGAGTTTAGAGTTTTTGTCAATAGGGGATATATGTGTATATATGATATATATTTGTTTTTGTCTACTTTATGATTAGGGTGCATCTGATTACAATAAAATAAATTAATATTATTAATATTGTTGTTAGTGCTTTTAGTTATGCCAGCTAGGGAGTGTTTGATCTGCTGATCAGCGATGTGATTTGGAAAGTTTTTATTAATTAGGGTTTGTTTAATGTCGGCAATTGCCGTATAGAATATGTTGTTAGTAAATGAGTTGCGTTTCGCTCAGTAAATAATTTTTTTTTTAACTGCGGCCATTTTGTTTCTATAAGGGTATTCGCTTTTAAAATCAAGTAAGCTTGAATTCTTGGTTGTAGATTTTTTTTGTACGGGTAGCTAATGAACTTATCCCTATCGGCTTCTATTTTTATGTTTATATATATATATATATATGAGATATGAGATTGATGAATGGTGATATAATAGATTTGTACTCCTTAAAAGAAAGATAAACAGGAATGAACATGAAGAAAACGAGGGGGGGGGGAGAAAAAATAGTTAAATAAAGACAATAACGGTTGGTGTGAATTAATTATTCTCTTATGTGTGAATTTTATGATGTGTTTTTTTTATTCAAATATAAACTTTTAAGGAAAGGAAAAAACAAATATGGTCAACATGATGCATAATTTAAATACAAAAAAAAAACAGAGCCTAAGGAACGTTTTCTTTTGATTGGAGTGATAAAAAGAAGGAAAAAAAGGAATATAGAAATTAAATTAATTAATCAAATGAATATTTGACGCATCTTGTTTTTTTTTCAACCTGCCTGTGGTGTGTTATACACCGATGAAGCCTCTTTGTGAATGTTTGGTAAATTTTGTATAACATAATTATGTATATTTACGAAATGGGCAGAAACAATTGTTTGTAAATAAAATGTTTTTTGAATGAACTGAGATTATATCATGCTCTATCCCTCATATATATATAAAATGCCAGTTCAAATATATTAATAAAATAAATTTAAAACCAATATTTTTTTTAAAGTGCTCAACACAAGGTAGAGCTTTATAAATACACTTTATATAAACATTAAAACAGTCCACACAAATTCATGTTTCTATTTGCAAGCGTATATCATCAGGACTGACAAAAACAATAATGAAACTGTCCCCCAAAAAATCAGAAGTTTAGCTACCAGGAGCATCAAACGAGATCGCTCTTCTTAAGGTTATAACTGTGTATTTGGTCTGTGATTTTAACCATCTGATGTAGGCGTGCAAATGTCTGAGAGAATTCTAAGGGCTGGTAAATTCTTTGTGTTTACTTGCATGTGTGTCATGACTTGCGTGTATGTGAATAGCTAGGTATGCCATATTTTGGTATATGTATGTATGTAAGTTTTCTAAGTGGTGATAAATGTATGCACTTATTTGTGGGTGTGTCATGACTTGAATATATGAACATATATTCTGCATGTATGTGACTGATGCTTGTAGTTTTCTAATGTATAAATAGTGTAGAGGGAGGGGGCGACTTGAATTATGCTAACCGATGTTGGGAAAATGAAAATAAAAATTTGACATGCTTATAATATCTACCCCCACCCTGCAGTTATAACCTTAAGAAGAGCGACCTCAGTTGCTGCCCCTAATAGTTAAACTTTTGACTTTATTTTGGACAGTTTCATTGTTGTTTTTGGCTGTCCTGATTATATGCGCTTGAGCATAGAAACATGAATTAATTTGTGTAGACTATTTTAATGTTTATATAAAGTTTATTTATCTCTCTCATATACATATATATTACATTACATTACGTTACTCAAATCCTGATCCATGATATCGAATGGCGTTTTGGTAAACTAAGCTGGTCCAAATGTCAGATATTTTAGTGGAAGTAAAAATGTTGACGCCTATAATTTTAGAGACGATCAGCTAATTTTCGGATGAGTAATGCAAATCATGAGATAAATCCTGATTACAACAGTCATTGGCATGAGAAAGGTTCATTTTATTTTTCAGAAAAATCTAACATGAATCCATCTTAACAAGAACTCGTCTAGCTACAACCACTATAAAAAAATGTTTCCTTTCTTCCTCTGTGTACCTAAAACTAAACAGAACTTCAATGAGCAAAGAACTATCCCTTTGTGGAACACAATACCACGGCGCTGCTTCCCAGCTGACTACAACATGGTTGTTTTCAAGTCCAATGTTAACAAATTCTTGTTGAGCCATTCTCTTAAATAATCAAATTCTGCCCAGTCTCAACTATCGTTACGAATTCTCACAGGGTTTTCTCACCGTCGTCCACCTGACAAACTCATTAACTCATATCCTCGAGTGGCCTTTAGGTCTTAATCAGCGGTGACCCATTAGCACAAAAAAAAAAACTCAGCTGACCGCATTCCACACTACTCACAGGACACATGCAGCTGTGTCGTCATAATTGTTTCAGAAGGCTGTTGTTGAAACCAGTTGTTCTTCTTCAGGATGGAACACATAACAAGATAAGTTAAAGTATGGATTATTCGGTCTACTGTTCTCATCTTGGATGTTATTCTCACAATGTGCCGGCCGATGTAATCTCTGACCTTCTTCAGGTCCGTCTTTTTGAAGTCAGCAATTTCTACAGAATTTTGAACGGAACCCTTTATTTAATCCACAGGGGTAGATTGTTCTCGTTCAGTCTAAAAAAATCCCTAAACAGAATAATAAGTTCAAGTATTAGACTTTACTGATTGGTTCAGCAAAATAATAAAATTCTCAGGCATGAACTAAAATGCTCTTCCTGGATGTCTACATTACCCAATGATAATTGGTTTAACCCAAGTGTTTTCAACCTGACACCCCCACTTTGTGATAGAATCATCTACTCATTAGTTTGCATATCCTTCTTTTTGAATCTACTTATCAGAACGTCAGCTGGGTTTCCCTTTCTCACTTCTTTGATGCATTACCAAAAAAAAAAGAGGTATCAGCTAATTCCTGTGTGACATCACAGTCACAGAAGTTCTTAACATCCTTCCCCACCCCTCCTCCACCATTTAGGTGAAATAAATAAACTTAAAGACTGTTTATATTTCTTTATAAATTTGAGACGGTAAAAAAAAAGATCGTCCGAGGAAGTTGACAAGATTTGAAAACTGCGTGCGCTAATCTGATATGAATTGTTGGTCTTCACGTTTATTCCGTTGATCCAAATAACGGAATCCGCGATTGCAGATATTTGCACTTGTTGATTCTATAAAATCTCAGTGAATGAAAGAAACACAAACTGAACGGATTCAAGATTTGATTAGAAAACATTCGTTAGATTATTTGATTGCATTCCATCAATTCGTTATTGGATAATCGGCATCTTCATCCTCTGCTGCTTCCAGAATCTGATTTAGATGTCGAAGTGCCATTCTAAGAGATTCCTCTTCCCAGCATCCTTGGGAGTTAATTGGCAGCATCCATCTCCTTTCCAGGTAACATAAAACCGATCGTAATATGTTAAACCGAAGTAATAAATAAGCGGCAATATGATTTCCGAACCATTTCCTTTGACCTTTAGCAAATGGAATGTGAACATCCGTACCTTTTCTGAGGATGTAAACATAAATTACGGCTACATCATCTGGAAACACCAATTCTCATTGGATCACCAAAATTAAGCAACGTTGAGACGAATGTCCATTCGGAGAATACCTAGTGCCATAAGTTTTGGAGTGTAAGTGGCTGTAAAATCAGTTTCTCTCATAAAAGGAACTAGAGAAAAAGAAAAAGAAAAAAAAAAAGAAAAAAAATTTAAAAAAAGGAAAAAAAGAAGAAAAAAAAGTGACCCGTTGGATCAGCCGTTGAGCTCGAGTTACATTGTTTGAGTCAGGATAAAGCAAGTTAAATTTTTTAAAAAATAAATAAAAAGACAAAATCCCAAATTAGTTTCTCTCCCTCTCGCTCCCAGGTGTTAAAATCGTATCACTACTATTTTCTTCCCGTTTGTTAATATAGAAAATGAAGGGAGGAGGCGAAGGAGGAGGAGGAGGAGAAGAGTATTTAATGACCCAGCAAAATTGGTTACATAAAAAGTAAAAACATTAAATTTTTATTTTGTACATTTTTTCCTATGTTAATTTAGCTACAAACTATTTAGCAGGATTAGAAACAAAACAGAATTGTAACTGTTTCGGGATTTTTTAGATGAGGATTGATAATTTGCATTTTTTGGATTATTGGGACTACTGTTCTCATCTTGGGTGCTATTCTCACAACGTTTCACAAGGACTCGCGACAACGTATCTAAGTGCTAAGTAATAATCAGTTCTAAATGACAGTCTTCTGGAGGTTGAAGGTTCAGTCCTCAGTGCGGGCGATACTAAAAATACAATTATGAATTACTTAAGATTTCTACCCGGTCATGCTTGCTGGAACGAGAGCCAAGCTACGCTCATGGATTAAATAAAGGGATCCATTTAAAATTCTGTACAGATTAACGAATCAAACAGAAAGATTCCCGCATTCGACAAGATGCACCTGAAGAAGGGTGGAGGTTACATCGACCGAAACGTTGCGAATAATATCCAAGATGATAACAGTAGTTCGAATAATCCAAATAATATCGACTTGTAACTAAATTTGAAAGCATGGTGTAAATTTTTTTTTTTTTTAAATGGAACGTTTGAAAATAATTTTTCCAAGGAATACTATTAAATTTTCGCCAGAGAAGAGGAGGAGACAAATCAAAGTGTAGAGGGGGGGGGGATTAACTATCTTTTTTATTAAACCCAAAGAGTTAAAGAGAGACATGAGTGAAAGTGAAATAGAGCTAGTATGAAATAAGAGTGAGGGGTAAAACAATATTACAGTGAAAGAGGGAGGAGAGTGATAGACAGGATCTTAGAAATAGATGTGTCACTTGGTTAATTAATTGCAGATTGTGCTAATTAGATGAATTAAAATTGTTTGTTTTTTTAACAACCTACTTGTGGATTTCAGAAAAATTGTGACATGCATTTTGTGTGATTAAAATACATAAGGAAAAAATCCCTAGGGGAAATAAACGTTAACTCAACTTTATTATGATAATAACTTCATTTTTACTTTAACTGATGAGTCACCACTTACAAAGGGCCAATGACCACTCAAGGATAAGGGTTAATGGGTAAAATAGAAAATATCCACTTGCTCATGGAAGCCATATCTGAAATCGGAAATTGTGAACCGTGTTAATCCCCCCCCCCTAAAAAAAATCCCTCATATTTTAGGCTGGATTTTTTTTTTTGTCAAATAATAATTTGTTTCCAACAATTTGTTTAATTATTAACAAATAATAAAATCAAATTGATTTTTATAAGTGGACATTTTAAAATTTTGTTTAATTTTGAAAATATTTTTAAACAAATAATCAGATTTTAAAAATACTTTCAAAATAAAAAGAATTCAAATTATAAATAAGTTTCATTTTTTTATTTGTTAATATTAAAAAAAAAATGTTGAAAACAAATTATTATTTGGCAAAAAAAAAAAGTCCAGCCTAAAATATAACGTGGGATTTTTCTTGGATTAACACCGGGTCGGAATTTCTGATTTCAGATATGGCAGCCATGAACAAGTAGATATTTTCTATTTTATGGGTTAATGCGATTATCGGTTTGATGATGAATAATACTATTAGAGGATTGGAAATGATGTGTGGGATGGACAGAATTTGATTACTTTAAAGGATGGCTCGACAGGTTGACATTTGACTTGAAACCACCATGTGCTGTATTGTGTTCCACAAAAGGAAAGTTCTTGGAAAGAAACTCTTCATGGAACTTCCATGATGAATTCGTTCTACTCTAGTCTTAGATGAAATAGTAGTGTAGACGTTACTGTCAAGCCATGGTAGGGAAACTAGTCTAAGAGAAGGAACATTCTAAAATAACATCAGTCCTTTTCAGCATTGCTTCATTACTTCTAGTCATCTTGGATTCCTCCTCGCGATTGAACATAATCAATATCAGACTCAATTCATTGCAAAACATTAACAAGACTCAATTCATTACGAAAAATTAACAAGACTCAATTCATTACGAAACATTAACAAGACTCAATTCATTACGAAACATTAACAAGACTCAATTCATTACGAAACATTAACAAGACTCAATTCATTACGAAACATTAACAAGACTCAATTCATTACAAACCATTAACAAGACTCAATTCATTACGAAACATTAACAAGACTCAATTCATTACGAAACATTAACAAGACTCAATTCATTACGAAACATTAACAAGACTCAATTCATTACGAAACATTAACAAGACTCAATTCATTACGAAACATTAACAAGACTCAATTCATTACGAAACATTAACAAGACTCAATTCATTACGAAACATTAACAAGACTCAATTCATTACGAAACATTAACAAGACTCAATTCATTACGAAACATTAACAAGAGTCAATTCATTACGTACCATTGACAAGACTCAATTCATTACAAACCATTAACAATACTCAATTTATTACAAACCATTAACAATACTCAATTCATTACAAAACATTAACAAGACTCAATTCATTACAAACCATTAACAAGACTCAATTCATTACGAAACATTAACAAGACTCAATTCATTACGAAACATTAACAAGACTCAATTCATTACGAAACATTAACAAGACTCAATTCATTACGAAACATTAACAAGACTCAATTCATTACGAAACATTAACAAGACTCAATTCATTACGAAACATTAACAAGACTCAATTCATTACGAAACATTAACAAGACTCAATTCATTACGAAACATTAACAAGAGTCAATTCATTACGTACCATTGACAAGACTCAATTCATTGCAAACCATTAACAATACTCAATTTATTACAAACCATTAACAATACTCAATTCATTACAAAACATTAACAAGACTCAATTCATTACAAACCATTAACAAGACTCAATTCATTACGAAACATTAACAAGACTCAATTCATTACGAAACATTAACAAGACTCAATTCATTACGAAACATTAACAAGACTCAATTCATTACGAAACATTAACAAGACTCAATTCATTACGAAACGTTAACAAGAGTCAATTCATTACGAAACGTTAACAAGAGTCAATTCATTACGAAACATTAACAAGAGTCAATTCATTACGAAACATTAACAAGACTCAATTCATTACGAAACATTAACAAGACTCAATTCATTACGAAACATTAACAAGACTCAATTCATTACGAAACATTAACAAGACTCAATTCATTACGAAACATTAACAAGACTCAATTCATTACGAAACATTAACAAGAGTCAATTCATTACGAAACATTAACAAGAGTCAATTCATTACAAAACATTAACAGGATTCAATTCATTACGAAACATTAACAAGACTCAATTCATTACAAAACATTAACAAGACTCAATTCATTACGTACCATTGACAAGACTCAATTCATTACAAACCATTAACAAGACTCAATTCATTACAAACCATTAAAAAAACTCAAAACATTCCAAAAGTAAATGTTATTATTTTTCTGTTCATCTTTTCTCATGTTTCAGAATTTTTAAGATGAGGATTAATAATTTGTCTTATTTGGACGACGACTCTATTCTTTGTTGTTATTTTTACAATGTTCCGACTGATTAAATCTATACATAATTTTAAACTGAACCATTTATTAAATCCACAGGGTCAGATTGTTCTCGTTCTGTTAGCGATGACTGGATAGAAATCTTAGGTAATTCTTAATCTTATTATTTCATTCTTACATGAACCCGTGGCACAAAACATAACAGGCATTGAGTAACAATCAGTTCTAAGTGACAGTCTTCTGAAGGTTGAAGGTTCAATCCTCACTACAGGCGATAGTAACTACAATTAAAATTACTTAACACTTCTGCATGGAACGAGAACAATCTACCCACATGGATAAGATGAAGGGTTCAATTCAAAATCTCATATAGGTTTTTGTCTTCGAAAAGATGCACTTGAAGAAGCTTGGAGATTATATCAGCAGAAACGTTGCAAAAATAACAATCAAGATGAGAATAGTAATTCGAATGATCCAAATTCTTCTTTTGTTTAAGCTTAGCATCATATTCGGTTTAACGTCTGTTTTACATATAGGCATGGGTCAGACAGCTTTTAGAAATTGATTTCCAAACGAACCTATCTCTGGCCAGGTCTTTATCTCTCTTTCCTTCAAATCCATCCTTATTAATTCCTCCCATCTTTTTCTTAGTCTTCCCTTGCCAACTGATCTTGCTACCTCAACTGTTCTACATTTACTAACCAAAGAACTCTCATCCCTTCTTTCAATGTGGCTAAATCAACAAAGTCTCCTGTTCTGCATACATATCCTCACACTGTCCAGATTTAATCTTTTTCTGTGGTCATCAGAATAAGCTTGTCTTCAAGACTCACATTACATACCCATCGTATCATTCTCATATCATTTCTCTCCATATCCCCAATTCTCACTCGCCAAGTTTCATTTCAATATATCACACTATGTACAAATGCCTGATAGACAGTGGTAATGCTCTGCTGGTTAGTAATGGCAGAAGTTCCCATAAATTACTCCATCCACTCTTATCTCTTTCTATCACACCAGCACCAGCTTCCGCTTGTGCTCCAATGGTATCACGAAAGGAAAAACTCCTGGACAATCATAAAAGCCTGACCATCCAAATATACTTTGTCCATATCTGAGTTTTTACCCCCCTCTATTATCTTACACACAAACTGATTATCATCTCTCAACCCACATAACTGGTGACCTGAAATATGGACCTTTAGGGAAATGATCCTCGAAATACACCCGTGCTATGACATTGTGAAATTATTTTCTCTTTGTTTAACCGAAAGGGAATTCACACATTCTACAGAATTAAAAATATCTGGATTGTCCAGATATCCTTAACCTCCCTTAAAACGTGGAAAACTACCATTACTCGTGACTAGAGACTAATGTCCTTAATGTTTTGTATAATGTTACGTTTACGGTTTTTATATATTGTCAAATGTAAATAATTGTTTAATTGTATTTTGTTTCTTCTATTATTCGTTCATAGTAATGTTTCGGACCTCAACTAAATATCGAGTTGTGAGGTAAATTAACTCATATCCTAGCAGACCACCTACAACTGATTAACACCATAAAATAATATTCAGAGTTTTGGTTATAAACATACGATCACAAAGTCTCTGTTTTTGTAAGCATAACAGACTTTTCTGCCATAGTGTTTATACATATACTTCAGGTAGAGTTTGCTAATTATCGAGAAAAGATATCAAATCCACAAGTGCATGCTGATATCCATATAGTAATACTGTTTTCACTATCTACTTACCTACCTATGTAAACTGTCGCTTATTAATGAAAATGCTTATCTAATAAATGCCCCATTTGGGATTTGAACCCACATTGTGAAGAGATAGCGCCATGACAAACAAGTTTTTATTGGACAGAGTTTTCCACCATGCATTTCATTTGGGATTAAGAAATCGCCTTCCAAACCTGTTGGAAACCAAAACTAAAGATTCTAGTCTACAATCAATTTCTAAGGATACTAGACGTACCTGCGACCCGTTGGCTTACAACTACTACCACTATTCGACTTTCAATTCATTCGAAAATTCATAACCTGTACATAACTTCTTGCATAACTAAAAATAAGTCTCTGTAATTCTATATCATACTTATTATTATGCAAAAGTAATATATTCATTTTATTCTTATATAGAAGTTAAAGAGACTAATTATTTTGCCATCTAATTTACATATGTATGTCATACAGACATATGTATGTAAATTAGATGCTAGTGTTAAAAAAATTAATTCTTTCTCTAAATGCTCACAGAGACATTAAGAAATATTAGAGTTGTCAAATCAACATAAAATGCGAGGAGGGGAGAGACATACAAATATAACTAAGACAGAGATATGGGTGACTTGTTCAATTAATTATAAATTACAGCTAATTAGAAAAATTAAAATATAATTACATTTTCGAACACAAGTCGATCCCAGAACTAAGGTATATTTTAGCATGTGTTTTTTGTTATTAAAGTATATAGGAATAAGGTCTTGGAGATTGCAAGAATCAGGAATGGATCAAGCAAGTTCACGGAACTGCTGTCATTACACCTGGCCCACGGAAGCAAAATCTTTGGTAATAAGACGAATTTTGTTGTAAGTGTCTTACAATGAGGAACCAGGGATTATAGCTCAGCCAAACCTTCCATGGAAATAATGATAGAGTAGAGAAAGACTAGCAACGTCTTTTCTGTGAGAAAGGGGATGTAGAGTACAGAAGAGATCTTCCCCCACAAGATTACAAAGACGATTTTGTATGCTGTCAAGGCAAGAAAGAGTGTTCTGGGTGGCACCATCCAAACTTCGGACGTATCTGACTCTTATATAAGTATATATACTCTTACCAAGAATATTAATCTAAAAATATGACTAAAAGACTGAATGCAATTTGAACTCAACTTTCCAGATCCTTTGGCATCATTAACCATTTTGCCACGAACATCTCCATCATTTCTGTCTAAGACAAATAACCAGAAGATAATCCAAGTGTAACTGGAGACTGCAAAAATATAATTATCTCCTTCCATCAGAAATAGCCACGTTTTTAGCTATTGTCTTTCTAATTCCACGTTTGACAATTAATGAATATTAAAGTGAATATATAATATCAGGTTTTCTTTAAATATTCCACCTGTCATTCATTGTACGAGTTTTAATGTGATAATACATTGTTCGTGCTGTGCTCAAACCCCAAATCAGATTCTTGTTTCAAGAGGAATTCAAATTTGGTAAAAGAGAGAAAAAAGGAAAATAAAAGGAGATGCTGTCAAGAAGATCAAATTTGGCATTTGGAATCAGAATCTGAATTTTCACAGAAATGACACCACATGATGCCAGTTGCACAGATTTCACTCAAGTGGCATGGCTCTGAATAATAAAGAATATGCGCACCATTAGGGAGTATAGATGGCTGTAGTTGAAATGTACATAATGGTGAAACACAGGTTCTTGTCAGATCATCAAAGTTAAGGAATTTTAAGCCTGGTTAATACTTAGATAAGTGGCCACTTTGGAATACAAGGTGATGTAGGTTTTGACATGGAAGTGGCTGTAAATTCGCTTTTCGCCCCGAATATCTTAGGGAAAGGTATGAACCCAGTTCTTCTATTTCTTTGTTAAAATAGGGTAGATTAGACTCAACCCTTGATAAGGTAACTTGTCTAAGAGAAGGAAAACTTAAAAAAACAAAAAACATTAGTGACTCTTACATGATATTCTTGCCCCCGCTCTCAATTTCGAAAACTTCTTGTAGAAGACAATCATATTGGAACACACAATTAAAAAACAAAAGCTACATATATCAGAAGCCTCGCACGTAAAAATAAAATGAATTTCAACAATAGTGAAAACATTCTAGAATGCTTATTATACTAATATTAATACTTTATTAATACTACAACTATCACGCGGAAGAATTTTTAATAAATAAACGTTCTTGACTTGATAACCACCTATGAAGATGGAGCTGCTCTTTACATCTCCTCCTGGGGGCAGCAATATAGACACCTTCCTCAGATCTCTAAAGACAGACAGACAACCAGAACCAGATTTGGTTAGAGGGCTGAGGATGAAATCGTCAGCAATGTATTCTTTTGTGGATACCAAAACAGGCATGTAGTTCAGTGGGGAGGTCGCACAGAACTTACGTCAAGCAACTATCAGAGGACTCACAATGCATCTATGAAGACCTATCGAGTGTGAGTCAAGAAGGTCTGTAACACTAGCACAACTGGATGATGATGATGATGATGATGATGATATAAGCATACACACACAATGAATAATAAAATGCACACATGACCACAGTTTCACGGTTTTCAATAATCGTCATAAATGGTGTGTCATATATATAGAGGCAGAGAGAGATGAATAGACAAATAAACTGATATAATATATATATATATATACATAACTCAATGTCTGTGTGTGTGGCCTATAGAAAAAAAGTTAGAGAATCTAGATAAAATATAAAAGTGTATTCTTATGTAAAATTAACCGAGCAAGATAATGGAAGGATTCCCGAATCTCTAAATGCATTCCTGGGGCAGATTTCGTTAGGGGGGGTCGAGTTTTTCACAACATTTTTCATCAGATTTCAATGTAATTATGTAATAATTTAAAAATGCTGAGTCATTACTTCCGGAAATAATTTTTCATTTTATTTAACGTTTATTTTTAACGTAATTTGAATGAAGGGGGGGGGGGTAAGAAACTCAAAAAAGGTGGTTTTAGTAGTGCTCTGGATGCATCCTTTATTTTAAATTTTTATTTGGCTGGTTTCTGTAGCTCTCTTGTTCTCTCCTAAAAACGGGAGCAATAAATGTAGATGGCAACATCCCAGATAGAGCAACGTTGCCCGGAAGAAACAAATGTTCTCTTTTGTTAACTCGGTGTTGCCCTGGAGCCATAATAGTAATAATTCAGTATTTTATTTGGTAAGTAGTATAAGTTAATCTGAAGTGCTCAATATCATAGATAGAGCAGGTGTGTTTAGTTAGCATTGACCGGGTGTCATCAATACCATAGATAGAGCAATCCTACATAGAGCAGGTGTTTTTAAACGCCACGTTGTCTGGGAGACAGATTTTCACTGTAATTTTTTGTACTACTGTATACCAGAAAAAATGCTTTGTGTTGTCGAGAGTCACTGTTTAATATCCTAGATAGAGCAGGTGCGTGCAATAATACAGTAGTACATTTTCAATGTGGTGTATGATTGATGGAGAAGGGGAAGATAAGAAACAGCATAATACACTAAAATAAATATAGGTTTCATTATATTATTAAGGGGGAGGGTAAGATAAGAAACTCGGCGTTGCCCGGGAATAAATTTAAACAAATATAGATTTCATTATATTTCTGAGGAAGTGGGCGGGGAAGAAACCTGGTGTTGGCCAGGAGCAATAACTTTAAAACTGAAAGCTCAGGTGAATAACTTACATTATTATTATTTTCAATACATTAAAAGAAAGAGGGAGGAAGGAACTGGGGGGAGGTTGAAAGAGGGTGGGGGAGAGGGATGTGGAAAACGGGAAAGGGCGAAAGAGAGAAAGATAGAGAGACGAACCTAGATAGATAGAGAGATAAAAGTTTTAAAATAAAGATGTTACACACAATTTTAACCTCTTCTATTTTGATTTTTATGGCGCCGGGCAAGGCCAGAATATATATTCTACATAACACAGTGAGTGACATGGGCATATTACTTTGTTTTGTAAACTTTCTCATTTATGAGGTGCGCTCATCCAAACTCGAACTCGCCTTCAAAAATCTTTTCAAATAAGTTAGATAAAAAAAATTAATAGAGAAAAGAATTGCTCTACATCAAATTTTCAGTTATATTAAGTAATACATTTTAAAAAGATCGGTGCATGTGTGTGTCCGTCAATATATATATGTGCTTGGTAAAATCCCAACTTATTGAACATATTATGAATTATGGAACATGTGTGAGTAAAGTGGGCACATTAATTTTTTAAACTTTACCATTTAGGGGGTTCACCCGAAACCATACCATAACCCCCTCCCCCTCAAGAAAGAAAAATAATTATAATTAATGCTATATTTATTGCTTATACCGTCCTAGGACGGGTATTCGACTAGTATATATATATATATATATATATATATATTAATTTTTACGTACATAAAAGTATATAAAATTACTTTTATGTACGTAAAAGTTAATAAATATATATTAAAACTAAAAACACGTCCTATTAAGGGGGACAATGCAATATTCTGCATGATTCTTTACCGCTTAGGAAGTGACAAAATACAAACGCTGTTACTATCGGCAGTAAGAACAATAACAAATACGTAAACGTACATATATATATATATATATATATATATATATATATACGCACACACAAATAGCACTTAATTTCATTCATACATATATAACTGAAAACTTTCTTTTATCAAAATTTAAAGTACTACAAAAAATAACAACATACTTAATTTAAATAAAAAGAAAATTATTTTTGTAATGACCACAACTTTTCTCGTAACAAAAAGAAGAATTTATTTGCATGAAAAACAAAAAACAGATATGAAATTATTACAATTGTTTCAAAACGAGTCATTTACAAACAAAAACAATTTTTGCATGCAATGATAAACAAAGGTTTATATGCCGTAAAGGAAAACAAGCGAAATCAACTATTATGGCCCTATCCTGATCCAACGACTATCGCAACTAGTACAGATATAAGTGAATATCAATTGTTAATGGAAAGAATTCGAAAAATGAAGAGGAGAAACGATTGAAAAACGAAATGCTTGTAGTCTTAATCAAAATATCTAGATTTCCAAAAGCGCCGTCGGGCATCACCACCTGGAACGCGCGCGAAAAGTGGATATCATAAAAAAAACGGTGAAATTGTTTTAATTTGCTCTACTATAAACGGCCATTACTCGCGATAGAAAATAATTTGCGGCGAAATGTTGAATGGCAATCATTTCGGAAGCCATTCCACATTAAATATAGTCAATGTTTTGTTTATAAAAATAGAGAAAAATCATTTGATCTCTATAACTGTCTAATTGTTATGGCTAAATCACGCTGACACACGGGTTTCCATCAGATCACTAAAGTAAAGCAACGTTTAACCTGGTAAATACTTAAATGGGCGACCATTTAAGAATTTTGCTGGATGCTATAAAGCAAATGATGATGTTCGTCGATCGCTTGCAAAAATGGCCGTGATCATTATGTTTTTCTGTTAGTCTGAAGATGACTCGTCAGTCTGATCCGAGCTCTGAAGTATCTCCCACATTTAGATCACCTGTGGGATGATTTTGTTGCAGAGGTGCTGACTTCTCTTTCTTTCTGAATAGAACGTTTCCTCTTACGTTCCTCAATATGTAAAAATTCAGCAATCGTGGCCCCTTTGTGGCTTGCAGTACGCCAGGAACATTTGTTCTGTGCTAGGTTTTTCTACAAGGCATAATACAGACCGAACTGTTTGAGGGACACTTTCAAGCTGTCCTTGAACTGTTTCCGCTGCCCTCCTACAGTTCTTTAATACGATGTACAAATAAATTGCTTGGAGTATAACTGGCACCTTGAAATAGTTTGGCTCATATGTTCCGTTGTTCCGTTGTTCCGTAATCCATCGGTCAGTTCTACTTAGCCTTGACCATGAAAGTCTAGATCAGTTAAGCTGCTGCTGCTACTACTACTACTACTACTACTGTTATTGTTAAGCGAGTCAAACTTCTGCACAGAGACTACAAAGATTGTGCCTCAGGATTGTCTTGTTTGCATGAAGTCCTTGTTGGTCACACCTATTTCATTAGTCCTGCAAAATTGCTGGTGTTCACCTCTGACACAGAGAGCAGCAAGGCTAAGTGTTTGCATACAAAGTCGGGAAAGGTTTAGCCCAGAAAACAAAAAAGTGGCGGTTACACATGTGCAGAAGTAACGTTGCCATTCCCACTTTATTGATTTGCAATTCCGTACTTGACATGTCTTTGCTTGCCACACGGGCAAAGGCAGAGATGACTAGCGAATAACGGATCTTGAGGTCGACTCTTCCTGGATTTTCACAAAAGCCCTGTTAGCCGAGTTGTAGCACTAATTCTGCTTGGTGAAAGACCTGTCCATCATGCATTCCAAGTGGCATAGCTCTGACACTAGACGAGTTCCAGGTGGCATAGCTCTGACACTAGACGAGTTCCAGGTGGCATAGCTCTGACACTAGACGAGTTCCAGGTGGCATAGCTCTGACACTAGAGGAGTTTCGAGGTGGCATAGCTCTGACACTAGAGGAGTTTCGAGGTGGCATAGCTCTGACACTAGAGGAGTTCCAGGTGGCATAGCTCTGACACTAGACGAGTTCCAGGTGGCATAGCTCTGACACTAGAGGAGTTTCGAGGTGGCATAGCTCTGACACTAGACGAGTTCCAGATGGCATAGCTCTGACACTAGAGGAGTTCCAGGTGGCATAGCTCTGACACTAGAGGAGTTCCAGATAGCATAGCTCTGACACTAGAGGAGTTCCAGATAGCATAGCTCTAACACTACCATGTTTCTACCCCCACTACCAGAGTGAGAAAAAGTTGGACTTCAGGAGATGATGCTGCTGTTCTCTTTTTTTTAATTTCTTACGTTATGAACGAGTACAACTGAATTTAGAAACAGATGAAGAATTATTTTATTTTAGATTTTGGGATGAGATTTATTTTCATGGATCTTATATGAAAAATAAAGTAAGTTTAAAGAAATAAACTTTTTTTCACCATATGAAATAAACTTATTAAAAATTTCACGATTAAAATAAAATATTGTATTAATCTTGGAGACGTAATTTCTTAAAACCGCCCAATGCATGCCAGCATGTCCACAGACGGTAAACTGAATAGGATGATTACGAATGAATACAAATACTACTATTACTAATAGTTTAATTTTATTTATTTTACTTTTTTTAATCAGAGTTTTCATCCAACCGTCACAAACAACATGAATTGAAACAAATACATTGAAAACATTGCCAAAGCTGCAGCAAAGAAGGTGGGCTCCCTCTACCGTGCTAGTAAACTCCTCACACCTGACATTATCCTGTATCTCTACAAAGCCACCATCCGCCCATGCATGGAGTATTGTTGCCACATCTGGGCTGGTGCATTATCCACTAGTCTCTCCCTCTTAGACAAGGTCCAAAAAAGAGTTACCAACTTAATAGGTCCCTCACTATCCACCAAGCTCCAGCCTCTTTCCCATCGCCACAATGTAGCATCCTTGTGCTTGTTTTACAAATACTTCAATGGATTGTGCTCTGATGAACTGTCTGCTTTAGTGCCTCCTCGACGTAAATACACTAGACCAACTCGACAATCAGCTGAATCATATCCATTCACTGTGGAGGTCCCCAGATGCCGGAGAGCCTTCTACTCCAGCAGCTTCTTTCCTCGTGTTGCCGGGCTCTGGAACTTCCTTGGTAATTTTTATAACTTTTCAGCAAAATTTCGGAATAGAGGCCAACTCGTTTTTATGCCTCTAAACTAGTTAATTACCACGTTATGGACTTTTTTTTTTACCGTGAAAACTTGTATTTTTGTTTAGTCGAGAAATATAAACCACCCAAACTTACCGAGATTTTGGATCTTTTGATAAATGCAAAAAATCAACCTCTAAAATATCTAAAAGTCATCAAAACCTGCTGGTCTGATTTCAAAATAGTTGGTTATTTTGTGTTACGGCATATCAACCTTTTTTTTTTTTGAGATATTTACTTTTTTTTTTCAATTTCTTATTTTTCTATTTTTGCTGAAGAAGGGGCCATACTACCCACTATTTCAGAGACTCCAACCGAAACATCCTTTTAAGATCTTAACGGTCCATTGAAGCGCAATTGTTTGTATCTCTCTCTTGCACTTGGTTCATCGGGTATATTCGCTAGGTTATTTTTTTCATGAGCCCGGTTGATCCTATAATTACTTGGGATATTTAATGCATTCATAATCGAATCATTTTGCTAAAAGATTTTATGTATCCAATTCTTGAATATTCTCACCTATTTATTGATGGTGTAAATATGTTTTGTATGCGATTGGTTTGTAGCTTAATTTGTTTTGTAAACAAATAGTCTGTGAATGATAGATTTTATTTAACCCATAGATGGAACCCAGACAGATACTACGACTCCGGGTCAGAGTGGTCATTCATTTCGTATGAATCAGACGATTCTATTGTTGGCATTGGTTTCCCCGATATATTTCTAGTTAGAATCCTTTCTAGAAAGACATTGGGTACTTACGGGAGGGATCACATGAAGGTTGTCAACATCCTAAGTGAAGGTGTTTCTGTGGAACGAACGACACCCAGGTTGTCAGTCCGTGTCGTTAACCACCTAACCACCATCAGCTTCCAGACTAGAGCTAAGAGTTGTAGAAAGGTGAGAGAAGCTTGTATGATGGAAAGGGGTGCTGCATAGGTATCCATCCTTCTGGCCCTGCTGAGTATGAAGAAAAACGGGTTGCCATAGTTTGGTTATAAGGACATACTTCTTCTTCTACAATTCTAATCAATTTTATTCATACAGTTTGATCAAGAAAACAGACTTATTTAACTCATAGATGGAACCCTGACAGGTACTACCACTCCTTCTGGTCAGTTTGTACCTGGGAGTAATGGTAACTACAGGGTAACTCCACATCCCCCAAAGCTCCCAAATTGGGGCTTCATCACCGGATGCACGGCCATCAAAATAGAACTTGCACGACTGCAGTTATGAGCTTAGAAAACGGTTCATGTTTGTTTTTTTAGTAAAAATTTGCCGCTAAGTCGTTGAGAGTCTATTTTCAAACTATAAAAGAAAGTAGAATAAGCTTAAAAGTAGTTCGCACACATTAGTATTCTAAACACTTTCCCTTCCCGAACTATCTCTTTCTTGACCCGCCTCTCTGATTCTGAGGATCAGAAAGCCTCACTTCCGGATCTATTCTTGACTACACTGCCCAAGACTTTTGCGATGTATACCACTGATCACCTTGTGATAATGGTGGATATCACTCTAAACTTCCGACGCCCAAGCTAAAGAGATGTTGCTCAAAATGACAAGATACTGTAAATGGGCTGATTGCAGATTCCATCAGAGATCACATCAGAGACGCCCCATAGAGTAAAACCTTTTCTCTCCCTGCTGATCAGTGTGCAAATGAGGTAACTGACTGGGTCAAAGGTACATGTGTGGGCTGCTATGGTCAGAGATGCTGAGTGGGCGAAGGAGGAAACAAGATTGACTCGTACAAAGCGAATGCTGCACCAAGACAAGAGACAAATAAGCACTACTTAAAACAACTCGTGGGTGAAAATGCACATAAGCTGAACTGTCCATATGTACGCAATCAGCAGGAGCCTGACACTTGCTGAGTTCATTTCAATCAAAATATTCTGGATTCAACTCTATCATCGTACAAACTTTTTGATCCTCTATACCTTCGGAAGTGTGTAGTGTAAATGTATATAATTTAATTTGTACGAATTGTATTGTTAATTTATTTAATGTACATTAATTGCTCTACACCTTCGAAAAGGTCCGACGTTTATCACTTCTCCTTTCATTAGTATATACTAGGCTACCCATGACTCGTTGGGTCACAATAATTACCATTATTTGTTACACTTAGATTTCTTTCTAAAATTCATAAACTGTGACGAATCTGTGAAGAAATTCTTATTGCATAGGATAAAGGTGTTAAGTAAAAATCGGTTCTAACTGACATTTTTCTGGAGGTTGAAGGTTCAATCCTCACTACAGGCGATACTAATTAATGATAAAATAAACATTACTTAATTAAGATGTCTACTCCGTCATGGCTAACGAAACAAGAACAATTTACCCCTGTAGGGTTCAGTTCGAAATTCTTTATAGATTCCCGAGTTCGACCAGGTACACCTGGAGATCGGGGGTTACATCAACCGAAACGTTGTGATAATAACATCCAAGATGTGAATAGTAGCCCGAATAATCAAAATAATATAATTTGCGGCTAATTAGAAAACTTAAAATGGATAATTTTTTCAAACATAACTGAATCCCAGAACTATGGAATATTTTAGCATGTATTTTGTGTGATTAAAGTATGTAGGAAAAGGCTTTATGGAAACAACCGTTGATTAACTCAGTTTTAGTATAAGACTCAACGTACTCGTGACCCGTTGGGTCACAACCACTAGCACTATTCATTCTACTTTGATTTCATTCGAAAATTCATAAACTGTGACGAATCTTTGCAGACGTTCTCCTTGCTTAACTAAAAATATCCAGTCTATTTACTTAAATAGTATCCTTATAGATACTTCTAAATTCTAAGTCTATTTACTTAAATAGTATCCTTATAGATACTTCTAAATTCTAAGTCTATTTACTTAAATAGTATCCTTATAGATACTTCTAAATTCTAAGTCTATTTACTTAAATAGTATCCTTATAGATACTTCTAAATTCTAAGTCTATTTACTTAAATAGTATCCTTATAGATACTTCTAAATTCTAAGTCTATTTACTTAAATAGTATCCTTATAGATACTTCTAAATTCTAAGTCTATTTACTTAAATAGTATCCTTATAGATACTTCTAAATTTTGGAGAGAGTTCATTCCTCTTATAATAGTCTTCATCATTTAACTGGCAATCTATCCATTTTATTAACCCTTATACTTGAGTGGCCTTTAGTTTTGATACCTGATGCCAAATTAATAAAAGAAAAAATCCTATTATTTTGCTTGTTAATTAACGTGTAAAGACACATTATGTAAATTAGCTGAACAGAGAAAGTCACTCTTTCTTTAAATACTCACAAAGACATTAAAATGATTAGAACGTAGTTGGATCAACACACAGTAAGAGAAGGCGAGAGAAATACATAGATAACTAAATGAGAGATGAGGGACTTGTTCAGTTACTTACAATTTACAGCTAATCAGAAGAATTAAAATTTAATTCTTTTAAATAAAACTCAATCCCAGAACTAAGGAATATTTTAGCATGTATTTTGTGTCATTGAAGTATATATATATATATTAAAAAAAACCTTTAGGGAAAACAAACGCTGATGAACTCAGCTTCATAATAATCATAATAATAGATAACTGAACGCTGTCAATGAGTTGTTAATAATAAAAAATTGTAAAGATACAATGGAAAATGATCCCAAAATAACTGTTTGCATTCTTAATCAAATATCTAGATTTCCCAAACAGCTGGAAGGCATTATCTGGAATCTACAGGAAAAGGAGACAAAATAAACACTTGATAAATAGTTGCCATCCTTTTTATAGGCAGCCATTAAATCCAAGACAAAACCATTTGTTGTTAAAATTGTTTGGTGAATTGCGATATTTTTATAAACCGTTCTAATGAAATACAATCAATGTCTTATTTTTTTTATTTTCCTTTTATTAAGAGAAACATTATTTTATATTTTTTAGTAGAGGAAAAAAAAAGCCCCCAAACTTACGAATCACTGTTTTTAAAAAAAGCTCTGAATAGATTGTGTGTTGAGTATCAGTCATTATAATGAAGGAGCTCTTCAGAAAAAGAGGTGAAATTCAAGAATGATCTCCTCTTAAGCTGACGTATATCATGAATATTCATTACGTGTCTAGTTTAAAAATACACAACTGGAAGATGTAGGCTTTTAGTTGCTTTTATTTTGTGTTTTGTCGGTGAAGCAATGGAAACGTGAAGAGATGAGATTTGTGGTAACTTGAGAATCGCGATTCTTTGAGATCCATAGTCATTTCGTTCGACCAGTTCAACAGTGAGAAGTGATCCCCAGTGGGCAAGATAAGATTCGCTCATTTGGGATTTAATCTCTACTTATATAAAGTTAGGTATGTGTATATGTTAATATATTTGTATGTACAGGATTCACTCCTAAATTAATTAACCGATTATTATTAATTTTGAAACACCACTGCTAGGCGTAAGGGGCCATAATGTGTGCTATATTTAGTTTGATTTAGTGTTATTCAAAAGGGGGTAAAAATGGGGTAGAAGCCCCTTGTGAAAATTTAGATACCTCATATTTTTTTGAAATTTTAATAATGGCTCCTTGCTCTGAACTTTTGATGTTCTAATAAATATTGTATCTTTACAATTTTTTATTCTCATCTTTCACCTCTAAAATATATATATATATATATATATATATATATATATATATATATATATATACGTGGGTATATATATATATATATATATATATATATTAGACCTCTTCAAAATTGACCTTTTTCTTCAAACATATGGAAACTGCTATTATTCCCATTCTCCAAGGTCTAAATTAGCTAAATATACCAGTTATTGTGATCTTGGACCTTGGCTATGCCTGCCTCAAGAGCCATGTAATTTTATTGTTGACGTTTTTCAAAAACGCTGCAAAATATGGGATATTATGTCCTTATTTTCATTGTAGCTTTCCAGAGATTGATGCTATAGCATTGAAAGTGGTACCAAATGAAAGTTAATAAAATTTTCTTGCATATGGTAGTAAGCACAATAAAACACATGAACACCTGTGTAAATTTTAACTAATTTTAATGCACAAACAGCTGGGACACTACAAAAAATCAGTTTGGTAGTATGATAGCACTGCACTCACACATATATTGCATAAGAAACTGTCAGATAGGATGTTACTAATACATGTATTATCACTTGTTCAATGTGGCTTTTTTGAAACTGTCAAATTTTTTCCTGTGGTACTCCACAACTTGTAGTAAGCAGCTTCTTTGCTCTGGATCACTTGTGATCTGAGTTGCAAAGTCACTCATTAGTTTCACACCTCTCTCAGCCACATCATTGGTCACTTTCACTGACCTCACAAACTTCTGTGCATTCCTGTAGCTGTCATTGTCTTCCCAGGTGTCAGCAGGAGTAGTGAGCCAGTCACATTTCACTCGAAGAGCATCAAACAGAAAGTGAGACTCTGGCCCTACCAGGTCTGTGAGAACTGTAGCTGCATTGATGACAGGAAACACTGGCTTGCCTTTCCTGTAACTCTCAGGTTTCTCTGTTTCTGACAGCTTGACTGCGAGCTTCTCTTTTGCAGACTTGGTCATGCTGGCATGTGAACTGAACAAGGTGAATGGCACTAGTTCCTGGGTCAGATACCAGCGGTGGTTGTTCATTTTCTTGAGAACAGAGGTTGCCAGTTCATAGTCATACTGCTTGTATTGCAGCATGTTCTTCATAAGCTGGAGGTCATGGATAGGTGCATCAGCTGCAGATGTGGTGGTCACCCAGTGGCTGGTGTAGAATAAGGTCAGGAACTTGTTCATCCTCTCCAGCTTGAAGATAGTGTCTGTGTTGTATTTTAGTTCCTTGGAAAACATGAGCATCTTCATACAGTAAATGTTCCTGGCCATCCAGCGGGCTTGGTGAATGGCACCTGGCTTGGCCCAGTGGATACCTTGAGGAGGTTCCTCACCAAGCAGGATCAGGCACAGCTCTGCCACCTCTCTGTAATCTGCCCCCGGACTTGTTTCCTCAAGGAAATTGCTTAAGACTGCAATTGTGCTTGTCTTCTGTTTCAAGTCTTGTTCAACTAGGCACAGAACTCTTGGGCAGTCCTTAACCAACTTGTCCCACTTCTCTTTCACATTGCTGAACATTGGGTTGTCAGGACTCTGGACCTTGCTGAACACAGCCTCCCATACACTTCCAATTATTACCTCTGATATGTGATGGCGACAAGTGAAGTAGAATACCTTTTTGCCTAGTTTTTCTTCAATAAGCTTCGCTGCACCCTTGTTGATGTCACTGTTGCTTGCTGTAGTATCAAATACCAAGCCTACAATGTTGTCTGTGAGACCCCATGCTTCTATCAGTTCCAATGTAGCATTACACTGTTGGATTCCTGTGGAACTTTCTATGAAGGGCACACCAAGCAGCTTCCCTTCTTCATACTGTGGAGTACCAGAGACGAGCACAGCAAGACTTTCCACTGGGTATCTTTCACCAAGAACATCCCGTAGAAGTTTTCCATCCCAGTGTAGTGTGCAGTAATCTGGCGGACTTTCCTTGAAGTTATTCATGTAACTTTGGCACAAGTTATGACGAGTGTTTATCCTATTTCGTCTTGTAGTAGAGGCTGATATAACAAAGTCATCAAGATCTGCGCCTCCTGCCTTCAACACTGCAGACACCATGGCTGTAGTCTGGTTGTCAGAGAGTGACAACCGATCTGCAGTGCTACAAATCTCTTCACTGGTCATAACTGAGTGTGGAAAGTGTAAGGTTATCGTACTTGGTTTTTATGAACAGCTTGGTGTTGTCTCAGTGTATTCTGAACCCTCACTAGTACCAGAGCCTTGACTGTTCTCTGGGTCTTCATCACTTGAAATTTTCACAACTTCTGCTGCTGCAGCAGTCACTGATGATAACATTCTCTCTTCTCTTTCTTCTCAGAAGCTTTTCTCTCTAGACTTCTTCTCAAACACCTTATCATGACCTGACATGTGTGCCAGGCGAGTTGTCTGTTGGTCCAAGTAGAAATTGACGTCCTCTTCCTTGGTCTCCTTTGTGAGCAGCCTGTTGCTTCTTATCTCCTCCACAAAATCCTTTGCTCCAATATCAAATAACTTGTCTAAGTCCTTCAGAAAGTTAGCTCGTTTCTCTTCCTCTGGTTTGTTATTTCTTCCCTTGTTTTTAACAATTTTCCTGTACTTTTCATGGAGGATCATGAAACGGTTGACTGCATTTGGTCTAGTTAGTGTTTTAATCCTTGCCATATTCCAGAATGGCAAAACGACATCCACTGTATCATGGGCTAAAGACATATTGTCACTGTTGGGATTATCATTCCTCAAATGCAGGAAATACTGGAACACCTGGCGATTAGTAGGAAGTTGAGAGCCCCTGATGCTGGAGCTGGAGCTGGGTTGCCCAATGAGATACACATCACTGAATGACCTTGTGGCAGGAGTTGCCACCTTTCTTCTCTTTTCAGTTGGTTCATCCCGTTCACTTGTATCGCTGACCACTTTCCCACAGCATAGTTGTCTTCCAGATGCCATGTTGTCAGCAGTTCACAAATCTTAACAAATCAGCTTTAACTTACAATCTGAAATGAAGAGATAAAACATACTTAGTGATAATAAATTATATACATGCATTAAGAGTAACATTTTTGAGATAAAGTTATGTATTATATGATGGCATCCTTTCCAAGCATAAAAAATATATATGTTTGTGCATTAAAATTAATTGAAATTAACACAGGTGTTCATGTGTTTACTACCATATGCAAGAAAATTTTATTAGCTTTCATTTGGTACCACTTTCAATGCTATAGCATCAACCTCTGGAAAGCTACAATGAAAATAAGGACATAATATCCCAAATTTTGCAGCGTTTTTGAAAAACGTCAACAATAAAATTACATGGCTCTTGAGGCAGGCATAGCCAAGGTCCAAGATCACAATAACTGGTATATTTAGCTAATTTAGACCTTGGAGAATGGGAATAATATCAGTTTCCATATGTTTGAAGAAAAAGGTCAATTTTGAAGAGGTCTAATATATATATATATACACACGTGGGTATAGATATATATATATATACATATATATATATATATACAAGTGGGTATAGATATATATATATATATACACGTGGGTATAGATATATATATATACATATATATATATATACACGTGGGTATAGATATATATATATACATATATACACGTGGGTATAGATATATATATATATATACACACATATATATATATATACACACGTGGGTATAGATATATATATATATA